>BSBM01001138.1:3000000-3540000 GCA_027924585.1 Larix kaempferi
GAGAACGAAGGTGAGGAAATTTTGGTAGTTCCTTTCAATGCTTCAATAAAAATCAATGT
This sequence comes from Larix kaempferi, assembly GCA_027924585.1. Taxonomy (NCBI): domain Eukaryota; kingdom Viridiplantae; phylum Streptophyta; class Pinopsida; order Pinales; family Pinaceae; genus Larix; species Larix kaempferi. The sequence goes on from BSBM01001138.1 coordinate 3,000,060, forward strand.
GTCACCTAAAATTGACATTAACCCAAGCAATGAGTCACCTAAAACTAACACTGACTCTTGGGTGTAAGAGTTAATAAAAATGAGGCATTTCTATACTACTAGTGCTTAGGCTTCATTGTTCAAATCAACGCCAATCCCACATGTGAAGGAGCCTATATATTGTCCCTTAGGTCCAATGATGAGCCCACCTCCCCCACACCCATGCCTATTTCCTCCAAATATTTTCATATTTAGATATAGGTTGTAAGATAATTCAAATTTTAAAATTTTATGGGTATTGCATAACAAAATTATAATTAAATGGGAAAATTTTATTGGAATTTAATTATGTTGTAATTAAGTGATTTGAAATGTAGGGTGAAAGTGCAATGTCACGCCCCCTTCCATGTATTACCCATCCCATAGAGAAGGGATGCAACTAATATTAGTAAACTTGTATATAAATTCAAACCCATTAAACTTCAACACTATTTGAATTCATACATCTATGCAAATAAGTAATGAAAGAAAAATTAACATGCATAAACTCATGAAAATCATGGATTTCATAACCATTTTTTTCATAAACATAATATAAACTTGAATTACAACATTATAAATAAAGAATGAAGGACAAAGATGGAACACTTAAATCTTATAACTATGATTGTCCAACAAACTATATGCATACAATAAATATTCCACATAATAGGCATAGTGTGTGAATGCCACCACAAATAGGCTATGAGGCCTTCAAGGTGAAAGATACTAGTTATGGAATCACAAAAACTCTTAAGATAAGTTAATATGTTCACAACTAAGCACACTAGGAATCCATCTGTTAGAATTTTGATACTTCCAGGATGGTTATGTTATATCTTCAATCAATTTATATATTATCACAATAACCATAAACAATAGGATCACTGAAAGATAGACAAGCACATCATAACAAGAGAACATAAATATTTACCCTGGGAAAACCCTCTCACGGGAAAAACCCAACAAAAATTCTTCAATATAGATTCATCAGAAAGTACAATGTTAATCTCATACAATAACCCGAGAATAAGATAACATAGAAACCCCAAGAAAATATGTCTTCAATGTAGCTACTCTTTCTCCCAAGCAAACTTGTGCTTCTGCCTCTACTCATGAGAACTTACTTGAGTGAGATGATGCACCAAATGAGCTAGTCGCCACACTATTTATACTAGTCACAAACTGGACTTTCTACCTTACTGAGCTGACCTGACTTTCCTTAACTGGGCTCACACAAAACAATGAGTGGGTGTTGAGCTATAGGCTCTGTAGCACCTAGAATACAAAGACTCATTATGTTTGAGTTGGTGTTGAGCTATAGGCTCTGGAGCACTTAGACTATCACTTGTTATGAGTAATTGATGTTGATCTGGTAGGCTCTGGTGTATATACCAATATATACACTGGTGTATATACCAATATATACACTAGTGTATATACTAGTATACATAGTGTATATACCGATATATACATTGGTGTGTATAATACACTGGTATACACACGAGTGTATATGTCGGTATATACACTGGTGTATATACATCAGTGTATATATCGGTATATACACTGGTGTATATACACCAGTGTATATACCGGTATATAGTGTATATACCGATATATACACTGGTGTATATACTGATGTATATATATACACCAGTGTATACATCGGTATATACACCAATGTATACACCAGTATATACACTAGTGTATACACCCGTATATACACTGGATATATATCGGTATATACATCAGTGTATATATTGGTATATACACTGGTGTATATACATATATCGATATATACATTGTATATACATTGGTGTATATACTGGTGTATGGTGTATACACTGGTATATAAATCGATGTATCTGGTATACACCGGTGTATACATCGGTATATACACCAGTGTATATACTGGTATACGCTGGTGTATATACACTAGATTGTCAAAATTACTATAGAATTAATACATCATTAAAGTCATATAAATTAATAGATGTACAACCAAAGTGAACTTAAAACAACTATTTTATTTCATCATACTAGAATAAATAAATATTAACATGACTATCAAACATGTGTTGAACTCCAAATGTAATTTGAAAACACATTTGAAGGGGATTCTCTTTAAGTGGATATATGTTTATTCATCAAAGGTCAAAAAAGTAGAATGTTTAGCCTTCTTCATTTGTATATACTCAAATCAAATAAATGACTTCCACTCTAATAAATAAATATTAATATGACTATCAAACATGTGTTGAACTCCAAATGTAATTTAAAAACACAAGGGACTCACTTTAAGTGAATATATGTTTATTCATCAAAGGTAAACAAAGTAGAATGTTTAGCCTTCTTCATATATACTCAAATAAAATAAATGACTTCCACTCTAGAACATATTTCTTTTCCCTTGTTAAATTGTGAATCCATGGATGAAGAAATGAGTACCACCATTTATATTGTAAGAAGGCTGAGGAGAAATGAGAGTACTTATTAATTAGACATCCAATAGTGCAGATAAATTAAATTTAAAAATTGAATATTTACAAGCACACCCATTTGCTAAAGTCTTCATATCCTTCCAGTCCTTTCTGAAATCGAGAAATGAGAGGGACTTTGATGTCTTAAAATTCATTCATCTTAACTACTTCAACTTACAAGAGCATTTTATAATCCCAATAATTGCTACTAAATCTCTCATAACGTCTTTTTAAACATTTAAACCCTTAGACTCCCAATCTAAGAAATTCTTACCATATGTTTTGATTTTCAAGGAAAGTCTCACGGGGAAACTTAAGGAAAGATTTTCCACATTCATAGATAGAATCCTCGGTAAACTCATCAGCATATACTAGTGCATCTAATGTAGGGGGATTCAAACTAGACATCTATCGGCGCATAGCTAACTAAATGCTCAACAACATTAATGACAATTTCCTGAGCCAATCCCTTGGGCTAAAAATGTTTGGAATATCTTGTCCCACTCTTAAGCACTTAAGTGACAGTGATATTTCTATTACCTTTCTAACCCCAATTGGCTCATGAGGGGACTATATATATGAAGCAATATTTGAACTTGGGTGGCAAGCATAACAACTTCTCTTATTAACCACCTAAGTTAGATCCGGTTTACAACTTCTTACTAGATATTCCATAATAGATGTTAAAATTCAGATCCCTACACACAACACTAAATGAATTAAAGTATCTACATGGTACACTAGAAGAAAAATTGTATCAATCTTTGGTCACTTGGAGCTCCTAACCTCAATTCAATGCCTAATCTACTTCCCATTTGAATGTTGGATAGATGACTAATTTCAATATGCAACGAGGGCAAGTTTGAAAGATCAATTTGAACAAGGTGTCATTTGGGAGAAAGATGATTGATGGAACAACAATATTCATTATGGAAGAATTGACCACACATTTGATTTGTAACAAACCAATCATTCCAAACAAAAAAGGAGGACAAACCAATCATTCTATATATGCGCTGCGCATATACGGAAGCTTCCGTATATGCGCTGCACATATACGGAAGCTTCCGTATATGCGCAACAGCTTCCGTATATGTATATGTGCAACAGCTTCCGTATATTACAGAAGCTTCCATATATGCGCAACAGCTTCCGTATATGTATATGCACAACAACTTCTGTATATACGGAAGCTTCTGTATATGCGCAACAACTAAGCTTTCGTATATGCACAGCAACGCATATAGAGAAGCTGCACATATATGGAAGCTTACGTATATACGCAGTTGCTACCGTATATATGCGCAGCTTCTGTATATGTGCAGCACATATACAGAAGCTTCTGTATATGCGCATATACGGAACACTTACGGAAGCTTCCGTATATGCGCATATACATAAGCTTACGCAAGCTTCCACATATGCGCATATACAAAAGCTTCTCTATATGCGCAACTTTCGTATATGCCCATCTTCCGTATATGTGCATATACGGAAGCTTCAATATATGCGCATATACGGAACCTTTCGTACGCTTCTGTATATGCGCATATACGGAAGCTTCCGTAAGTGTTCCGTATATGCGCATATACAGAAGCTTATGTATATGTGCTGCACATATACAGAAGCTGCGCATATATACGCAAGCTGCCATATATGTGCAACTTCCGTATATGCCTCGCTTCCATATATGCGCATATACGTAAGCTTCCATATATGCGCATATACGGAAGCTTATGAAAGCGTTCTGTTTATGCGCATATACGGAAGCTTCCATATATGCGCAGCTTCCGTATGTGCGTATACGGAAGCTTCCGTATATGCGCTGCGCATATACGGAAGCTTCCATATATGCACAGATTTTGTGTATGCGCATATACGGAAGCTGCACATATAAAGAAGCTTCTGTATATGCACAGCTTCCATATATGCGCAGCGTATGCAAAGCTTTTGTATATGCCCATATACGGAAGCTTCCGCATATGCACAACACATATACGGAAGCTTCCGTATATGCGCAGCGCATATACGGAAGCTTACGAAAGCTTCTATATATGCGCATATACAGAAGCTTTCGTAAGCTTCCGTATATGAACAACGCATATACGGAAGCTTACGAAAGCTTTTGTATATGCGCATATACAGAAGCTTCTGTATATGCGCATATAAAGAAGCTTTCGTATATGCGCAGGCTCCGTATATGCGCAGGCTCCGTATATGCGCATATACGAACACTTACGGATATGGAAGCTACACATACGCTACGCATATATGGAAGCTTCTGTATATGTGCAGCGCATACACGGAAGCTTCTGTATATGCGCATATATAGAAGCTTTTGTATATGCACTGCGTATATACGGAAGCTTCCGTATATGCGCAGCTTCTATATATGCGTAGCTTCCGTATCCATAGGCTTCCATATATGCTTCTGTATCCGTAGGCTTCCATATATATGCATATACAGAAGCTGCGCATATATAGAAGCTGCGCATATACGGAAGGTTCCGTATATGCGCAGCTTCCGTATCCATAAGCTTCCTTATATGCTCATATATGAAAGCTGCGCATATACAGAAGCTTCCGTATATGCGCAGTGCATATACATATATGGAAGCTTCCGTATATGCCCAGCCTCCGTATATGCGCATATACGAAAGCTTCCGTATATGCCCAGCCTCCGTATATGCGCATATACGAAAGCTTCTGTATATGCGCATATACAGAAGCTTCCATATATGCGCTGCGCATATACGAAAGCTGTGCATATACGGCAGCTTCCATATATGCGAAGCAACTTCTGTATATGCACAGCTTCCGTATATGCGCATATACGGAAGCTTATGGATACGGAAGCAGAGCATATACGGAAGCTTCCGTAAGGCGTTCTATATGCGCTGTGCATATACGGAATCTTCCATATATGCGCTCCTTCCGTATACGCATATGCAAGAACTTCCGTATATGCGCTACACATATACGGAAGCTTTCGCGCATATACGGAAGCTTCGGTATATGCGCAGAGCATATACGGAAGCTTTCGCGTATGCGCATATACGGAAGCTTCCGTATATGCGAGCGCGCATATATAGAAGCTTGCGGGAATATACAAAAGCTTTCATATATGCGCATCTTCCGTATATGCCCAGCTTCCGTATATGCGCATATACGGAAGCTTAAGTAGGTGTTTCGTATATGCACATATACGAAAGCTTCCGTATATGCGCATATACGTCCGTGTATGCACAGCTTTTGGAAGCTTTCATAAGGCATTCTATATATGCGCATATACGGAAGCTTCCGTATATGTGCATATGCGAAAGCTTCCGTATATGCGCAGCGCATATGCGGAAGCTGCGCATATACAAAAGCTTCCGTATATGCCCAAATTCCGTATATACGCAATTTCCGTATATGCGCTGCGCATATACGGAAGCTTCAGGATATACGCAACGGCGCATATACGGAAGCTTCAATATATATGCTTCAGTATATACACTTTTGTATATATGCAGCTTCCTTATATGCACAAGGCATATACGGAAGGTGTTGCACATATACGGAAGCCAGCACATATACGGAAGCTTCCGTATATGCGCAATAGCTTCCGTATATGCCTTGCGCATATACGGAAGTAGCTGCATATATGCGCAACGTTCGTATATTCGCAGCTTTCATATATGTGTTGCACATATACAGAAGCTTCTGTATATGCGTTGCGCATATACGGAACCTTCCGTATATGTGCAACAACTTCCATATATACAGAAGTTGTTGCGCATATATAAAAGCATCTACGTATCTACGGAAGCTTCCGTATATGCGCAACGCATATACGGAAGATTCTGTATATGTACATATACGGAAGCAGCGCATATGCATATACGGAAGCTTCCATATATGTGCAGCGCATATACGGACGTTGGGCATATACGGAAGCTTCCATATATCAGTTGCGCATATACAGAAGCTTCCGTATATGCACAGCTTCAGAGATAAAATCACATACAGAAGCTGCATATATACATAAGTGTATATACAGAAGCTTCCATATATGCGCAACTGCGTATATACGGAAGCTTCTATATATGCGCAGCTATACAAAAGTTGTTGCACATGTGATATCCCTCTCTTTTTGTATCCTATGGTTTTGTAAAAATGTCATAACTACGAAAATACTTTTTGTAAGTTTAAATAGATTTAAGGTAATTAGTATAAATCCTTATAGACTAAAATTTGGATGAAGGCCACATTTTAGATGTTGTAGTTATAAATAAATTTATATAGATATTAAAGCTTGCACCTAGTTATATATGTATTCGATTAAATGAATAAGATGAGTCATGGAAGTCGACTTGGTGGAATCAAGGGAGTAAATTTAGCAAATTTTGTCTCCCTAGTGGAGGGTTTCATACAAGTTCGAGCCGCCACTTGCCGCACTGTTAATTATAGAGGACACTCACCTCACCAACGAGTGCCAACGTTTAGTAAACCACTACTTGCCTCTTAATGAGAATTTGGAAAAAATCGCCATTTGGCAGGAGTGGGTATGCACCTAACCATTAAATGGTTGAAGTGGTAGATGAGTCGGGGAAAAAAGAGTTCTTTCGCCAATTTGGGGATACTTACGCTGGGAAGACTCGGCGATAGGATCTTTTTTGGGAAGGGGAAACCTTGGGAAGAGGGAGAGTCTCATTCGGATGGGCGATCTTAGGTAGCAACGTCTGTTTTGGATGAGGGAGGTCGGCATATGCACAACCTTGGAAAAATGCTCTCGGATGCACATCAGGGTTAAGCGATATATACATTGGGCATAGTTGAAAACGACTCCTGCAAATGGTATTACATCTCCGTAGTAATATCTGGTAAGAGGTATTTGCACTAAGAGTTTGGTAAGTCATCTCTATGGATAAATTCTTTTTTTTAAACAATAGATCTGCGTTTGCTTATTGAGAAAACATATTTTAGTAGATCGCAGTGTCTCGATGTGCACAGTTTAGTGGTCAAAACTTGAAATCCTTTAGACCTGCGTGTTTTGTGTTATGTACTCATTTTCCTTAGATCACAGGTACCCCTTTGAAACTGCTACGAAAAGCTAACACTTAGATCGGAAACACAGATGGTTGTTTCTGCCTTTTCTTTTTCTTTTCTGAAAGAGCGATTCCACGTTCATGTTAAACTTGTCATTATGCTGCCAACGAGTCCGGACGATTCCCATTGGGGAATCGATCCTATGTTTACCTACTTTATACCACTAACAAGAAGCCAGGAGGATATCCATTGAGGAAACCGCGCTCGTGTGGTTATCTAAACTCTGTTTTCCACTCTGCGTGATAAACACTGTTGTGTTGATAAATCTGTATTTTGTTCTACACAAAGGGAAGGGACGGCTCTGTAAAAGAAGCTCGATCCCATCTTAGTGATCAGTAGGAAGAACTGCGAATACTTTAACCCAGCAAAATCCTGTTCTGACTTCTTTTTATATTTTCGTAATTTAGGCGCAAGAGTGTGATCATAAAGATAGTTGCTATTATCATTTTTGGGTTCTCGATCATGTTGGAATTTTTTATCTCCCCAAGATCGATTCGCCGCCAGTTTATTTGATCATTTTACTTAACCGAATGTTATTCCATCTCTGTATTTATGCTATCTCTGTATTTATGCTAGTGGTTCGGCGATCACCATTCAGTCTATTAGCTGCCATAGTATTATAAAAATCCCTTGACTGAGTACTGATATATTGCCGCATTTGTGGTCTATGCTGGTTGTAATGATTCAGGGGTGATTCTGATTTTATAATGTTGAAGTAAGTGTTTTCCATTGGTGCAATCGCTGTAGTGAGATCACAAAAGATAGTTAGTATTAACAAGGTCCTCTCCTTAAGAATTGATATACTTTTGAAGAAACCAATTCAGCGTCCACTTCTCTGACTTGTTTTAGATCAAGATCCGACGTTGAATTACAGAGACCGACATCTGCTATCCCTTGTATCATTCCAGGAATGTAACCAAAAAGTTAAATACGGATCCTTGGGCGTTTTATAAAGTGACAGAGAACTCCATCTTTTGTAAGGGTAATTGATTTCAAATTCTTTTAGTAATAATACATCTGAGATCATTATAGTTTCTAACGAAAATCGTATTTTCTTCTGAAATCTTTGATTTTATGTTGTCTGCCGTATCCAGATACATAGGTTCACATGGGTGATGTAGGTCAGTGATCGTGATCCTCCACCTAGATCTCATTTAACCTTTCCTCCATTGTATACTAAATCTCGTGTCGAGCCCTTGGCGTTGTTTAACTTTTTGTTGACCATTAATTGATGTGATCTATGTCATTGGTTGCTAATATGTCCATCTGTCGACATTGAGCAATTATCTCCATCGTATTGATGTCAGTATCGTTCGATATAGTTTGATTTTTGTGATATCTCTTACTACTGACAAGTTATATATTTGCGGTTGATGTAATGTCGCTAGTATGCTCCTTTTTATATTTGGCGCAAATAAGTGTACATGCCAGCGATTGATACAGAGTTGATCTCTGTCGAAATTGTGTTACCCATGTCACCGATTGAGTACTTTGATGAAGATTGTATTTTACATAATCATTTCAAGTTAATAGTTTAATAAATGATGAGGTTAGATCTAAAGTTAAAAGGGTGTTATCCTTTTATAAAGGCAATCACATTACATTATTGAGAGAAACCTTTATAGTGTGAATATTTTTATTACATAGCCTTTTGCTTACGAATTAGAAACGGATGTTAGTGAAAGAAGGGTTGTCCTTATTTCATTTAGTTAGATGTTGTAAATACTGGATATATATATATATGTATGTTGTCAATTAGGCTACATGGTCGAGTCTAGTTTTGTTGTTATATTGAATAAATTGGAAGAGCTCTCAGAGAGGGAGAGAGTCTTCGAGAAGGTGGAAATATATATATATGTATGTTGTCAATTAGGCTACATGGTCGAGTTCAGTTTTGTTGTTGTATTGAATGAATTGGAAGAGCTCTCAGAGAGGGAGAGAGTCTTCGAGAAGGTGGAAATGAAAGATTACCACAATGATGTGGGAGATTGTAACCCTTGAATGGATGAATAATAATAAGATATGACCCTCTTTGGTGGACGTAGCCCCTCCTGGGCGAACCACGTGAAATATCGTCTCTCGCTTGTATGATCATGATGGTTATGATGTGAGTTGTGTCAATTGTTTCTTTGAAAAATGTTGGTTATGTACTACTGCTGTTGTTTTGGTTCCTTATATTATGATAAACCTTGCGTGAAGTTCGTAAGTACTATCGATTTGAATATCCATTGTAGTGATTGTCAATGATCTCAATATATAGAAATAATTAATCTTTATAAGTTTTCGTGATATGAACAATTCGGGTTTTTACGCTTGGAAAGGACTTGGTAGAGCCTTTGTATATTTCTTTCCTATTTAATATCATAAGCAAATCAACTTTTATAAGAATGTCAAGTAAATGTAGAAGGATTAATTACATGTTGGCAGTTTATCTTATATTATTCTATTGCGAAGAACTTCAAGGGAATTCTTTTTTTAAATTTTACCAAAATACTAACTCACAAATCTTGGAGATGTTACATATGGTATCAGAGCACAGGTTGCAAACACTCGGGCATAGTTGGGCTCAGTTGAGGAGATAATATAAGCTGGTCAAGGGAACTCCATCGATAAGATGCAAACAAAGGATTTATGTTCCAAAGAATCAGCAAGAGGTAATCGACAAGACGTCTTTAAATTGCAAGTAAGTATACTTCACTTGTTGAAGCATTCTAAAGGAAAAGCATTGTCTATATGTGAGCATATATATGTTTCCTCCCAAAGATTGAATGATCTTCTATTTATAAATACTAGAGTATGAATATCTCCTCATGCTCTACAATTAGTTTCATTAAAAGATAAGAAAGTATTCTTTAAAAAAATGATTAAAATAGTTGGAATGTGTTCCTATATTTACCTTGGTGATCTTGTTACTATTTTCATATATGTTGATCGCGATGATAGTAATGAGAATCATGGGAGCATTTGCATGTTCAAAAGTTCATAAACATAATTAGGACTATGTATCTAATGAAAGATGTACATTCATATCTGGTCGATTGATGCCATTGGTAGGGCTTTAGTACATATATAAGTCAAGTCATAGACATTCATCATAGGTACTTGATTGCTTCAATCATATTTATGAGGATAAGAAAAGTTCTAGGCTTGGCAAGGTGACTATACAAAAGAAGCAAACATATTGAATCATAAGGATTGAATGAATGATGGTTAGGTCATTATGAGGAGGATTGGAAAATGGTCATGAATTACCTAGTTATTGATTTCACGCATTTATGTTGGGACGATTGTATTAAGTATATGCACGAGATTGTAGGGTGCAGGGATCCTTATCATGTTAGAAAAATGCATAAATGGTACAAGGAGTAACTCCTGAAATTCTCCTTATTGGCTAAATGTTATTGAGAGAAGGTGTAGAAGATGTTTGTACATTATATTGAATATTACATGTGATGATATAGAATATTAGTTTTGTGTTCTTCCTTAATTGTTATGTGACATGGTAGAAAAGAATGATTAGTTGATTTTATAAATATATAATCTTCAAGGTTAATGTAAGTAATGTTACTATCCAAACCATAGATGGTTAGAAGAATTGTAAAACTTTTATGAATGATTAACAAAGGGTCATCCTCAAGGTAAAAGATTGAAAGGATAGGAATTAACTTCATTTGGTTTAAATGGACATTCTACTGTGAGAAATTTTCTAGGACTAGGAAATTGCCATCCTTGTGAATGATTTTCATGACCTTCGACTTAACTCTACTTCCACAAACGAGTATCCTTCGTCATTATAACCTTATCTGAAGATTTCAAGGGATAAAGGAGAATAATTGTTAAGAATCCCATTGTCTCTTTGCAGTATATGATTGTATATAATAATGAAGTATAAATGTGTGACTAATAATGAAGTATAAATGTGTAACATGGGAACACGCTGGTAGCCTTGCTTGAAGGTTCAAAAGGATGATGGTTATAATTACTCAATAAGTATACATGTGTATTCAAAGTAGTTAAAAAGAGGAATATGATGAAATGTTATAATTTCATTTTTGTATATTCTATTTCAGGAATCCTTACTAGGAATATTGGGATACTGGGAGTGGTTGACCGAAGGATTATACCTTCATGTGGTCAAAGCTTTGTGTTATTTGTATGGATACTTGAAAATCCGTTAAAGAATGCACGAGTACCTTTTATATATACCTCTTACTTCAGTAATTTCTAAGATAGACGTGGGAAACAATGAGTAATAGTGATACTTTTATTTTTGCTCAATAATTATGACGACTTGCTATTCATGTACAGTTATATGTTTTCTCAAATTAATTATTTTGTTAAACAGATAGATTATTGGAAACCTAGAACCAACATGAAATAAATACAGGTTAGTAGGATGCGGTAATCTTCTGACGTCCTTATGTTGCCACAAGGAATGACTGTGTTTATTTATTATGTGTTAAGGAAAACATTGCTGACATGGAATTTGCAGGGAAGATCAGAAGTGATCTTTGAGACAGTAATCGAGGTAAACTGGACCCTCGGCAGATAAAGGTGAGCTATGCGGTCGCCTTTGCAAAGGTATATGGTTATCATTATAAGGTATGCAAGTATGTATTAGAAAATTGGTTATTCCTATGTGTTATTAGTATATACAAAAGAGAAGTTGTATAACTAAAATAGGAAGTGGGTTTGAATGGTGAAGGATAACATTCGAGGTTAAGAAATCATAATGTCCACGGGTCATCATAGGAATAATATTATTATTATTATTTTTTTTTTTTCAAGGGATTATGTAATCCTATTAAGTAAGTGAGTTATGCTTTGGAAGGAAAAAAAAACGTTTACTTCAGATGATCAAGTACGGATATGGTTGATTTTCTTATTTACAATATTTGATAAAGTGTTACTAACAATTGAATTTGGCAGATGGCCAAAAACTTGGTGGAACTTGTTGAAAGACAAAAGCTTAATATAATATGCATGGTACAATAAAGGGGTGAGGATGAAAGATCCACATTGCAGCTTTTATTATTGTTAATTATGATTGAATAAAGAACTAGACCAAATTGGTCCGAGAAATTGTAGGGTTACAAAATGTAATATGACAAAATAATTGAGGAATTCGAATGAGATTTTCCTAGAATCAAGCAAGGCGGCTTGGGAAAATAAATTCCGGGACTCAAGCGAGAAGGCTTGAGGGGAATTGTGTAAAGAGTGTTATAATGACATTGAAATACTCCCTAAAATCAGGGATTGAACAGCCACTAGGATTCTCGGAGAATCGGCTGGCTGTAAGACCTAGGCAAGCTATAAGAAAATGTATATGTGGGAGGCAGGACGCTGCTTAGTATACATGAAAGAAATGTTTGCTGTGTGAGCACTAATGTGTTAGGCAAGACATGAATGAAATGTTTGCTGTGTGAGCACTAAGGTGTTAGGAAAAACATGAGAGAAATGTTTGCTGCGGGAGCACTAAGGTGTTAGGCAAGACATGTTTGCTGCGTGAGCACTAAGGTGTTAGGCAAGAACTTCCTGGATCAAGTGAATGTTGTTGGTTGATTTAGTCAACAGTATACAATCATGGAGTGCTATATGTATTCCATATATTGCAAGTGATATGTACAGTAAATAACTCATGATTTATGTTTCCGAGTTGGGTTATGAAGTTGATGATAAAGTTTTTATTATTAATTTCGTTTCCTTGAAACCCGGTTTTGTAGTCGAAAATTCAAGTGTGATCCATAACGACTTGCGAGAAGTTCTTGAAAGTACAGAAAAGGGTCAAAATAGAAATGATGAAGCAAGCAGAAAGGTGACTCAAGAAGAGAGGACGAGCTGTTAGAATATATCAACACCGAGGATGGTGTTATTTTTAAGGGGAGGAGGATGTGATATCCCTCTCTTTTTGTATCCTATGGTTTTGTAAAAATGTCATAACTACGAAAATACTTTTTGTAAGTTTAAATAGATTTAAGGTAATTAGTATAAATCCTTATAGACTAAAATTTGGATGAAGGCCACATTTTAGATGTTGTAGTTATAAATAAATTTATATAGATATTAAAGCTTGCACCTAGTTATATATGTATTCGATTAAATGAATAAGATGAGTCATGGAAGTCGACTTGGTGGAATCAAGGGAGTAAATTTAGCAAATTTTGTCTCCCTAGTGGAGGGTTTCATACAAGTTCGAGCCGCCACTTGCCGCACTGTTAATTATAGAGGACACTCACCTCACCAACGAGTGCCAACGTTTAGTAAACCACTACTTGCCTCTTAATGAGAATTTGGAAAAAATCGCCATTTGGCAGGAGTGGGTATGCACCTAACCATTAAATGGTTGAAGTGGTAGATGAGTCGGGGAAAAAAGAGTTCTTTCGCCAATTTGGGGATACTTACGCTGGGAAGACTCGGCGATAGGATCTTTTTTGGGAAGGGGAAACCTTGGGAAGAGGGAGAGTCTCATTCGGATGGGCGATCTTAGGTAGCAACGTCTGTTTTGGATGAGGGAGGTCGGCATATGCACAACCTTGGAAAAATGCTCTCGGATGCACATCAGGGTTAAGCGATATATACATTGGGCATAGTTGAAAACGACTCCTGCAAATGGTATTACATCTCCGTAGTAATATCTGGTAAGAGGTATTTGCACTAAGAGTTTGGTAAGTCATCTCTATGGATAAATTCCTTTTTTTAAACAATAGATCTGCGTTTGCTTATTGAGAAAACATATTTTAGTAGATCGCAGTGTCTCGATGTGCACAGTTTAGTGGTCAAAACTTGAAATCCTTTAGACCTGCGTGTTTTGTGTTATGTACTCATTTTCCTTAGATCACAGGTACCCCTTTGAAACTACTACGAAAAGCTAACACTTAGATCGGAAACACAGATGGTTGTTTCTGCCTTTTCTTTTTCTTTTCTGAAAGAGCGATTCCAGGTTCATGTTAAACTTGTCATTATGCTGCCAACGAGTCCGGACGATTCCCATTGGGGAATCGATCCTATGTTTACCTACTTTATATCACTAACAAGAAGCCAGGAGGATATCCATTGAGGAAACCGCGCTCGTGTGGTTCTCTAAACTCTGTTTTCCACTCTGCGTGATAAACACTGTTGTGTTGATAAATCTGTATTTTGTTCTACACAAAGGGAAGGGACGGCTCTGTAAAAGAAGCTCGATCCCATCTTAGTGATCAGTAGGAAGAACTGCGAATACTTTAACCCAGCAAAACCCTGTTCTGACTTCTTTTTATATTTTCGTAATTTAGGCGCAAGAGTGTGATCATAAAGATAGTTGCTATTATCATTTTTGGGTTCTCGATCATGTTGGAATTTTTTATCTCCCCAAGATCGATTCGCCGCCAGTTTATTTGATCATTTTACTTAACCGAATGTTATTCCATCTCTGTATTTATGCTATCTCTGTATTTATGCTAGTGGTTCGGCGATCACCATTCAGTCTATTAGCTGCCATAGTATTATTAAAATCCCTTGACTGAGTACTGATATATTGCCGCATTTGTGGTCTATGCTGGTTGTAATGATTCAGGGGTGATTCTGATTTTATAATGTTGAAGTAAGTGTTTTCCATTGGTGCAATCGCTGTAGTGAGATCACAAAAGATAGTTAGTATTAACAAGGTCCTCTCCTTAAGAATTGATATACTTTTGAAGAAACCAATTCAGCGTCCACTTCTCTGACTTGTTTTAGATCAAGATCCGACGTTGAATTACAGAGACCGACATCTGCTATCCCTTGTATCATTCCAGGAATGTAACCAAAAAGTTAAATACGGATCCTTGGGCGTTTTATAAAGTGACAGAGAACTCCATCTTTTGTAAGGGTAATTGATTTCAAATTCTTTTATTAATAATACATCTGAGATCATTATAGTTTCTAACGAAAATCGTATTTTCTTCTGAAATCTTTGATTTTATGTTGTCTGCCGTATCCAGATACATAGGTTCACATGGGTGATGTAGGTCAGCGATCGTGATCCTCCACCTAGATCTCATTTAACCTTTCCTCCATTGTATACTAAATCTCGTGTCGAGCCCTTGGTGTTGTTTAACTTTTTGTTGACCATTAATTGATGTGATCTATGTCATTGGTTGCTAATATGTCCATCTGTCGACATTGAGCAATTATCTCCATCGTATTGATGTCAGTATCGTTCGATATAGTTTGATTTTTGTGATATCTCTTATTACTGACAAGTTATATATTTGCGGTTGATGTAATGTCGCTAGTATGCTCCTTTTTATATTTGGCGCAAATAAGTGTACATGCCAGCGATTGATACAGAGTTGATCTCTGTCGAAATTGTGTTACCCATGTCACCGATTGAGTACTTTGATGAAGATTGTATTTTACATAATCATTTCAAGTTAATAGCTTAATAAATGATGAGGTTAGATCTAAAGTTAAAAGGGTGTTATCCTTTTATAAAGGCAATCACATTACATTATTGAGAGAAACCTTTATAGTGTGAATATTTTTATTACATAGCCTTTTGCTTACGAATTAGAAACGGATGTTAGTGAAAGAAGGGTTGTCCTTATTTCATTTAGTTAGATGTTGTAAATACTGGATATATATATATATGTATGTTGTCAATTAGGCTACATGGTCGAGTCTAGTTTTGTTGTTATATTGAATAAATTGGAAGAGCTCTCAGAGAGGGAGAGAGTCTTCGAGAAGGTGGAAATATATATATATGTATGTTGTCAATTAGGCTACATGGTCGAGTTCAGTTTTGTTGTTGTATTGAATGAATTGGAAGAGCTCTCAGAGAGGGAGAGAGTCTTCGAGAAGGTGGAAATGAAAGATTACCACAATGATGTGGGAGATTGTAACCCTTGAATGGATGAATAATAATAAGATATGACCCTCTTTGGTGGACGTAGCCCCTCCTGGGAGAACCACGTGAAATATCGTCTCTCGCTTGTATGATCATGATGGTTATGATGTGAGTTGTGTCAATTGTTTCTTTGAAAAATGTTGGTTATGTACTACTGCTGTTGTTTTGGTTCCTTATATTATGATAAACCTTGCGTGAAGTTCGTAAGTACTATCGATTTGAATATCCATTGTAGTGATTGTCAATGATCTCAATATATAGAAATAATTAATCTTTATAAGTTTTCGTGATATGAACAATTCGGGTTTTTACGCTTGGAAAGGACTTGGTAGAGCCTTTGTATATTTCTTTCCTATTTAATATCATAAGCAAATCAACTTTTATAAGAATGTCAAGTAAATGTAGAAGGATTAATTACATGTTGGCAGTTTATCTTATATTATTCTATTGCGAAGAACTTCAAGGGAATTCTTTTTTTAAATTTTACCAAAATACTAACTCACAAATCTTGGAGATGTTACAGCACATATATGAAAACTTTCGTATATGTGCAACTGTGTATATACGGAAGCTTCCGTATATGCGTAGCTACGTATATACAAAAGTTGTTGCCAATATATCGAAACTTCCGTATATGCACAGCTGTTGTAACAAAGCCAAAAGCGTTTAGGTTAGTACTTAGTGAATTTTTTAAAAATAAAAATAAATTACCTAATACCCCTCCTACATAACCATTTACAGTGATTAATTACCTTCATCAAATAATAAATAAGCCATTAGTTTATGCTTCCAAGATTTATAAACAACATCCCATATGTAACACTTCCACAAAAACCAAGTCAGAAATTAGAGGAGATTTTTAAATCTTTTCTTTATATTAATGCTTTCCAACAAATGAAGCTCATCCATAGTCCAACCTTCTTTCCTTAAAAATTTGGTGGCGATTATTTAACGTGAACATACACAGTCATTTCTTTACAATGTCTATATAACTCCAATCTGTCTATTGTTATGAGTAACATCTATGCAACTTCTTATATCATGCTTAGAACAACTCTGTGTAAGGAAAACAATACAATTACGCACTATACTTACTAAGAACAAAGTTGGATGCACAACCATTAACTATCTGAGTCCTCAATGTCATCTAATATAGTAGCTCATATTTGAAATTAACATCTTCATGCAAATCTTGTTGTAACTTAAAAGTATCTGAATTTCAGCAATAAGTACATCTGTATCGTAGGAACATACAATTAACAAGGAAATCTCTTTTTATCAAGGAACATTCGACAAATACACTTACACATTGATATAAACAAATAAAGCCATCATAAACACAATTCAGACACATGAAGGAGAGAGAGATATAGATGGTTCACCCAAATATTTGGGCTACGTCCACAATGAAAGTCACATCATATATTAATGTTCAGAAGAGCTTTACAACTACAACACACTTGTTGCAATATTTGTTTTTCCACTTTTCTCAAAACTTTCTTATCAAGAGCATATCCAAGACTCTCCATGCTAACATCAACGTTGCCAATAGCATACAAAGTTCCTTCTGGCCTACTACATCAAAATGATGACAAGGAACTATAAATAATACATTTAATAATAATCTAAATGTTACCGGGATCTACAATTATACTGACTACAATTTCCCATCTGCAAATAAATAGTGATCTCCATGGAGCTTACTCATTACCCTCGAGGAAGAATATATAATTATTATATTGAGATCTTAATAGAGATTTACTTATTAGACTTCAGGCAGCAGATATAATGAATATGAACATGTCGCAGCATATAGAGCTTTAACGTTTAACTTAAGGCAACATTTGGGTGACATATATATATAATATATTAGACCATAGTTTGCAGAGATCGGATTCCTAAGCCGTACCTTACAAAGTTAAGTGAAAGAAACCGAACAAAGAGATATATCATCTCACAAAGCATATATCATGTACAAAAGAAACCTACATGGATTTCCTTCTCTAAAACCTCTACACCGTCATATTAAAATGGATGTAAGGTCAGCATATATAATAATAAATATATGAAATAAGTTATCTAATACTAAGTACGTAGATACTCGATTTCGGTTCTAAGGTGTACAAGATTATCGCAATCCTTCACCTTTCTGATCTAAACATATAAAAACTAACCGAATTTCCAGGGATCAAATCTTTTGCAAGGGCATGATACAGAGTATCTCCAAGCATTCAATAACAATAAAAGGAACTAAAAGATAAACTACTCAGATCAGTTATCTAGCATTCAGAGACTACCATATTCGGTATTGCTAAACATATTTCTGTCAAAACTAGGGGTTCATCCATGAATTACACTTGTAACTAGTCACACGTTTACCGGATCCGTGTCTTCATAAAATTATCACAGATCTATGCAACAAGTATCTAACCGTACGGGTCTATTAATTTTTTAACAATATAAAAACTCCATTATTAGAATCGATAAGGAATATTTGATGTCAACAGAGATCAATTGTTTAAGCTATGTACTTAGATAAGATTCCCAAGAATGGATCTACAGATGTCACACTTTAAACGAGAAAACCACGCCTCCTGAAAGCGTAGATTCTACCAATCCTGGTTATGGATCTACTGAGATCGCAAAGGACAATTTTGCAGAGAATAAAATTTAAGGAAGATCTCAATTGAGATCGGTCAAAGTAAAAATATAACCTTCGTTTTGAGAATCGTTAAAGAAGGAATTGGATCTTATTCAGAGATCGATCATTTGAACTATGTGTTCGGATCAGATCTTAATCCAAAGTTAACTTTAGGGTAACGGCAACCGCCCGGCACAACATCTCTATTAATGCTAGATTAAATCGAAAAAAAATACGAAGGAATATATTTTAACTTTCATAAAGCACAATGCAAAGTAAACGTATCTAGTAGTATTACAGGAAGACTGAAATGAGTGTACCAAAACCCAGTCTATATAATACAGACACACAGAGGTAAAACGCATCTTTGGTTTACTATGAACCAAAACCAGAAATAATACTTCATAGGCAAACAAGACAGAGCTAATACGTACTTCCTAGATGTGATCCACGACTCACCTGTCCCCATCTCAGTAATCTCATCGCAGTGCCACTCCAACCGCAGAGTATACTTCTCATAAGACTCACTGACTTCTCCTATGTTGAATTCACTTCAGGAATGAGGAGTTATGTTCCGCAAGATGCATCATGCATCAAACTATCCAGCCAATATTTCCTCCACCCAAAAGAGTTTACCTCCAATCAAATCGAAAAACCAGGCTGACCAATTCCAATCACACTAGATTGCTTCCGTTCTATCCATTGCCCCATCGGTCGCCTTGCTAATCAAATCTTAAACCTACTCACACACTCAGTTCGCAGCTAACCTCTCCCTCCGCCAAATTGTTCCGCCTCCTCCTAAAGGTAACCCTTTCCTTTTTCAAGAATAAGAACTCTAGGTTCTTTTAACTGGAGACAAATGGCAAAAATCCTATTAACTGCTGGTAGTGCCCTATTAAAGAGACAACTCGTTCCACTATCTCAGAATTAACTCCCTCCAAATTTCCCAAATCGGCAACGAGTTAGTTTAACTTAAACTTGTGACAAGTGGCGAATTAGGTAATGGAAGTGCTCCACTAAGGGAGCAAACTCCCACTAAAAGTTGCTCCACTACCAAAAGCTACACCCCTCTCTTGTTAGTGGAGCGAGTCCTCTCAATAAATACTTCTCAAAGACTTAAGATTTTGCTGGAAGAGCCCGCCGAGTCTTAAAAAAAAATATAAGACTACCATATAAGAATTTTTTATAAATCCTAATTCATTTATAAGGTCATATCTTTAAAATGTATTATACAAATTAACCCTAGATCTTTGTCCCTTCTATGTAAAACAAAAATCTCCATACCACTCCTTACGATGCATCCTCTATGTTCTATACAATAGAGTACCTAAATAAATAATAAAATATCTTACCTCCATATGCACTTTTAAACATATCTTATATATTCATAATATGTTTTACCTTTTCCAAATTTCCTTTAAGGTATATAATAGTTTATAGCTTTGTATGAAAGTAAAATGGCATAAATACTATGATACCATTCTTTTTCTCTCAAGGTGATTATTCCACATAATACCTTTAAAATAATTTCCTTGGCTTGAATCTATCTTTATAGATGACACGATGGCATTTCATCCCTAGTTAAGTTGTTTATATGAACTCGGATTAATCTTACTAGGGTCGTCATAACTTATAGGGCATAATAACTTAGTTAAACACTTACGGTAAGCTCTACAAGGATGAAACTTTAACACTATCATAACTTAAGATGATACTTACGATTATGGTCATCAAACCCATGGCTTCCTAGCCATCTTACCCATTTCATGTCTTCTAATGAATAATCGATGTTTTCCCTTTTCTTCTTTGTGTTCCCCATGCTCAAATCCTAAGTTTATAAATTTACGACTGATGAGTTAAACCTCATGAATCTCAAACCTTACTAATGGGCCTTAAGCTCCTCACCAATGTCACTTACACAATTACAATTACATTTATATAAAAAATAATAATAAATAAAGATCAAAATAGGTCATAAAGGAGGGATATCACATCCTCATCCCCTTTAAGATAACACCGTCCTCAGTGTTCACTCTTCTATTGAAGCAATCATTTGTATCACAAAACTGGAATTCAAAAGAAACAATGTTTAGTAACAACCTGTCATCAACTTCATAATCAAACTCAGAAACATAAATCATGAGTTCTTTATTACACATATCTCGTGCAATATATGGAATAAATCTAGTGCTCCATGATTCTATACTGTTGACTTGATCAACAAACAGCATTCACTTGATCCAGGAAATTCTTGCCTAACACATTAGTGCTCACGCAGCAATCATTTTCCTCATGTCTTGCCTAACACCTTAGTGCTCACGCAGCAAGCATTTCTCTCATGTTTTGCCTAACACCTCCATGCTCACGCAGCAAACATTTCATTCATGTCTTGCCTAACACTTTAGTGCTCATGCAGCAAAACATTTCTTTCATGTATACTAAGCAGCGTCCTGCCTCCTGCATATACATTTTCTTATAGCTTGCCTAGGTCTTACAGCCAGCCGATTCTCCGAGAATCCTAGTGGTTGTTCAATCCCTGATTTTTGGGAGTATTTCCATGCCATTACAACACTCTTAATACAATTCCCTCAAGCCTTCTCGCTTGAGTCCAGGAATTTATTTTTCCCAAGCCGCCTTGCTTGAGTCTAGAAAAATCTCTTTCAATTTAATCAATTTATTTCGTCACCTTACATTCTGTACCCATACGATTACTCTGACCAATCTGGGTCAAGTTTCCTGATTAAAAATATATCAAAATTTAAAAGAATCTGTAACAGTTGTGATGTGGATCTTAAATCCTCACCCCCTTATTTTACCATGCATAATATTTATGCCCTTGCATTTTCACAAGTTTCACAGAAATTTCACCATCTGCCAAATTCCACTTGTTAGTATCACTTTATATACAAAATCAAATATTGTAAGAAGATCCCTCCCTTAAACAGAAAATCATCTTTCTTAATAAATTATCCATATGTAATCATCTAAGATGTCATTTCCTACTACACATAGCTAGCTTATAAGATTACATAATACTTTGAACACAATATAACATTTTTTCTACGATGATCCATGGACATTATGATCATTTAACCTCGAATGTTAGCTTTCACCATTTCGACACAATTCCTATATTTTTTTTTTTTGTTATACAACCCTTTTTGTATACCCTAACATCATATAGAGACAACCAATTGTCTAAAAAAAACTTACATACCTTATACAGATAACCATGTACCTTTGTAAAGGCGACCGCATAGCTCACCTTCATCTGCTGAGGTTCCAGTTTACTTGGATCCTCACGTATTAGTATTATACATGAATCGATATATATATCCCACATTTACCCATTGATGGGTGTTAGGCAGTGATGTGTGGAAAAATAACATTTGCTCGACCACAACATTCAAAGTGTTAGTCGTATAAAGGTAATTAAATCATAAGAACAATCGTATATATAACATATGTTCAAACATCGTTTTTACTTGTTTCATAACAGCTTATACCTCGATTACTGTCTCAAAGATCACTTTCGATCTACCCTGCAAATTCCATGTCATCAATGTTTTCCTTAACACATAATATATAAAAATAGTCATTCTTTGTGGCAACATAAGGACGTCAGAAGATTACAACATCCTACTAACCTATATTTATTTCATGTTTGTTCTAGGTTTCCAATAATCTATCCCTTAACAAAATAGTCAAGTTGAGAAAACATATAGTTGTACATCGATAGCAAGTCCTCATAAATATTGAGCAAATAAAAGTATCACTATTACTCATTGTTTCCCACGTCTATCTTAGTAGAAATTACTGAAATAAGAGGTATATATATAAAAGGTACTCATGCATTCTCATATTAACTCATTAATATTCACATGTTTCCTTTTGTTGCACTTATATGTAAGGGTACCAGCATGCTTCAATGTCACAAAAATCGTATTATAGTTACTTATCCTATTCAATTACATACTAGAATAAAATTGATTAGCAAGGAGACTATCAACCATTTTTCTCCTTTGTAATCTCACAATTTCCTAGTCATAGAAAACTTCACACCAAATAAAGTTAATTTCTTTGTTTAAAAGAAACCAGACATCCTAGTCTAGCCAAACTATACTTCTTATGGAATAAAGTAACAACTTAACATCACATAATTATGCTTCCCTCATAAGTAGAAATATTAAATTCACAATGACTCCTCCTGTACCATGCACCTTTACAGATTTTACTACCAAGGTCAACCTCATTATAAATTTATAAACTTTCTTATTTAAGTTAACTCATATGTAACCGGAACCTGATCGTTTCTTACATAGTTCAAACCCAAGACTGACCCAAACTATCAAATCTTTAATGGACCTTTTAACATAAAGACTTACTTTTGATCTGAACTTAATGGATCTTTTAACAGATCTAAGTTGCTTACAATTCCCATCTAAATTTCATATTTGGAAATCTAGACTATTGGTCATTCAAATTTACTTAGTTATCTAAGGTCAACCAAATGAGGAGACTTCCTTAGCCTATAAACTTCATTGTGAAATAGCTTCCAATACGTGCTTTTACTTTAATTACAAGTACCCATTTCATAAGGACTTAACTCCAATATTCCAACTAATTAAAAGAGTACTTTCTTGTCATTCCATGAAACTAATTGTAAAGGGTGAGGAGATATTCATCGTCTAGTGTTATCCATAGGAGATTATTCAAATAAACTTATGTAATGTTCACAAATAGATACTCTAATTATAACCTTTCAGTAAACTCGTACGTACTTACTTGCAATTTCAAGAAGTTTTGTCGCTTACCTCTTGACAATTCTTTGGAAGTGAACATTTTATTCTTGGCTTATAGGATGCAGCTCCTTTTCTAGTCCGACCAACTTGTATTTGTTCTTCTCCAATTGAGCTCAATAAGCCCAAGTGTTTGCAACCTGTGCTCTGGCGGAAGAACTTGAAGTCGAGCTTGGAGATTCATTTTCCCCTCCTCCAGTACAATCCATGCATCCAAAATGAAACACAAATAATTGATTAGTCAACTTAACGACCTTCATACTTACTTATCGCATGTTGAGCTCATTAGGCCCTAGTGTTGTAACCTAATGCTTTGATACCATATGTAACAAACCCAAAAGCGTTTGGGTTAGTACTTAGTGAATTTTTGAAAAATAAAAATAAATTACCTAATACCCCTCCTACATAACCATTTACAGTGATTAATTACCTTCATCAAATAATAAATAAGCCATTAGTTTATGCTTCCAAGATTTATAAACAACATCCCATATGTAACACTTCCACAAAAACCAAGTCAGAAATTAGAGGAGATTTTTAAATCTTTTCTTTATATTAATGCTTTCCAACAAATGAAGCTCATCCATAGTCCAACCTTCTTTCCTTAAAAATTTGGTGGCGATTATTTAACGTGAACATACACAGTCATTTCTTTACAATGTCTATATAACTCCAATCTGTCTATTGTTATGAGTAACATCTATGCAACTTCTTATATCATGCTTAGAACAACTCTGTGTAAGGAAAACAATACAATTACGCACTATACTTACTAAGAACAAAGTTGGATGCACAACCATTAACTATCTGAGTCCTCAATGTCATCTAATATAGTAGCTCATATTTGAAATTAACATCTTCATGCAAATCTTGTTGTAACTTAAAAGTATCTGAATTTCAGCAATAAGTACATCTGTATCGTAGTAACATACAATTAACAAGGAAATCTCTTTTTATCAAGGAACATTCGACAAATACACTTACACATTGATATAAACAAATAAAGCCATCATAAACACAATTCAGACACATGAAGGAGAGAGAGATAGAGATGGTTCACCCAAATATTTGGGCTACGTCCACAATGAAAGTCACATCATATATTAATGTTCAGAAGAGCTTTACAACTGCAACACACTTGTTGCAATATTCGTTTTTCCACTTTTCTCAAAACTTTCTTATCAAGAGCATATCCAAGACTCTCCATGCTAACATCAATGTTGCCAATAGCATACAAAGTTCCTTCTGGCCTACTACATCAAAATGATGACAAGGAACTATAAATAATACATTTAACAATAATCTAAATGTTACCGGGATCTACAATTATACTGACTACAATTTCCTATCTGCAAATAAATAGTGATCTCCATGGAGCTTACTCATTACCCTAGAGGCAGAATATATAATTATTATATTGAGATCTTAATAGAGATTTACTTATTAGACTTCAAGCAGCAGATATAATGAATATGAACATGTCGCAGCATATATAGCTTTAACGTTTAACTTAAGGCAACATTTGGGTGACATATATATATAATATATCAGACCATAGTTTGCAGAGATCGGCTTCCTAAGCCGTACCTTACAAAGTTAAGTGAAAGAAACCGAACAAAGAGATATATCATCTCACAAAGCATATATCATGTACAAAAGAAACCTACATGGATTTCCTTCTCTAAAACCTCTACACCGTCATATTAAAATGGATGTAAGGTCAGCATATATAATAATAAATATATGAAATACGTTATCTAATACTAAGTACGTAGATACTCGGTTTCGGTTCTAAGGTGTACAAGATTATCGCAATCCTTCACCTTTCTGATCTAAACATATAAAAACTAACCGAATTTCTAGGGATCAAATCTTTTGCAAGGGCGTGTGTAGTGCCCCTAGACTTGTGTAGACATTGAGGGCACCTGCTGAGTGACCCGGCTGATTGAAACATTAATTTAAATAACCTTTTGACCTTATGTTTGAGTATGCGTATTTGAACTGTTGAGAAAAATGAATAATTGCATATGTTAAACGATTAGCTATGACTATGGAAAATTATGTTGATGAATAATGCTTAACGACTAGTTATATGGTGATTATGTATTTGGCGACGAAATGTCTATCTGATAAGATGAATTAGCAGTTGAATAAATCATAAATGTTTAACAATACTAGAGTTAGAAACCAGATGATGATTGTTGAGAACAGTGCTACTAATAATTTGTTGTGAGAAGTGTGTGTAGAAACAAGTGAGACGGTTCACCAACGGACACACAAAGGAACATAAAGGGTCGTACAGTACGGGTAAATCACACACAGGGGAAGCGATGATGATGTCGACTTCCGACAAGAATACCACGCATGAGCAGATAAGCATTGATCCGCTTGCTCAAGAGGAATGCGTGAGGGCGTACGAGGTGGGCCACGACGGAGTTGGTCACATACGAGTTGAGGGGCGCGCAGTGAGAACGGACTCACTCCTCAGCGCCATTAGTCCCTAGATAGCATGTAGATGGAGGATGGATGGTAACGATTCCTAAAATCCCTACAAGAGTTCTCGCAAGTCAAAACGGAAAGATGGTGGCAGAAGGGCCCAACGATGCGGTTCCCTGTCGAGAACGGAAAGAATGGACAGAAGGACCCAACGAGGTGGTACCATGCCAAGGAATGGAAACCATGGATGATTGGACCCGACGGAGTGGTGCCATGTCAGGGGATTAAAAATTAAGAAACCAGGAGCCCAACGACGCGGCACCATGATCTTAGTGAGTTTGATTGTTAAATTAAAGTGCATAAAAACTTAGGAGAATAACTCTAGATTATTACTTAGCGAATGCATAACAATAGTTTAGACATTTGCACATGAATAGTTATTTTTGTTGAACATTTAAAATAATAGAAATTATTATTTAGGAGCAAAATAGAATCCTAAGATTAGACACCTAGTCAACTAAAAGCTAGGAGTTGATTAAAATATCTGGGGGACAAACTAGAGCAAACTTAGGGATGTAGGTGCACTTCCCAGAGAAACTGACACTTGGATGCGTGAGTGTTTTAATTAAATAAATAATTAAAAATATTTAATTTTGCATGAAGTGACATGTGTCGCAAGATATTTCCCTTTATAAGGAAGGCTTAAGGAATGGGTAAAGGGCCCATAATTTGGACGATTGTCTTAACTTTCGAATGCCTCAAAGACTTGCTGCTATCTAAGGGTTTGGCTAAGGAATCCTGGTGGGAAGGGAAGCCCAAGCTGAATTTCTGAAATACTTGTGTGAACTCTACGACCCGAATAGCTCGGGGGTCTGGAAGGAAGAAGAGTACTTCCAGAGTGGTTGGGTGGTTTACCGAGGTGTCCCGTGGTGAACGGTTGAGGTCTTCAGCAGCAGTACAGTAAGGATCATCTTCAGCACCATCTTCAGACTTCTCCAAGCGACAACCGGAGAGGTATTCCTTGTGCTTGATATGCTGGCTACTAATAATTGTTTTTTTTTAAACTGAATCTCTTAGCTTTTAACATTTTGAAATGAATCGAACTCCGTATGAAGTAACATAGTTGCATTTTTGTTTAGATACCGTTATTGTAATCGCAATTAGATATGATCGGTTTTGGTTAAGATGGATCGACTCTGTATTTCTGTTACAGAGATCGATCTAATGGACTAATCGGCCCTCTCCTATAAATTTAGAAAAGGAATTTTAATGATTTAGATCGATTGACCATTATATTTTCTGTGATCCGTAAGATCGACCTGCATTTCAATTACAGAGTTCTGTCTACCTGTAATTTAGAAGGAATTTTAATGCTCAGATCGATTGACCATTATCTTTTCGGTGAACCGTAAGATCGACCTGCATTTCAATTTCAGAGTTTTGTCTACCTGTGAATTTTTGAAGGGATTTAATGTTCAGATCGATTGGTCAATAATCGTTTCTGTGACCCGAAAGACTGACTTGCATCTAATTACAGAGTTTCGTCTCAAGAATCGGCTAACTTCTGTGAAGCTTAGACCGATTCAACCTGCATATTGTTAATCACCCATTGCAATATATATGTCTGAGTTGAGCGATGTGCCTTGATCGACGCTGTATGTTTGATTGCAGTGATTGATCCCCAAAAGCTCCGTTCGACTCTTAATATTTCATACAAAGCCGTGTCTCCATCCTTGAACCCGCGCCCTTGGTTAAGTTGGAATGGACATACGTCCAGGTTGGCTCGACAATGTACATTACTTATCGTCTGATTTGAACAATAGTGTTGACTCAGTTTCTGTCTTGTTATGCCGAATGTACAAGTCTCTTAGTTAAACCAACCTTCTGAGATCCACCACCAGGTATGGATTGCAATATCTCGGTTGTAACGCCCAGATCCGGCTTCGACCCCGGGTTCATGTCTGCTGTTTTTCCTTGTTCGATTTTGGCATTAAGGCCGTTCTCTTTCAATAAAATCGACGGTGCTATCTGCTAAATAGACAGAAAGATCTGGAAGAACCTCGGCGGTTGTCAAGTTGACAGCTGTTAAAAATTATATCGCAATCCTATTATGTTAAATGAGATCGATCCTAGCTATTCGAATCACCTCCCATGCATGCAATCTGGTAGTCGGCTAAGTGTTCATGATCAAGTTCCATCCTTAGAACCCCAAAGCCCAGCTGTCTCTCATCACGTTTCCGATCATACTGCGGCAAACTAATAGTTATCCCTGCAATCGTTCTTCGAAAGATGCAGCTCGCGAACTAATAGTTATCCCTGCAATTGTTCTTCGAAAGATGCAGCTCGCGAACTGATAGTTATCCCTGCAATCGTTCTTCAAAAGATGCAGCTCGCGAACTAATAGTTATCCCTGCAATCGTTCTTCGAAAGATGCAGCTCGCGAACTGATAGTTATCCCTGAAATCATGTCCTGGAAAGATGTAGATCACTGCGTTAAGAGCCGGGTCCCTATAACTGTTTCTTGGAAGGATGTAGATCACTGTGTTAAGAGCCGTGAACAAAGAATCCTGGACAAAACCTAGATCACGGATGATAGTCCGTGAACCGTGTATTCCTGTCGAGTACAGATCTGGAACAGCATAAATTCTGTTGAGCAAAACGAAAAGCAATGTTAATTTTTATGAAATCCTTCTCCCGTACTTTTATCGCTGTGTCATGTATAAGCTACAGAGTATTAAAAAGTAAACGCAGAGTCCAGAATTGGATAGAACGCAAGTCTTAAATTTAAGTTAGATTTATTATAAGCATTTCATGTATACTTTGAAATATCTTTAGAAATCACATCCACAGTATAAGAATGGTATGTTCAAAGTAATGTATCTATTTTAAGATCAACTGAATGCATTTATTTAAATGATGTGCAAACGACTGTATCATATTTTCATACCAATTTTTTTAAAGGTGGAAACCACAGTGGCATCGTATTTATATTGTAAATATCTTAAACCGCATTTAAATTAAAATATGTTGAATTGAAGTAGCTACTTGTATAAACGAAGGAATCATGGCCGCATTATTCGATTGAAATACATTTGGGAGAATATCGCAGTATTATCTTATAATATGTTTGAATGTAATACGATATGTTTACATCAGGGATAGGAAAAGATTTAAGATTATGATGTATTTAAAAGAATGTATGCTTAAATTGATAGATAAAGATGAAGGATTAGTATAACTAACAATATGGGTTCATATGTTACGTCAAATTACATATTGATTAGTTAAAGCGATATGGTATAGTAGCATTTGCAATGAAATAGGTTGCATACAATAGAAATGCTTAAAGTTGGTCATAATGACATATATACTTTATTTCATAGATAAAGTACTCAAATTGTTAAATTGAAATAAAAGCTATGATTAGGAATATAAGATTCCTTTCATTTTATAGGGAATAAAATATAATGTATTCACACTCTCCTTTATGATGTATTTAAAAGAATGTATATTTAAATTGATAGATAAAGATGAAGGATTAGTATAACTAACAATATGGGTTCCTATGTTACGTCAAATTACATATTGATTAGTTAAAGCAATATGGTATAGTAGCATTTGCAATGAAATAGGTTGCATACAATAGAAATGTTTAAAGTTGGTCATCATGACATATATACTCTATTTGATAGATAAAGTAGTCACCTTGTTTAAATTGAAATAAAAGCTATGATTTAGAATATAAGATTCCTTTCATTTTATAAGGAATAGAATATAATGTATTCACACTTTCGTATGTATAGTTTTATGCAACAAAAACATAATTTCCTATTTCTTCAAGTCATTCAAGAAATAGATGGAAGAATCAATGTTTGAATATAATTATAAATCCTATGTGTACAAGATATTATAAACAATCAAACTTATTATGGTTTTAGGTGACATTGCAAATTACTCATGATTCACTTTCTCTTAGGTGTATCCTTTGCAATTATAAACAATGTGAGGATATCATGAGTACTATCAAGTTCCATATTTTAGTAGTGTGTTTAATTAAGAGAATAATATTTTTCTTGGAATCATGTTCTATTGTTACATAGACGAGAGTAGAAATTGATTCATGGTCTTAACAACTCTAGTTTAGATAAGTAGCCTTACCACCTGAAAATGTGTGGAAGTTAGATTAGGATCCTAAGCGCTTCGCTAGACATGATGTTCTCTCCTACAAAAAAAAAAAAAAAAAATGACGAAAATTTTGCTTACGATGACAAGCTTTACATTTGGTATCAGAGCCGGTCGAGCCTTGACCGGACCAAGAAACAGTTTATAATGTTTAGTTGACTAATAAATTTTATTTTACATTTGAACCAGACTTCGTCATGGATCGAAGAACTCGCCAAGGTAGATCCGGAAGGGGACGAGGACGAACTGCACGCCCGTCAACCCCAACAACCCCTGTGGATAATCCTCCGAGAGCTGAGGAAACCATTAACCTACCTGCGGATGAGGTCATGACAATGATGAGGAACTACCACAGAATGACAGAAGCATTGATGACACGACTTGACCGTGAGAACGTTGGTTCTCAAGTCACTGCAGTACCGCAGGCGCCACCTCCGGTCAACATACATCGAGAGTTAGAAAAGGTGAAGTTTCCTGAATTTTGGGGTTCCACTGAGGGGACCGCCGCGGAGGCATGGCTAGAAAACATGGCCATGTGTTTTTCTTTGAGAGACTACACGTCTAACATGAAGGTACGGATGGTGATTCTACAACTGAAGGGGGAATCCCTTCTTTGGTGGAAGACATTGCGACCTCAGCTAGGTCTAGAGCTTGAAGAGATATCTTGGGAATTGTTCGATGAACATTTCCGTCAGCATTACCTATCAGACGAATTCATTGAGCGACAGCTGAATGATTTCCATGCAATAAAGCAAGGACTACGGACAGTACAAGAGTACGAAATCCATTTCATGGAGTTACTCAGGTATGCACCCCATGTTGCCACGGAGAAATTAAAAGTCAATAAGTTCATCTATGGATTAAACCCAGTCATACGGGACAAGGTTCGTATTTTGACACCTCCTACTTTGCATGATGCGGTCCAAAAGGCCCTCATAGCGGAAGAAGAACTTCCCGGCAAGATATTGCAGAATAAGAACTTTACGAGTACAGACCGAGGGAGTCAACCTTCGCATGCACCCAAACATCAGTATGGGAATAAGAATTTTGGAAGGAGACCTTTCAACGGAGGGTCTAACAGAGATGAAAAGACACCATACCGACCGCCACCACGGAATGACCATGCAAAACCTTTTGCAAAACCGATGCAGTTTGGACCAAGAAGAAATGATGCACCTGCTAGAATCAAAACAAGAGGGCCCAAAGCAGGATGTTGGAAGTGTGGGGTACCACACTTCCAAAGCGAATGTCCTCAGCAGGACTGGGGAAACCAAAGAGCCCAAGCACCACGATAAACTACCGCAGCCAATTTAGGACGAGCGCATCGTATACATGCTGCTGTCAACAACCGACAAGCTGAACATCAGTCCACCGTCCTCGAGACTACTGGTAAGATACATGGTAATGTATTTTCCTTGCTTATAGACCCTGGAGCTACTGAAAGTTTTATTTCCTTAAAAGTTGTAGAAAATAATAAAATGATGGCAATAAGTCAAGATGATTTCGACACTGTCGAGATGGCATCCGGTAGTGTCCAAAGTGTGAGTCTTAAGGTAGAGAACTGTGAAGTCGACCTAGGGGTATGTTCTTCTAGAATATCCTTTTATGTTACGGAATTGGGTACATACGATCTAATCCTGGGGATGGATTGGCTAGAAGCGCACTCGGCGATGATGGATTTCCGAAGTAAGGAACTAACTTTCATTGACGATGAAGGTTACAAGAGGATGTTGACTGGGAAGAAAAAGAAAGTTTCCTTGAGAATGATATTGGCTATGCAGTTGAAGAAGAGCATGAGAAAAGGGTGTCAATTGTATGCGGTCATTGCATTGAACAAGGAAGGAGATAAGGTAGAAGTAATTAACCACCCCTTGTTCTCAGAATTCATGGACGTGTTTCCTGACGCTTTACCCGGATTACCATCATAGCGTGAACTGGATTTCACCATAGAACTAAAACCTGGAACCGAGCCCATAGCTAGGACTCCTTACCGAATGTCTGTACCAGAATTGAAGGAATTGCAGATTCAACTACAAGAATTGTTAGATTTAGGACTGATCAGACCTAGTGTGTCTCCTTGGGGAGCACCTGTTATTTTTGTGAAGAAGAAGGATGGGTCTTGGCGCTTATGCATTGACTACCGTCAATTGAAAAAGGCGACCGTAAGAAATCAGTACCCCCCTACCCAGAATAGATGACCTCTTTGACCAGATGAAGGGTGCGACGGTATTCTCCAAAATCGACCTAAGGTCAGGATACCACCAGTTGAGGATCAAGGATGAAGATATTCCCAAGACAGCGTTTAAAACTAGATTTGGACACTACGAATTTGTCGTAGTACCTTTTGGCTTAACAAATGCACCCAGTGTATTTATGAACCTGATGAATGGTGTGTTTCGGCAACACCTTGACAAGTTTGTACAGGTGTTCTTAGACGACATTCTGATTTATTCAAGAACACCGGAAGAACATGAGGAACACCTAAGGATAGTCCTAAAATGTTTAAGAGATAATCACCTTTATGGAAAATTATCAAAGTGTTCATTCTTCCAGAAGGAGATTCATTATCTTGGACACATCATATCCGGTGAAGGGATAGCTGTAGATCCATCCAAGATTGAAGCCATTTGGGACTGGCCGGCACCCACAAACATACATGAGGTACGAAGCTTTATGGGGCTTTCCAGGTATTATAGACGTTTTGTGGAAGGCTTCTCTAGAGTAGCGGGACCTATTACTGAATTGCAAAAGAAGAACCGTCCTTTCATTTGGACGGAGAAATGCGAAGAGGCCTTTGCTAAATTAAAAGAATTACTGACGACGGCACCAATCCTAAAAGTTCCCGATATGGATAAAGATTTCCTGGTATGCACGGATGCTTCAAAGGATGGTGTTGGTTGTGTATTGATGCAAGATGGGAGAGTAATTGCGTACACGTCCAAAAGACTTAGGCCACATGAAGAGAACTATGCCACCCATGATATGGAGATGACTGCAGTGATGCATGCTTTGAGGTTATGGAGACACTATCTGGTAGGAAGAAAGTTTGAATTAAAGATTGACCACTGTGGCTTACAGCACATCTTCACTCAAAGCGACCTTAATGCAAGACAGAGAAGATGGTCGGAAGTACTCAATGAGTACGACTTCGACATAACTTATGTGAAAGGGACCTTAAACAAAGTGGAAGATGCACTTAGTTGTAGACCTAGGATATTCTCTGTCATACCATTACAGACCAACTTAAGAGAAAAGGTATTGACACTACAACAGAAGGATAATTGGTATAATGAAGTAAAAGCTGAGTTGGAGAATGAACAGATGAGGATACCCAAGTTTGAAGGGTACTCTTTGGACATGGATGGGTTATTACGGTATAACCGTCGCATGTATGTTCCTGATAATGAAGAAATTCGAGGTTTAATACTGTCTGAGGCTCACCGAGCTGTATATAGAGCACATCCTGGAATAAAAAAGATGTACGCAGATTTGAAACCTTTGTTCTTTTGGCATGGCATGAAAAGGGATGTGATAAGTTTTGTGGCGAAGTGTATGGAGTGCCAAATGGTAAAGGCCGAACATCAACACCCAGCCGGATTACTGCAACCACATGCAATCCCAGAATCAAAATGGGAGGTTATCTCTATGGATTTTATAGTTGGGTTGCCCTTAACCAACAGGAGACACGACACAATTTTTGTGGTCGTTGACACTCTTACAAAGAGTGCGCATTTCCTGCCGATTAAGAACACGTATCAAGCTACGGAGATAGCCCGAGTTTTCATTAATGAAGTAGTAAGACTACATGGAATTCCAAAGAAAATTATTTCTGATAGAGGATCAGTATTTACGGGAATGTTTTGGACAAGCTTTCAAGAAGCTCTTGGGACTCAACTTAACTTTAGTACCGCCTACCACCCTGAAACGGATGGACAAACGGAAAGAGTGAACCAAGTATTGGAGGACATGCTAAGAATGTATGTAATGGATCAACAGAAGAAGTGGGAAGAATATCTACCTTTGGTAGAATTTGCATACAACAACAGTTATCAGAGTTCTATTCAGATGGCTCCTTTTGAATTTCTCTATGGGAGACCTTGTAGGACTCCCATAAGTTGGGATATACTAGAGGATAGGACATTACTTGGTCCTGAGGTGATACAAGAGATGGAAGACCAGATGGTCACGATTCGTGCTCGACTAAAGGAAGCACAGGATCGCCAGAAGAGTTATGCGGATGCGCATAGGAATGATCGTAACTACGAAATAGGGGATAGGGTATTTCTATGGGTAAAACCACAGAAGAGTTCTATAAAGTTTGGAAAGGGAGCCAAGTTGTCACCTAGGTTTGTAGGACCCTTTAGGATTTCAGAACGAATAGGACCGGTTGCCTATCATCTTGACTTGCCGTCATCATTAAGTAGAATTCATAATGTTTTTCATATTTCTGTATTGCGCCACTATGTTCCCGATACTTCACATATCATTGACTTGAGTAATGTGCAGATAACGGACGACGGGGCCGTGATGGCCGAACCGATCCGTATTTTAGACCAGCGAACGCAGCATCTTAGGCACCGTGTGATTGATCAAGTCAAAGTACAGTGGGACAACTATAGTCCAAGTTCTGCGACTTGGGAGGACGCAACTGAGATGCGTCGTAGTTTTCCATTTTTATTCTGAACTTCGGGACGAAGTTCTAAATAAGTAGGGGTGTATGTAGTGCCCCTAGACTTGTGTAGACATTGAGGGCACCTGCTGAGTGACCCGGCTGATTGAAACATTAATTTAAATAACCTTTTGACCTTATGTTTGAGTATGTGTATTTGAATTGTTGAGGTAAATGAATAATTGCATATGTTAAACGATTAGCTATGACTATGGAAAATTATGTTGATGAATAATGCTTAACGACTAGCTATATGGTGATTATGTATTTGGCGACGAAATGTCTATCTGATAAGATGAATGAGCAGTTGAATAAATCATAAATGTTTAACAATACTAGAGTTAGAAACCAGATGATGATTGTTGAGAACAGTGCTACTAATAATTTGTTGTGAGAAGTGTGTGTAGAAACAAGTGAGACGGTTCACCAACGGACACACAAAGGAACATGAAGGGTCGTAGAGTACGGGTAAATCACACACAGGGGAAGCGACGACGATGTCGAATTCTGACAAGAATACCATGCATGAGCAGATAAGCATTGATCCGCTTGCTCAAGAGGAATGCGTGAGGGCGTACGAGGTGGGCCACGACGGAGCTGGTCACGTATGAGTTGAGGGGCGCGCGATGAGAACGGAATCACTCCTCAGCGCCATTAGTCCCTAGATAGTATGTAGACGGAGGATGGATGGTAACGATTCCTAAAATCCCTACAAGAGTTCCTGCAAGTCAAAACGGAAAGATGGTGGCAGAAGGGCCCAACGATGCGGTTCCCTGTCGAGAATGGAAAGAATGGATGGAAGGACCCAACGAGGTGGTACCATGCCAAGGAATGGAAACCATGGATGATTGGACCCAACGGAGTGGTGCCATGTCAGGGGATTAAAAATTAAGAAACCAGGATCCTAATGACGCGGCACCATGATCTTAGTGAGTTTGATTGTTAAATTAAACTGCATAAAAACTTAGGAGAATAACTCTAGATTATTACTTAGCAAATGCATAACAATAGTTTCGACATTTGCACATGAATAGTTATTTTTGTTGAGCATTTAAAATAATAGAAATTATTATTTAGGAGCAAAATAGAATCCTAAGATTAGACACCTAGTCAACTAAAAGCTAGGAGTTGATTAAAATATCTGGGGGACAAACTAGAGCAAACTTAGGGATGTAGGTGCACTTCCCAGAGAAACTGACACTTGGATGGGTGAGTGTTTTAATTAAATAAATAATTAAAAATATTTAATTATGCATGAAGCGACATGTGTCGCAGGAGATTTCCCTTTATAAGGAAGGCTTAAGGAATGGGTAAAGGGCCCATAATTAGGACGATTGTCGTAACTTTCGAATGCCTCAAAGACTTGCTGCTATATAAGAGTTTGGCTAAGGAATCCTGGTGGGAAGGGAAGCCCAAGCTGAATTTCTGAAATACTTGTGTGAACTCTACGACCCGAATAGCTCGGGGGTCTTGAAGGAAGAAGAGTACTTCCAGAGTGGTTGGGTGGTTTACCGAGGTGTCCCGTGGTGAATGGTTGAGGTCTTCAGCAGCAATACGGTAAGGATCATCTTCAGCACCATCTTCAGACTTCTCCAAGCGACAACCGGAGAGGTATTCCTTGTGCTTGATACGCTGGTTACTAATAATTGTTTTTTTTTGAAACTGAATCTCTTAGCTTTTAACATTTTTAAATGAATCGAACTCCGTATGAAGTAATGTAGTTGCATTTTTGTTTAGATATCGTTATTGTAATCGCAATTAGATATGATCGGTTTTGGTCAAGATGGATCGACTCTGTATTTCTGTTACAGAGATCGATCTAATGGACTAATCGGCCCTCTCCTGTAAATTTAGAAAAGGAATTTTAATGATTCAGATTGATTGACCATTATCTTATCTGTGATCCGTAAGATCGACCTGCATTTCAATTGTAGAGTTCTGTCTACCTGTAATTTAGAAGGAATTTTAATGCTCAGATCGATTGACCATTATCTTTTCGGTGAACCGTAAGATCGACCTGCATTTCAATTTCAGAGTTCTGTCTACCTGTGAATTTTTGAAGGGATTTAATGTTCAGATCGATTGGTCAATAATCGTCTCTGTGACCCAAAAGACTGACTTGCATCTAATTACAGAGTTTTGTCTCAAGAATCGGCTAACTTCTGTGAAGCTTAGACCGATTCAACCTGCATATTGTTAATCACCCATTGCAATATATATGTCTGAGTTGAGCGATGTGCCTTGATCGACGCTGTATGTTTGATTGCAGTGATCGATCCCCAAAAGCTCCGTTTGACTCTTAATATTTCATACAAAGCCGTGTCTCCATCCTTGAACCCGCGCCCTTGGTTAAGTTGGAATGGACATACGTCCAGGTTGGCTCGACAATGTACATTACTTATCGTCTGATTTGAACAATAGTGTTGACTCAGTTTCTGTCTTGTTATGCCGAATGTACAAGTCTCTTAGTTAAACCAACCTTATGAGATCCACCTCCAGGTATGGATTGCAATATCTCGGTTGTAACGCCCAGATCCGGCTTCGACCCCGGGTTCATGTCTGCTGTTTTTCCTTGTTCGATTTTGGCATTAAGGCTGTTCTCTTTCAATAAAATCGACGGTGCTATCTGCTAAGTAGACAGAAAGATCTGGAAGAACCTTGGCGGTTGTCAAGTTGACAGCTGTTAAAAATTATATCACAATCCTATTATGTTAAACGAGATCGATCCTAGCTATTCGAATCACCTCCCATGCATGCAATCTGGTAGTCATCTAAGTGCTCATGATAGAGTTCCATCCTTAGAACCCCAAAGCCCAGCTGTCTCTCATCATGTTTCCGATCATACTGCGGCAAACTAATAGTTATCCCTGCAATCGTTCTTCGAAAGATGCAGCTCGCGAACTAATAGTTATCCCTGCAATTGTTCTTCGAAAGATGCAGCTCGCGAACTGATAGTTATCCCTGCAATCATTCTTCAAAAGATGCAGCTCGCGAACTAATAGTTATCCCTGCAATCGTTCTTCGAAAGATGCAGCTCGCGAACTGATAGTTATCCCTGAAATCATGTCCTGGAAAGATGTAGATCACTGCGTTAAGAGCCTGGTCCCTATAACCGTTTCTTGGAAGGATGTAGATCACTGTGTTAGGAGCCGTGAACAAAGAACGCTGGACAAAACCTAGATCACGGATGATAGTCCGTGAACCGTGTATTCCTGTCGAGTACAGATCTCGAATAGCATAAATTTTGTTGAGCAAAACGAAAAGCAATGTTAATTTTTATGAAATCCTTCTCCCGTACTTTTATCGTTGTGTCATGTATAAGCTACAGAGTATTAAAAAGTAAACGCAGAGTCCAGAATTGGATAGAACGCAAGTCTTAAATTTAAGTTAGATTTATTATAAGCATTTCATGTATACTTTGAAATATCTTTAGAAATCACAGCCACAGTATAAGAATGGTATGTTCAAAGTAATGTATCTATTTTAAGATCAACTGAATGCATTTATTTAAATGATGTGCAAACGACTGTATCATATTTTCATACCAATTTTTTTAAAGGTGGAAACCACAGTGGCATCGTATTTATATTGTAAATATCTTAAACCGCATTTAAATTACAATATGTTGAATTGAAGTAGCTACTTGTATAAACGAAGGAATCATGGCCGCATTATTCGATTGAAATACATTTGGGAGAATATCGCAGTATTATCTTATAATATGTTTGAATGTAATACGATATGTTTACATCAGGGATAGGAAAAGATTTAAGATTATGATGTATTTAAAAGAATGTATGCTTAAATTGATAGATAAAGATGAAGGATTAGTATAACTAACAATATGGGTTCCTATGTTACGTCAAATTACATATTGATTAGTTAAAGCGATATGGTATAGTAGCATTTGCAATGAAATAGGTTGCATACAATAGAAATGTTTAAAAATGGTCATAATGACATATATACTTTATTTCATAGATAAAGTAGTCAAATTGTTAAATTGAAATAAAAGCTATGATTAGGAATATAAGATTCCTTTCATTTTATAGGGAATAAAATATAATGTATTCACACTCTCCTTTATGATGTATTTAAAAGAATGTATATTTAAATTGATAGATAAAGATGAAGGATTAGTATAACTAACAATATGGGTTCCTATGTTACGTCAAATTACATATTGATTAGTTAAAGCAATATGGTATAGTAGCATTTGCAATGAAATAGGTTGCATACAATAGAAATGTTTAAAGTTGGTCATCATGACATATATACTCTATTTGATAGATAAAGTAGTCACCTTGTTTAAATTGAAATAAAAGCTATGATTTAGAATATAATATTCCTTTCATTTTATAAGGAATAGAATATAATGTATTCACACTTTCGTATGTATAGTTTTATGCAACAAAAACATAATTTCCTATTTCTTCAAGTCATTCAAGAAATAGATGGAAGAATCAATGTTTGAATATAATTATAAATCCTATGTGTACAAGATATTATAAACAATAAAAATTATTATGGTTTTAGGTGACATTGCAAATTACTCATGATTCACTTTCTCTTAGGTGTATCCTTTGCAATTATAAACAATGTGAGGATATCATGAGTACTATCAAGTTCCATATTTTAGTAGTGTGTTTAAGTAAGAGAATAATATTTTTCTTGGAATCATGTTCTATTGTTACATAGACGAGAGTAGAAATTGATTCATGGTCTTAACAACTCTAGTTTAGATAAGCAGCCTTACCACCTGAAAATGTGTGGAAGTTAGATTAGGATCCTAAGCGCTTCACTAGACATGATGTTCTTTCCTACAAAAAAAAAAATTTGACGAAAATTTTGCTTATGATGACAATCTTTACAGCGTGATACAGAGTATCTCCAAGCATTCAATAACAATAAAAGGAACTAAAAGATAAACTACTCAGATCAGTTATCTAGCATTCAGAGGCTACCATATTCGGTATTGCTAAACATATTCCTGTCGAAACTAGGGGTTCATCCATGAATTACACTTGTAACTAGTCGCACGTTTACCGGATCCGTGTCTTCATAAAATATCACAGATCTATGCAACAAGTATCTAACCGTACGGGTCTATTAATTTTTTAACAATATAAAACCTCCATTATTAGAATCGATAAGGAATATTAGATGTCAACAGAGATCGATTGTTTAAGCTATGTACTTAGATAAGATTCCCAAGATTGGATCTACAGAGGTCACACTTTAAAGGAGAAAACCACGCCTCCTGAAAGCGTAGATTCTACCAATCCTGGTTATGGATCTACTGAGATCGCAAAGGACAATTTTGCAGAGAATAAAATTTAAGGAAGATCTCAATTGAAATCGGTCAAAGTAAAAATATAACCTTCATTTTGAGAATCGTTAAAGAAGGAATTGGATCTTATTCAGAGATTGATCATTTGAACTATGTGTTCGGATCAGATCTTAATCCAAAGTTAACTTCAGGGTAACGGCAACCGCTCGGCACAACATCTCTATTAATGCTAGATTAAATCGAAAAAAAATACGAAGGAATATATTTTAACTTTCATAAAGCACAATGCAAAGTAAACGTATCTAGTAGTATTACAGGAAGATTGAAATGAGTGTACCAAAACCCAGGCTATATAATACAGACACACAGAGGTAAAACGCATCTTTGGTTTACTATGAACCAAAACCAGAAATAATACTTCATAGGCAAACAAGACAGAGCTAATACGTACTTCCTAGATGTGATCCACGACTCACCTGTCCCCATCTCAGT
This sequence comes from Larix kaempferi, assembly GCA_027924585.1. Lineage (NCBI taxonomy): Eukaryota > Viridiplantae > Streptophyta > Pinopsida > Pinales > Pinaceae > Larix > Larix kaempferi. The sequence goes on from BSBM01001138.1 coordinate 3,041,021, forward strand.
AATCTCATCGCAGTGCCACTCCAACCGCAGAGTATACTTCTCATAAGACTCACTGACTTCTCCTATGTTGAATTCACTTCAGGAATGAGGAGTTATGTTCCGCAAGATGCATAATGCATCAAACTATCCAGCCAATATTTCCTCCACCCAAAAGCGTTTACCTCCAATCAGATCGAAAAACCAGGCTGACCAATTCCAATCACACTAGATTGCTTCCGTTCTATCCATTGCCCCATCGGTCGCCTTGCTAATCAAATCTTAAACCTACTCACACACTCAGTTCACAGCTAACCTCTCCCTCCGCCAAATTGTTCCGCCTCCTCCTAAAGGTAACCCTTTCCTTTTTCAAGAATGCGAACTCTAGGTTCTTTTAACTGGAGACAAATGGAAAAAATCCTATTAACTGTTGGTAGTGCCCTATTAAAGAGACAACTCGTTCCACTATCTCAGAATTAACTCCCTCCAAATTTCCCAAATCGGCAACGACTTAGTTTAACTTAAACTTGTGACAAGTGGCGAATTAGGTAATGGAAGTGCTCCACTAAGGCAGCAAACTCCCACTAAAAGTTGCTCCACTACCAAAAGCTACACGCCTCTCTTGTTAGTGGAGCGAGTCCTCTCAATAAATACTTCTCAAAGACTTAAGATTTTGCTGGAAGAGCCCGTCGAGTCTAAAATAAAAATAAAAGACTACCATATAAGAATTTTTTATAAATCCTAATTCATTTATAAGGTCATATCTTTAAAATGTATTATACAAATTAACCCTAGATCTTTGTCCCTTCTATGTAAAACAAAAATCTCCATACCACTCCTTACGATGCGTCCTCTATGTTCTATACAATAGAGTACCTAAATAAATAATAAAATATCTTACCTCCATATGCACTTTTAAACATATCTTATATATTCATAATATGTTTTACCTTTTCCAAATTTCCTTTAAGGTATATAATAGTTTATAGCTTTGTATGAAAGTAAAATGGCATAAATACTATGATACCATTCTTTTTCTCTCAAGGTGATTATTCCACATAATACCTTTGAAATAATTTCCTTGGCTTGAATCTATCTTTATAGATGACACGATGGCATTTCATCCCTAGTTAAGATGTTTATATGAACTCGGATTAATCTTACTAGGGTCGTCATAACTTATAGGGCATAATAACTTAGTTAAACACTTACGGTAAGCTCTACAAGGATGAAACTTTAACACTATCATAACTTAAGATGATACTTACGATTATGGTCATCAAACCCATGGCTTCCTAGCCATCTTACCCATTTCATGTCTTCTAATGAATAATCGATGTTTTCCCTTTTCTTCTTTGCGTTACCCATGCTCAAATCCTAAGTTTATAAATTTACGACTGATCAGTTAAACCTCATGAATCTCAAACCTTACTGATGGGCCTTAAGCTCCTCACCAATGTCACTTACACAATTACAATTACATTTATATAAAAAAAATAAAAATAAAGATCAAAATAGGTCATAAAGGAGGGATATCACATCCTCATCCCCTTTAAGATAACACCGTCCTCGGTGTTCACTCTTCTCTTGGAGCAATCATTTGTATCACAAAACTGGAATTCAAAATAAACAATGTTTAGTAACAACTTGTCATCAACTTCATAATCAAACTCAAAAACATAAATCATGAGTTCTTTATTACACATATCTCTTGCAATATATGGAATAAATCTAGTGCTCCATGATTCTATACTGTTGACTAGATAAACAAACAGCATTCACTTGATCCAGGAAATTCTTGCCTAACACCTTAGTGCTCACGCAGCAATCATTTTCCTCATGTCTTGCCTAACACCTTAGTGCTCACGCAGCAAGCATTTCTCTCATGTTTTGCATAACACCTCCGTGCTCACGCAGCAAACATTTCATTCATGTCTTGCCTAACACTTTAGTGCTCACGCAGCAAAATATTTCTTTCATGTATACTAAGCAGCGTCCTGCCTCCTACATATACATTTTCTTATAGCTTGCCTAGGTCTTACAGCCAGCTGATTCTCCGAGAATCCTAGTGGTTGTTCAATCCCTGATTTTTGGGAGTATTTCCATGCCATTACAACACTCTTAATACAATTCCCCTCAAGCCTTCTCGCTTGAGTTCCGGAATTTATTTTTCCCAAGCCACCTTGCTTGAGTCTAGAAAAATCTCTTTCAATTTAATCAATTTATTTCGTCACCTTACATTCTGTACCCATACGATTACTCTGACCAATCTGGGTCAAGTTTCCTGATTAAAAATATATCAAAATTTAAAAGAATCTGTAACAGTTGTGATGTGGATCTTAAATACTCACCCCCTTATTTTACCATGCATAATATTTATGCCCTTGCATTTTCACAAGTTTCACAGAAATTTCACCATCTGCCAAATTCCACTTGTTAGTATCACTTTATATACAAAATCAAATATTGTAAGAAGATCCCTCCCTTAAACAGAAAATCATCTTTCTTAATAAATTATCCATATGTAATCATCTAAGATGTCATTTTCTACTACACATAGCTAGCTTATAAGATTACATAATACTTTGAACACGATATAACATTCTTTCTATGATTATCCATGGACATTATGATCATTTAACCTCGAATGTTAGCTTTCACCATTTCAACACAATTCCTATATTTTTTTTTTTTGTTATACAACCCTTTTTGTATACCCTAACATCATATAGAGACAACCAATTGTCTAAAACAAACTTACATACCTTATACAGATAACCATGTACCTTTGTAAAGGCGACCGCATAGCTCACCTTCATCTGCCGAGGTTCTAGTTTACTTGGATCCTCACGTATTAGTATTATACATGAATCGATATATATATCCCACATTTACCCATTGATGGGTGTTAGGCAGTGATGTGTGGAAAAATAACATTTGCTCGACCACAACATTCAAAGTGTTAGTCGTATAAAGGTAATTAAATCATAAGAACAATCGTATATATAACATATGTTCAAACATCGTTTTTACTTGTTTCATAACAGCTTATACCTTGATTACTGTCTCAAAGATCACTTTCGATCTACCCTGCAAATTCCATGTCATCAATGTTTTCCTTAACACATAATATTTAAAAATAGTCATTCTTTGTGGCAACATAAGGACGTCAGAAGATTACAACATCCTACTAACCTGTATTTATTTCATGTTTGTTCTAGGTTTCCAATAATCTATCCCTTAACAAAATAGTCAAGTTGAGAAAACATATAGTTGTACATCGATAGCAAGTCCTCATAAATATTGAGCAAATAAAAGTATCACTATTACTCATTGTTTCCCACGTCTATCTTAGTAGAAATTACTGAAATAAGAGGTATATATATAAAAGGTACTCATGCATTCTCATATTAACTCATTAATATTCACATGTATATGTAATTATAACTATTTTCCTTTTGTTGCACTTATATGTAAGGGTACGAGCATGCTTCAATGTCACAAAAATCGTATTATAGTTACTTATCCTATTCAATTACATACTAGAATAAAATTGATTAGCAAGGAGACTATCAACCATTTTTCTCCTTTGTAATCTCACAATTTCCTAGTCATAGAAAACTTCACACCAAATAAAGTTAATTTCTTTGTTTAAAAGAAACCAGACATCCTAGTCTAGCCAAACTATACTTCTTATGGAATAAAGTAACAACTTAACATCACATAATTATGCTTCCCTCATAAGTAGAAATATTAAATTCACAATGACTCCTCCTGTAGCATGCACCTTTACAGATTTTACTACCAAGGTCAACCTCATTATAAATTTATAAACTTTCTTATTTAAGTTAACTCATATGTAACCGGAACCTGATCGTTTCTTACATAGTTCAAACCCAAGACTGACTCAAACTATCAAATCTTTAATGGACCTTTTAACATAAAGACTTACTTTTGATCTGAACTTAATGGATCTTTTAACAGATCTAAGTTGCTTACAATTCCCATCTGAATTTCATATTTGGAAATCTAGACTATTGGTCATTCAAATTTACTTAGTTATCTAAGGTCAACCAAATTAGGAGACTTCCTTAGCCTATAAACTTCACTGTGAAATAGCTTCCAATACGTGCTTTTACTTTAATTACAAGTACCCATTTCATAAGGACTTAACTCCAATAATCCAACTAATTAAAAGAGTACTTTCTTGTCATTCCATGGAACTAATTGTAAAGGGTGAGGAGATATTCATCGTCTAGTGTTATCCATAGGAGATTATTCCAATAAACTTATGTAATGTTCACAAATAGATACTCTAATTATAACCTTTCAGTAAACTCGTACGTACTTACTTGCAATTTCAAGAAGTTTTGTCGCTTACCTCTTGACAATTCTTTGGAAGTGAACATTTTATTCTTGGCTTATAGGATGCAGCTCCTTTTCTAGTCTGACCAACTTGTATTTGTTCTTCTCCAATTGAGCTCAATAAGCCCAAGTGTTTGCAACCTGTGCTCTGGCGGAAGAACTTGAAGTCGAGCTTGGAGATTCATTTTCCCCTCCTCCAGTACAATCCATGCATCCAAAATGAAACACAAATAATTGATTAGTCAACTTAACGACATTCATACTTACTTATCGCATGTTGAGCTCATTAGGCCCTAGTGTTGTAACCTAATGCTCTAATACCATATGTAACAAACCCAAAAGCGTTTGGGTTAGTACTTAGTGAATTTTTGAAAAATAAAAATAAATTACCTAATACCCCTCCTACATAACCATTTACAGTGATTAATTACCTTCATCAAATAATAAATAAGCCATTAGTTTATGCTTCCAAGATTTATAAACAACATCCCATATGTAACACTTCCACAAAAACCAAGTCAGAAATTAGAGGAGATTTTTAAATCTTTTCTTTATATTAATGCTTTCCAACAAATGAAGCTCATCCATAGTCCAACCTTCTTTCCAACCTTCTTTCCTTTTTCTACAATTAATGGATATATGACTGGAGGCCTTAACTCCACATTTGTCACTTTAATACCCAAAAAGAACAAACCCATATCTTTTGGGGACTATTGCCCGATTTCTTTATGCAACCTTTTATATAAGCTTATCTCAAAGATTCTTGCTGATAGATTGAAGGATGTTTTGTTTGAGCATATCTCTGTAGAGCAATTTGGTTTTTTATCTAGAAGACAGATACATGATGCCATTGGAATCTCACAGGAACTGATGCATAGTATCAAGATTAAAAAGAAAAAGTCCCTTCTGCTCAAAATGTAGTTAGAAAAAGCATATGACAGAGTAAATTGGTCTTTTCTCCGTTTAATTCTTATCAGAATTGGTGTGCCTCCTATGGCTATTAAGTGGTTAATGGCTTGTATCACAACTATGAATATTGCAGTGCTGGTAAATGGTACACCGTTTAATTTCTTCAGTTGCTCTCGTGGGATTAGGCAAGGGTGTCCCCTCTCACCTCTTCTTTTCATATTAGTCATGGATGGATTCAGCATATTAGTAAATCAAGTAGTGGATAGAGGGATGATCAAAGGAATCAGAATGAAAAAGGACTGTGTGATCACACACATCTTGTTTGCTAATGATGTTTTAGTGGCTGGATTGGATACTGTGGAGGAGTGGAGAATGTATAGTGAAATAATTCAGACATTTTGTAATGCTTCTCGCATGAAGGTCAGCTCTGCCAAGTCAAATTTTTACCATCTAACTATGAATGATGAGCAACTCAGGGATATATTTTTTGTGCTTCCTTACAAATGCTATCCTCTAGAACAGGGCTTTAAATATCTGGGTTTTAATCTAAAACCCAATAACTATCTCATCAAAGATTGGTATTGGCCGTTGAGGAAAATTGAAGCACGCATTGCTCATTGGTCATATAGACTTTTATCTATCGGGGGCAAATTTATTCTTGTTAAATCTGTACTTTCGAGCATTCCTGTTTACTGGTTTTCTCTACTTGAAGTGCCATCTTACATGATCAAAGACATCAAGAAATGCTTCTTCAATGTTCTTTGGTCAGGGTCTACAGATAGTGTTAAAATTCCAATGGTAGCAGCAGAGACATTTTCAAGACCTTATAGGTTTGGTGGTTAGGGAATCAAAGACCTTGACGTCTTCAATATAGCCCTCAGACTGAAACGTATGTGGTGGGGTATCTTTGGTAATACTCTCTGGTCTAGACTTATTCAAAGCAAATACCTAAATATGGATGTTTATCTATGAATAAGAAATCCCAAATTGGGCAATTGGAACTTTTCACCCATTTGGAGGGGCTTTATGAAAATTTTCAATTGGATAAAAAATGATCTCTATTGGCAAGTTGGTACAAGTGTGAAGATTTGTTTTGGTTTGGATCCCATTATTGGGATGGAAGACTCTTTCCTCCTTCCACCTATCATCACCCAATATCTACAGATTCTTGGCCTGTCTACATTGAATAAGATTCAGCTGAACAGGTTTGGTGATGACAGGACTGTAGTATGGATGTCTTCTATAGATCTTGGTCTCTCAGGTTTCTTAGCTCAGGCTTGGGATATATATATCATGAACCTAAGTGCAACAGGTGTTAAATTGAACCAGGAACTTGATCAACTTGTTTGGGGAGGGAACCCATCTACTGGTATTGTGACGGCCAAAACTGCTTACATGAGAATTATTCAAGACAAATTAATTTCCCCTCCAGATTGGTGGTATAAGAGCTTATGGAAATGGTCAATTCCATTAAAAATAAAATGTTTTTTATGGTTAGCCTTGTAGGAAAAGCTGAAGACTTGGGAAAATCGGAGCAAGCGCAGATGGATTGGTCCTAGCTTTTGTATTCTTTGCTATAATGAAGCAGAAACTAAGCAACACTTATTTGTCACTTGCTCCTTTACACAAAAAATATGGGAATTTGTTTCCAAAAATATGAATATAACATAGCATTGGGATGTGGGTGAGTTCAATCTTTGTCTCTTGAATTGGTTCAGAAATTGCAAACAATATTTTAATATTGCCATCTGCATTTCTTGGGCAATTTGGTACACAAGAAATTGTGAAATCTTTCGAATGTACCTCCAGATATAATGAAATGTAGCTTGACTGCTCAGAAGATGTTTTCATCATATGAGGTTGATGACCATAGATAGCAAATTGCCAAAGTTAGTCACTTTACACTTAAAGTTGAACAGCTTGTTCTTTTCTTCGATGGTGTTGCTCAAAATGGGATATGTGCAGTAGGGGGTGTCCTATACCTGAATGAATCTCATTATTTCACAGTCAAGCTCAATTGTGGTGTTGGTAGCAGCAACATGAAAGTAGAGCTTATGGCTCTCTGGTGTGTATTGAAAGTGGTGAATATCTTTGGCTTGGTCAACATCAAAGTGTATGGTGACTCCATGGTTACAATAAAGTGGGCAGCTGTAGAATTCAAGTTGAATGTTACGAATATGAGGCATTGGGTTTTTCGAGCTCATAATGAAATAACAAAGCAGCATAATATTATGTTTGAACATATTTATAGAGAGCACAATTTGCTTTCAGATAAGTTATCAAAACATGCTCTGTCAGACTTGGAAGGTATTTTAGCATGGGAGGAATGGTGTGAAAATTGCAATATGGATAGTGGATCCATTTACTTTTTTGATTAAGGTCTCGGGGGTTTATGCTTTAGTTGGATATAGACATCTGATTGTTTGTTTTTATGTAATATGGTTAGATTTGGAGGTCTGAACTTTTGAGGTTGTTTTGGGTTTTCTGATGGGTCTTGATGATTATTATGTCTATCAGAACAACTTGAAAGTTTTGTGATAGATTCGGTCTTAGAATGACGAACTTCTTTGTACTATTTGACTCACATGAATATCAATAGTAATTTTTTTTCGCTGGAAAAAAAAAACGTTTAATAAACAAAAACATGTGGAAAATCGCGTACAGCTCCACTCGATCCTACTCAAATCTTGGAGATCTTTAATGTTGCAATTTTTTAATCTTTCTTTCCATTAAGGCATTGTCATGCAATCTTATCATCGTTACTTTATGGACGTTTACACTTTATATATTGCATTATGTAACCACACTCATCCTTTAAGAGTTAAGAGCAATAAGTATCTCCAACCCAGCATTGAATGCCGTGAGGTACGTGTTTTGATGGAAGTTAGATGTCAAGTTGTGCCCATATATTGTATTTGGGTACTTTGTTGGCTATTATTTCAAGTTTCTTGAGATCCAATTGTCCACAAAGTACCTATCTTTCAAAAGCATTAAGCACCTTGCAACTTAGCATTGAATTTGCTAGCCATTATCTTAGTTGGATGTCAAGTTGTGCCCATATATTGTAATTGGGTACTTTGTTGGCTATTATCTCAAGTTTCTTGAGATCCAATTGCCAACAAAGTACTTACCCTTCAAAAGCATTAAGCACCTTGCAACTCAGCATTGAATTTGCTAGCCATTATCTCAAATTAAGATCCAACTGCCAACAAAACACCTAAGGAAATGAACGTTCTTTCCCACCTTTCCTAATTTCACGATTATAAAATGAAATCTGAAGCATCTCTACCTGTTATATGGAGATTCATGTGCCCGCTATTACATAGCCTTGCCAATATGCAATCGGCCAGGACTATCCACTTTGATTCATGCTAATCATTAAGAATATATCTTTTTAGCATGAAGATTTCAAGGAATAGTCTTGGAATATCGTATCTAGTTTGTATTCCATCAAAGAATAATCCTCGTTCAAATCAATTGATCTAGACTTTTTATCTAATTTGGTCGTTTTACGGATCCAATAGAATTTCAGTTTGACTACAAATGGGTAGAATCTGCTTCATCACCTTTAGGGATCAAATTTGAAGGGTGGGGTCCCATTTCACTTTGAAGGGCTATGAGATATTGAACCCTTCAATGTTTCCATGTAAAAATAAGTCATTCTTTTCATTTGAAAATGTACTAGTACATCAAACTTTCATTGTTTATTTACATAGTAAATTCAAGAGGCTTTATTTTGCAGTGGATATGGCAGCACTGAACATTATATATGTCATATAACACAACCATATTTCGCCTTGATCTAGGGGCTCGATCTGTAGGCCACTATGCCACCTTTTCCATCTTAGCAGTTTGCCAAATTGATCTTGCCTCTTAAAATTTTAACCAATATAATAATACAATTAACTTGATAACCCCATTCCAATCCAACTTTCATCCTTACCGCCAAAATTAATACTATTTTACTCTTTCATGATCTGCTTGAACATGAGGAATTTATTAGTGAAACATAACTTAGGAGAGACATAGAAAATCCACTTTCTAGATGTTCAGTGTGAATTGCCATAACTAATTTTATAGATCTTTTTTTTATGCATCAGTGCAACTACAGTTAGCTTGCTAGTCCAATTCCAATCCAACTTTTAACCAGTATAATAATATTTAATACCTCTTAAAATGGGTTCCTAGGATGCTTCGAACAGTACAAGCTCGATGAAGAATTCGGTTCTTCAACTCTTCTAAAAGCAATGTGATGCTTAATCTCAGAAAAGTTCAATCTTTGTAAATCACTAGCATTATTGAAACTAATATAAATTCTAGCCTACATAAAATCTAGCCTACTTAACAATGGAAAAAATGATAATGTAAGCAAAAAAAGGAAAATTGTTTCAGAAGCCAAAAACATTGGACGTTGAGTCTGGTCTGTATCTGTTGCTAAATTAGTGAACAATAGAGATGTATTGAGAAATGCAATAAAAAAGGTGAAGGGAAAGAATCTGAACATGGTAATTTTTTTTTACTTTGTTGAATTGAGGAGCATAATTCACTTTCTTGCACCTCTATCAAACAATTGCGTTGCCTATGCCATTTATAATCCTCCTTCACACAAGTCTATTAGAGAGAACATTTCAACAAAGAAGTTGGATTGGATTGAAAACTAATAGCAAGTTTCTTTGTCACTCTAATTGTGTACCCTACGACAGAATTGAATGCCAATGACAACATTATATGTTTTATTTTTTCATTCAACACTATGAATGCCACACGTATGTGGGATAGAATAAGTTTAAGCACTCCTTACATGTTACATGCTATGTTATGGTTTGAGCAAAGAGAACTATTCGACTCCAGGAAGCTTTTGTTCTCAATAGCTGATTAAGGACCTTTGATGCTTCTTGTCTATAGCCCTCTCCCTAGATCTCGTTATACATACTAACTCTATGGTGTGATGGAGTAGAGGATGGGTTGTGAATCATAAGTAAAACATAGGTAGACCAAATAGAGAGGAGATGCATAAATGGTTGAAGTTCTTGTTATATGGTTGAAGTTCATGTTTTATTCCAGACCAGTTGATAAGGGCAACAAAATCAAAAGGTAAATTAGCACTGTCATTCTAAAAATAAAGATTACAAATTTTTTTTTGTCCCAGTTCGTATAGTCGAACGCAGGAGTGGGCACTGGGCATTCTAAGAAAATTGTCATCTTTCAGCATTGTCCTTCACCAGATGTTTTTGCATATTCTCAATCATATTGAAATTCGATATCTAGTTGGGATTGTAAGTGTAGTAGCATTGGTGGTCTTCATATTAATAAATACCAATAATCTTAAATCGTGTACTAGAGGAAGGTGTCGATTTGATGACTGAGCAATTGGGGAAAATAGCTCATGAATTACAGTTTTAGATACAAAGTCTAGATTCTCGATCTGACTCATTAACTAGATGCATGGAGGTTGGAAGAGTGGGAACTTCCCCAAATCCCCAAGATTTTTGGTAAAGCTACAGGGCGCAGTGCGCACACCTGTTTCTTGTAGGGCTACAACTGTGGCCAGTGGCAGCTACATGAAGAAGCACTTAGTTTCAGAGTGAAAACAATGGTATTCCTTGTCCCCTCCATTTCAAGAAAGTTAAAGGGAAACTAAATTCTCAAGAGCTTTGATCGTGCGACAATGGAAAATAGGGCAAGGCAAGGAGCACATGGAATCATATGCATATACACAGAACATATGAAGACAAAAGCAATTGTTGTTGTTGCTACATTTGGAAATTGATGAATGTCATTCTAAATAGCGCCTGACGAAGATTTGTGACAAACCCACTCTCGGGTCCAGGCTTCAAATTTGAAGCCTTCAACGCCCATTTGAGGTAACAAAATTTTAGTCAAATAATAATATTGTGTTTGAACTTTGAAGTTACGGAATTTTAATCAAATAATTTTTTTTTTAAATAATTGATGGGATCATGAATGGATAAAATGATGTACATACCTACAAATTCATATGATGTCAGCAATCCAGTCAGCCTTGAAGTTGAGCTCCTCAAAGAAAATGAATTTCTTTATATATGTTTATGGCAGGCTCACATTGGTAGCTTCGCTATGCAAACTCTCCTGGAGGACTGGAGGAGATAGGGTAGGTGGAACTTGGAAGTAGCTTGACCACAGTGGAGTAGGGGTATAAGAAATTTTTTTTTGTATTCCTGTAATATTTATATTGATGGTCGGAGCCATGGAAGCATGGAATTCGAGCATTGACTTGATACAACAAAGAAAACACAAGGTGGGACTCGGGAGCCGCAGGATTGACTTGATACAACAAAGAAAACACATGGTGTCACGAACCCAAATTTTCATAATAAAATTTTAGTGAAATTTTCAAGATAAATTTTTTAGAATGGTTACTTAAATTCACAAAATTCATACATATGAGGTAAGAAATTCAATCATGTGAAAACCTTAAATGTCCAATTTCAAACATATAATCTCACCTATTGAAGTTCATTTATCTGCTTCTATCATTAAGATGAAATGACTTATGCATGTTAAAAAGGGGACAAAATAAAAACATCTAGCTTGAAACCAACATTCAACCAAGATCATGCATGTGAAAGGAACCATGTATAACCATGACCTTTACAGATGTGAATATCTTCATCAATATATATGTTTGCAAAATGATATAACCAACAAGCCATTATAGTTAGTAATACGTAATCAAAACAGACCAAACTGAATAACACAATATCACCAAAAGAAGCACAACATAGGGAGAGACCATTTTTGACATGGTTCACCCACTCCTTGGGCTACGTCCACAAAAGTTATTTATATTAATGCAAGGGCTTTACACTTCGCAACATAGTTGCTATCACTTCTTTTCGTTTTCTCAAAAACTTCCCTTTTTGAGAATATCTTTAAGGTATTCCCAAAACAATGTCAAATGAAACTGAGATTTATCCCAGTAAATGACCACCAAGGTTCTCTCTAGGATTTCACAATTTAAACAAGTTCTTTTGAAAGACATTCAACTCTTTGACCCAAATATTTGATACTTAAAGGATCTAGAACACTATATGATCAAACAAGTAGTAACTAAAGTTACACCCTTATTACCTTTTGTCATATAAAATATTACCAAATTTATATTTCTTGTAAATTAAACAAAAACATGGGGTCAATTTCCTTCTAGTTTCATTTATAGGCTATTGCCTTTTAACAATCTAAATAATCCAATAATAAATATGTATATATATAAAGCCATATATAAGAACCATAAAATAGCCTTAAAGACTTTAACTTTGTACTAAAATGATAATCCAATAAATGAATAAATATATACAACTATATATATAAGAACAATATATATAAGGAGCATACAATAGCCTCAAAAGCTTTACCTTTTCACTAAAATTACAATCCAATAAATGAATAAATATATATACAATCATATATATAATCATATATATAAAAACCATAAAATAACCTCAAAGGCAATACTTTTTACTAAAATGATAATCCAATAAATGATTAAACATATATACTTTATTCTAAAGGGAGGTACCCACTTCATAAGTAGTGTAGCTATATATATATATATATTAATCCATGCATATTGGAAATAGCCCCAATGGCTACGTCCTTCTCACCAATATTAAAATACGTAAACAAGTAATATGTGAAGTCACCATTCATGCTAGGGTAATGCGAAAAGCATTCCACTAAGACTAAAACTACACCCTCTTGGCACTCTATAAAAAGATTTTTGTCGGGTGATGGGCCTTCCTACCGTAAAATTTTTATATACATACTCATATAATGGAGTGCACTTTTCATATTATATAAACAATTTATACTATCACCGCTATATTAATTTAACTGAGCTATTTTAAGCATTTAGCCATTTGCAACGCACATTTGAATTAGGCTTCTATACTATTTCACGTATATATATAAAAATATATTTCCAATCACCCTAACTAAGGTATGAACTAGCAAAACCTTCTTTTCATAACTTAATCTGTAAATCATAAAATGTATTGCATGAAGAAGCTACGCAACCAGCTATCGCAGAAACCAAATATTAAATCGGTCATGTTAAAGAGTGAAATCTAGCGATTCTTTACAATGCTACTAGCGCAGGATTTGCCCGGCTTCTAACGCAAGATTACAGTAGTAGCTATCCCTTCCCAGTTTGTTATGCATTTAAAAAAAAAGGGAGTTTATATATAAAGATACTCATAATACAAGGGAAGGAACTAAGTAGATGTGCTGCACACTAAAATAGACAGTGCGTCTATTTTTAGAGGTAACAACCTGTATATAACAAAAGAGGGTATTCTTGAACGAACTTACAGTGCAAAACTAGTACGTCAAAGTTGAGAAAACTGAACTATCTTCTGCGCAAAACAATTGTTGAGATAAAATGTTCAGCTTAATTAACGAGAAGTAACTGAATTTTACAAGATACCTCTTTCCAAACAGATCTACATAATCGCAAGAGTTGACATAGAGAATTCCAACGTCTGAATAGATAAATTTGACTGAGGTCTCTTACTAAATGAGTAAAGTTAAATTTGACTGAGGTCTCTTACTAAATGAGTAAAGTGTAGGTATTCGGCACTAAACAAAATATATATATAAGCAGCGAAACTACAATACCTTGTGCATATTAAATTTATATATATATATATTTCCACCCAATCGAAAACCTAAGAACAAGTCTGGACCAGATCATTGCCATGCTTGAATCGTTGACAAGGAAAACAACATTCAACAAATCTAGAGTCCATTTAAATCTACTAACTCTATTTATATAAACAGAGGTTGCTATCAGTCTACGAGGACAACGATCAAAGGCTGTGGCTGAAACCCTAAGGCAGTATTACTACGAAATCCAGCTCTCTTTCTCTCTCTTTACAGCTTTGAGCCATTTTCCAGAGCTTTGTATTTCACCGAAAAAAAATAAAAATCCCTTAAGAACAGAGATCAATAGCTAACTATCCTGTAGCATAAATATAAATATATTCCAATAAACTGAAAATGCAAAGAATGATGATACCGCGATCTTACCTGAGGTTTGAGCAATTGAGACTACGCCAAACAAGGATCGAAAACATACCAGCGATCAACCGATCAAGAGGTATATGCATCAAGAAGAAGGCAGTGAGACCGATTTCCTACCAGGAAATTGGCCAATAGTCACACAATCCTCTGAGATTGCTCTTCATGCGAAGGCCATCCATCTCCTTCGGTCAGGTTTGCATTTCCATTCTTGTATCGCAGAGTTATCCCCATTGCATGCCATTGCCCTCTTACCGAGATCAATCCCTGGCATATGGCCCTCCCCAATGACTAACTCTCCAAGTATTTTATGGCCGCCTCCTCCCATCTCACCACTCCCCCCACTCTTCACAAGAGTGATACCCATTGTAACTAATGCCCAGCTAATTTAATCACGGAAGTGAAAGTGGAAAAAGGTGGTTTCCTCAAGGAAACAACCTGCTAAAACTTCTCGAGTCTCACACTCCACTAGGGAGACCAATTCACCTAAAAATTCTGCTTACTCTCCTTGGCTTGATCTTAAAATAAATGATAGTCTTATTCTCCAATATCTTTATAACAAAAACTATTAAAAGCCATACTCTTTCCAATCAGAGAATGCGACACCTCACTCCTTTCGCCATGAAGAATAAGAGGAGTGTTGCGTACATTAAGGGAGAGTGTAAACTCGACCGAACTCTATAACCCTTATACACTCATAAAATAAGTGTATGTCTATTTTACCAGAGGAATTTTACTCCATCGAGAAAATATCTATAGTAAATTAATTTGATAAATATTTAAGAAGATTCACACTTAAATAGGTATAAGTTTATACTATGGTTATGATTAAAACATATATTCTTATACTATATATTTCACTAAAAGATGTAATCCTTCATGAATATGATCAATGATCATTTAACTCCCACTTCATATAATACTCCTAAACAAGGATTCATCGATATCTTTGTATATATATAAACAAGTAAAATATTCTCTCATAGCCCCCTTAGAGTAGTGACTATTGTATTTTAATTAATAATTCTTTAGCTTTTTTTTAAATGAAGGTTCCAATAAACCTTTTTGGTACTTAATACCATCATTTAGTTTAGTATTATATTTAAGCTAATCTTAAGTAATAATGATAGTCATGTGCTCATTTAATAATGAGGTTATGGAAGCTTGTTAATGGTTATCCAACACTTAACAATACTTATTTCACTTAGGATACTTGCTTAGGGATTTGGGCGTTTTTAAGTGAAAGGTTAATCTTCTTCTAGTACACGAGGTAACCGGATGACACCCGTCATCACTAATTATATCTCATGGCTTCCCAACTACTTCACCCTTTTACCCTTAGTGGATTTAGTTTCCCGTCGCTTAGTTGCGTCCATCACTAATTTAGATTTTTTAAGAATAAAATCACAACAATACCTTTTCAAGGTCCACTGGTGGAGGCTTGGCCTTGAGCTCCTCATCATGGCCATTTACCAAATTCATAATTACATTTACAAGAGAATTAACAATAGGGTTGAATTTGACGGATGTTACACACTCCACCCCTTAAAGATAACACCATCCTCGGTGTTCGATAGTCTGTCTTTTTTGTCCACTCATATCATCTCTTGCTTGCTATAACCTTTCATTTTTGTGGATCCTGCAAACTCTGTTTCTTTATAACCTGCACATTGTACAACTTGTACAAGATTTTTCAGTAACATAAGTATTCAAAATTTCAAAACAACAAATGTTCATCATTCATTCTCATCCTTGATGAAATATTTGCTTACTTTAGCATTCATAACATTCGCATAGGAATATATTCATTAGTCAAATTACAAGACAATCATAACATTTGCTTATATCATAAAACATTTCAACAAAACCTTGTTGATCACCAAAGTCTTTTGTACTTCCACAATCATGGAGACTTGCATACATATCTTGCTCGTGTACTTCAGCAATCATATAGACTTGCATACGTATCTTGCTCATGTACTTCAGCAATCATATAGACTTGCATACATAGCACTCCGCAACTCAGCAGGAAAGTTTGACAGTCTTACTCTGCAACTCATTACATAGCTTACCCTCATCGAATCTTCTTGTGGTCTCAGTTCTAACACCACAAGGAAAAAATTTAGTCTCCTCAGAGAACCTCTTGTGCGCTCCATTCTAACAACACAAGGAAAAATCGTGAGCCCTTCCTCTGCTCAATTCGATGGATATAAAGTTTGCCTAGGACTTTTGGGTCAGTATAACATTCAACGAGCTACCCACCTGCTCTGTTCCACTTCCATGGGGAACATGACCACAATTTAGGGAAGTTGCACCCTGCAACAGCTAGTAAGTGAGTGCAAGATGCAGCCTCTACTTGAGTTCAGGAAATATTATTTTCCCCTCAAACCTTCTCATTTGAGTCCGGGAATTTTACTTAGTAACAATCATTTAGTATTTCTTGCATTCCACATGCGACATAATACCCACAAAATATTAACGAATATATCTTATTCTTGCATTTTGATGATTACACATCATCAATCATAAGTCTTATCACCAATCATGATACATAAAGCCCTGTAATCAAAATAAAAATGTAAAGTAAATTATTACTTACTCTTGAGCGATTTAGCTCAACTTATCTATGTAAGTGGTTGTATAATCCATGTTCCTCTTGGATTATGACATTGGTCATGATCCAAAATATCCTCCTGAAGTGTTAGTATAAAGGATAATTTTCTTTGCTTCAAAAGTTCAACAACTGAACTCATTAGTTCCATTTATTTACACTCATGCTCATTGGATTAACTTGTGCATCCTCTTCAATTCATCTTGATGCAAACTCTTCAAGATGCTTAATGTGAATTTCAGGTCAAGTCTGCTAACAAGCAAACATGTTAGTTTCATAATTAAAACGGTTAGTTGCATATAGATTCAGTTCAAATTGAAGATTTACCATCTAATGATTCTTTTCTTGTAATCAAACTCCTTCTATTAACTCGATCCTTTAACTTGATGCACATCAATCTTTATTAGAAGATATAACAACCCTACCTGGGGTCTATCTAAGAAGAAATAATTAGAAATCATAATGCAAAAATAAGATGATTAAAACTCCTACGAATTTTGCTTGCAATTCTATACAGTGATATACCTTTAGGCTTATCTTAAAAGTTAAAAATAATAAGAAACTTTTTACCTCTATGATAAAATACCATAAAACATTTAACAAAACAAAACAATATTCAAAAGCACGAGTATTGTTATCAAATGAATTTGTTCATATCTTTATACATAACTTGTAACCTATGAACTAAAGGTATGCCAAATTTATTCTGACTATAAATACTCAAGGTAACAATTACATAGGCTATGGACTCCATGCTATTGGAGCCATGGAAGAAAACAAAATTTGCAATAAGCATACTACCAAAACTTGATGTAACTTCTAACCTTCATATTGAGAACCAACTTTTTTATTTCAAGAAATGTAACTATAAATTCATTTATATTCCTCAACTTCTATGAGGCAATATACAAATATGCATTATCTAGTAATATGTAGCTATTAAAATTTAAGATGTTTTAAGCGACTTCGCCTATCCAAACAAGATCACTTCTTTCGAGTATACCAATACTATTAAATTCTAACCTAATGAAGCTCATAGGAAGTATGCTTTGTAATTCTTTAAAGGAATAGAATAACAACAAACTATAACAAGTTACTCCTATGCATTTTCAGATGTTCCTAATAAGTTAATCGGCATGCTTTCATAACACTATTCATAATCCTTTGTTTGGTCAAGGTAATTAACATGTTTCTTAAACCATGATACAGAATTATTACTTTTCCCAAAAAATTCAGAAAGGTCATAAAACAACATATATACCAATACATCCTTCATCTAAGATAATTACATCTTAGTGTGACTTTCAAAAACCTTTCATGTATTTTTCCTGTGTATCTTACTCAAACTTACCGATTTTTAAACAAAAGTACATATATCAATTAGTTTGATCTTTACCTCTATATCCTAGAATGTTATAGCATTGATTAGAGTTTTACATATGCGTTCACTATTACAAATTTCAAATGGAAGTACATTGCTTACACACTTGTATCAGTAAATAAAATCATCTAAGTATGAGTAATTTCTATCTTAAGTAAATCTCATAATCATATTTCACATGTACTGAATTCATTCAACAACTTATCACTCTCTGATACAATGCTTATTCATCCACATGAGTATCTATACCTTTTGTCTAAGGAAGGAACTTACGACAAGGATAACATACCTGATTTCCTAATTTCACGAGGACAAAATACTTATCCTTACATCCTTAGAGAAAATTTGGAGGTGAACTCGGACATCATTTTCCCCTCGTCCCATCAGTCATGTATCCAAAACGAAACAAGAACAATTTCATTAGCAAAAAAAATAAAAATATAAAATCATTTATCTTAGATTGAACCCAATAGGCCCTAGTGTTTGTAACCTAAAGCTCTGATACCATATGTCACGAACCCAAATTTTCATAATAAATATTTAGTGAAATTTTCAAGTTAAATTTTTTAGAATGGTTACTTAAATTCACAAACTTCATACATATGAGGTAATAAATTCAATCATGTGAAAACCTTAAATGTCCAATTTCAAACTTATAAGCTCACCTTCTATCATTAAGATGAAATGACTTATGCATGTTAAAAAGGGGACAAAATAAAAACATCTAGCTCGAAACCAACATTCAACCAAGATCATGCATGTGAAAGGAACCATGTATAACCATGACCTTTACAGATGTGAATATCTTCATAAATATATATGTTTGCAAAATGATATAACCAACAAGCCATTATAGTTAGTAATACGTAATCAAAACAGACCAAACTGAATAACACAATATCACCAAAAGAAGCACAACATAGGGAGAGACCATTTTTGACATGGTTCACCCACTCCTTGGGCTACATCCACAAAAGTTATTTATATTAATGCAAGGGCTTTACACTTCGCAACATAGTTGCTATCACTTCTTTTCGTTTTCTCAAGAACTTCCCTTTTTGAGAATATCTTTAAGGTATTCCCAAAACAATGTCAAATGAAACTGAGATTTATCCCAGTAAATGACCACCAAGGTTCTCTCTAGTATTTCACAATTTAAACAAGTTCTTTTGAAAGACATTCAACTCTTTGACCCAAATATTTGATACTTAAAGGAGCTAGAACACTATATGATCAAACAAGTAGTAACTAAAGTTACACCCTTATTACCTTTTGTCATATAAAATATTACCAAATTTATATTTCTTGTAAATTAAACAAAAACATGAGGTCAATTTCCTTCTAGTTTCATTTACAGGCTATTGCCTTTTAACAATCTAAATAATCCAATAATGAATATGTATATATATAAAGCCATATATAAGAACCATAGAATAGCCTTAAAGACTTTAACTTTGTACTAAAATGATAATCCAATAAATGAATAAATATATACAAATATATATATAAGAACAATATATATAAGGAGCATACAATAGCCTCAAAAGCTTTACCTTTTCACTAAAATTACAATCCAATAAATGAATAAATATATATACAATCATATATATAATCATATATATAAGAACCATAAAATAACGTCAAAGGCAATACTTTTTACTAAAATGATAATCCAATAAATGATTAAACATATATACTTTATTCTAAAGGGAGGTACCCACTTCATAAGTAGTGTAGCTATATATATATATATATATTAATCCATGCATATTGGAAATAGCCCCAATGGCTACGTCCTTCTCACCAATATTAAAATACGTAAACAAGTAATATGTGAAGTCACCATTCATGGTAGGGTAATGCGAAAAGCATTCCACTAAGACTAAAACTACACCCTCTTGGCACTCTATAAAAAGATTTTTGTCGGTTGATGGGCCTTCCTACCGTAAAATTTTTATATACATACTCATATAATGGAGTGCACTTTTCATAGTATATAAACAATTCATACTATCACCGCTATATTAATTTAACTGAGCTATTTTAAGCATTTAGCCATTTGCAACGTACATTTGAATTAGGCTTCTATACTATTTCACGTATATATATAAAAATATATTTCCAATCACCCTAACTAAGGTATGAACTAGCAAAACCTTCTTTTCATAACTTAATCTGTAAATCATAAAATCTATTGCATGAAGAAGCTACGCAACCAGCTATCGCAGAAACCAAATATTAAATCGGTCATGTTAAAGAGTGAAATCTAGCGATTCTTTACAATACTACTAGCGCAGGATTTGCCTGGCTTCTAACGCAGGATTACAGTAGTAGCTATCCCTTCCCAGTTTGTTATGCATTTTAAAAAAAAGGGAGTTTATATATAAAGATACTCATAATACAAGGGAAGGAACTAAGTAGATGTGCTGCACACTAAAATAGACAGTGCGTCTATTTTTAGAGGTAACAACCAGTATATAACAAAAGAGGGTATTCTTGAACGAACTTACAGTGCAAAACCAGTACGTCAAAGGAGAGAAAACTGAACTATCTTCTGCGCAAAACAATTGTTGAGATAAAATGTTCAGCTTAATTAACGAGAAGTAACTGAATTCTACAGGATACCTCTTTCCAAACAGATCTACATAATCGCAAGAGTTGACATAGAGAATTCCAACGTCTGAATAGATAAATTTGACTGAGGTCTCTTACTAAATGCGTAAAGTGTAGGTATTCGTCACTAAACAAAATATATATATAAGCAACGAAACTACAATAGCTTGTGCATATTAAATTTATATATATATATATTTCCACCCAATCGAAAACCTAAGAACAAGTCTGGACCAGATCATTGCCATGCTTGAATCGTTGAAAAGGAAAACAACATTCAACAAATGTAGAGTCCGTTTAAATCTACTAACTCTATTTATATAAACAGAGGTTGCTATCAGTCTACGACGACAACGATCAAAGGCTGTGGCTGAAACCCTATGGCAGTATTACTACGAAATCCAGCTCTCTTTCTCTCTCTTTACATGTTTGAGCCATTTTCCAGAGCTTTGTATTTCACCGAAAAAAAAATAAAAATCTCTTAAGAACAGAGATAAATAGCTAACTATCCTGTAGCATAAATATAAATATATTCCAATAAACTGAAAATGCAAAGAATGATGATACCGCGATCTTACCTGAGGTTTGAGCAATTGAGACTACGCCAAACAAGGATCGAAAACATACCAGCGATCAACCGATCAAGAGGTATATGCATCAAGAAGAAGGCAGTGAGACCGATTTCCTACCAGGAAATTGGCCAATAGTCACACAATCCTTTGAGATTGCTCTTCATGCGAAGGCCATCCATCTCCTCTCTGATTGATTTCCTTTCTCCTTCCGTCATGTTTGCATTTCCATTCTTGTATCACAGAGTTATCCCCATTGCATGCCATCGCCCTCTTACCGAGATCAATCCCTGGCATATGGCCCTCCCCAATGACTAACTCTCCAAGTATTTTATGGCCGCCCCCTCCCATCTCACCACTCCCCCCACTCTTCACAAGAGTGATACCCATTGTAACTAATGCCCAGCTAATTTAATCATGGAAGGGCAAGTGGCAAAAGGTGGTTTCCTCAAGGAAACAACCTCCTAAAACTTCTCGAGTCTCACACTCCACTAGGGAGACCAATTCACCTAAACATTCTGCTTACTCTCCTTGGCTTGATCTTAAAATAAATGATAGTCTTATTCTCCAATATCTTTATAACAAAAACTATTAAAAGCCATACTCTTTCCAATCAGAGAATGCGACACCTCACTCCTTTCGCCATGCAGAATAAGAGGAGTGTTGCGTACATTAAGGGAGAGTGTAAACTCGACCAAACTCTATAACCCTTATACACTCATAAAATAAGTGTATGTCTATTTTACCAAAGGAATTTTACTCCATCGAGAAAATATCTATAGTAAATTAATTTGATAAATATTTAAGAAGATTCACACTTAAACATGTATAAGTTTATACTATGATTATGATTAAAACATATATTCTTATACTATATATTTCACTAAAAGATGTAATCCTTCATGAATATGATCAATGATCATTTAACTCCCACTTCATATAATACTCCTAAACAAGGATTCATCGATATCTTTGTATATATATAAACAAGTAAAATATTCTCTCATAGCCCCCTTAGAGTAGTGACTATTGTATTTCAATTAATAATTCTTTAGCTTTTTTTTAAATGAAGGTTCCAATAAACCTTTTTGGTACTTAATACCATCATTTAGTTTAGTATTATATTTAAGCTAATCTTAAGTAATAATGATAGTCATGTTCTCATTTAATAATGAGGTTATGGAAGCTTGTTAATGGTTATCCAACACTTAACAATACTTATTTCACTTAGGATACTTGCTTAGGGATTTGGGCGTTTTTAAGTGAAAGGTTAATCTTCTTCTAGTACACGAGGTAACCGGATGACACCCGTCATCACTAATTATATCTCATGGCTTCCCAACTACTTCACCCTTTTACCCTTAGTGGATTTAGTTTCCCGTCGCTTAGTTGCGTCCATCACTAATTTAGATTTTTTAAGAATAAAATCACAACAATACCTTTTCAAGGTCCACTGGTGGAGCCTTGGGCTTGAGCTCCTCACCATGGCGATTTACAAAATTCATAATTACATTTACAAGATATTTAACAATAGGGTTGAATTTGAGGGATGTTACACACTCCACCCCTTAAAGATAACACCGTCCTCGGTGTTCGATAGTCTGTCTTTTCTATCCACTCATATCATCTCTTGCTTGCTATAACCTTTCATTTTTGTGGATCCTGCAAACTCTGTTTCTTTATAACCTGCACATTGTACAACTTGTACAAGATTTTTCAGTAACATAAGTATTCAAAATTTCAAAACAACAAATGTTCATCATTCATTCTCATCCTTGATGAAATATTTGCTTACTTTAGCATTCATAACATTCGCATAGGAATATATTCATTAGTCAAATTACAAGACAATCATAACATTTGCTTATATCATAAAAAATTTCAACAAAACCTTGTTGATCACCAAAGTCTTTTGTACTTCCACAATCATGGAGACTTGCATACATATTCTGCTCATGTACATCAGCAATCATATAGACTTGCATACATAGCACTCTGCAACTCAGCAGGAAAATTTGACAGTCTTACTCTGCAACTCATTACATAGCTTCCCCTCATCGAATCTTCTTGTGGGCTCAGTTCTAACACCACAAGGAAAAATTTTAGTCTCCTCAGAGAACCTCTTGTGTGCTCCGTTCTAACAACACAAGGAAAAATCGTGAGCCCTTCCTCTACTCAATTCGATGGATATAAAGTTTGCCTAGGACTTTTGGGTCAGTATAACATTCAACGAGCTACCCACCTGCTCTGTTCCACTTCCATGGGGAACATGACCCAATTTAGGGAAGTTGCACCCTGCAACAGCTAGTAAGTGAGTGCAAGATGCAGCCTCTACTTGAGTTCAGGAAATATTATTTTCCCCTCAAACCTTCTCATTTGAGTCTGGGAATTTTACTTAGTAACAATCATTTAGTATTTCTTGCATTCCACATGCGACATAATACCAACAAAATATTAATGAATATATCTTATTCTATGCATTTTGATGATTACACATCATCAATCATAAGTCTTATCACCAATCATGATACATAAAGCCCTGTAATCAAAATAAAAATGTAAAGTAAATTATTACTTACTCTTGAGCGATTTAGCTCAACTTATCTATGTAAGTGGTTGTATAATCCATGTTCCTCTTGGATTATGACATTGGTCATGATCCAAAATATCCTCCTGAAGTGTTAGTATAAAGGATAATTTTCTTTGCTTCAAAAGTTCAACAACTGAACTCATTAGTTCCATTTATTTACACTCATGCTCATTGGATTAACTTGTGCATCCTCTTCAATTCATCTTGATGCAAACTCTTCAAGATGCTTAATGTGAATTTCAGGTCAAGTCCGCTAACAAACAAACATGTTAGTTTCATAATTAAAACGGTTAGTTGCATATAGATTCATTTCAAATTGAAGATTTACCATCTAATGATTCTTTTCTTGTAATCAAACTCCTACTATTAACTAGATCCTTTAACTTGATGCACATCAATCTTTATTAGAAGATATAACAACCCTACCTGGGGTCTATCTAAGAAGAAATAATTAGAAATCATAATGCAAAAATAAGATGATTAAAACTCCTACGAATTTTGCTTGCAATTCTATACAGTGATATACCTTTAGGCTTATCTTAAAAGTTAAAAATAATAAGAAACTTTTTACCTCTATGATAAAATACCATAAAACATTTAACAAAACAAAACAATATTCAAAAGCACGAGTCTTGTTATCAAATGAATTTGTTCATATCTTTATACATAACTTGTAACCTATGAACTAAAGGTATGCCAAATTTATTCTCACTATAAATACTCAAGGTAACAATTACTTAGGCTATGGACTCCATGCTATTGGATCCATGGAAGAAAACAAAATTTGCAATAAGCATACTACCAAAACTTGATGTAACTTCTAACCTTCATATTGAGAACCAACTTTTTTATTTCAAGAAATGTAACTATAAATTCATTTATATTCCTCAACTTCTATGAGGCAATATACAAATATGCATTATCTAGTAATATGTAGCTATTAAAATTTAAGATGTTTTAAGCGACTTCGCCTATCCAAACAAGATCACTTCTTTCGAGTATACCAATACTATTACATTCTAACCTAATGAAGCTCATAGGAAGTATGCTTTGTAATTCTTTAAAGGAATAGAATAACAACAAACTATAACAAGTTACTCTTATGCATTTTCAGATGTTCCTAATAAGTTAATCGGCATGCTTTCATAACACTATTCATAATCCTTTGTTTGGTCAAGGTAATTAACATGTTTCTTAAACCATGATACAGAATTATTACTTTTCCCAAAAAATTCAGAAAGGTCATAAAACAACATATATACCATTAGATCCTTCATCTGAGATAATTACATCCTAGTGTGACTTTCAAAAACCTTTCATGTATTTTTCCTGTGTATCTTACTCAAACTTATCGATTTTTAAACAAAAGTACATATATCAATTAGTTTGATCTTTACTTCTATATCCTAGAATGTTATAGCATTGATTAGAGTTTTACATATGCGTTCACTATTACAAATTTCAAATGGAAGTACATTGCTTACACACTTGTATCAGTAAATAAAATCATCTAAGTATGAGTAATTTCTATCTTAAGTAAATCCCATAATCATATTTCACATGTACTGAATTCATTCAACAACTTATCACTCTCTGATACAATGCTTATTCATCCACATGAGTATCTATACCTTTTGTCTAAGGAAGGAACTTACGACAAGGATAACATACCTGATTTCCTAATTTCACGAGGACAAAATACTTATCCTTACATCCTTAGAGAAACTTTGGAGGTGAACTCGGACATCATTTTCCCCTCGTCCCATCAGTCATGTATCCAAAACGAAACAAGAACAATTTCATTAGCAAAAAAAAATAAAAAAATAAAATCATTTATCTTAGATTGAGCCCAATAGGCCCTAGTGTTTGTAACCTAAAGCTCTGATACCATATGTCACGAACCCAAATTTTCATAATAAAATTTTAGTGAAATTTTCAAGTTAAATTTTTTAGAATGGTTACTTAAATTCACAAACTTCATACATATGAGGTAAGAAATTCAATCACGTGAAAACCTTAAATGTCCAATTTCAAACTTATAAGCTCACCTATTGAAGTTCATTTATCTGCTTCTATCATTAAGATGAAATGACTTATGCATGTTAAAAAGGGGACAAAATAAAAACATCTAGCTCGAAACCAACATTCAACCAAGATCATGCATGTGAAAGGAACCATCTATAACCATGACCTTTACAGATGTGAATATCTTCATCAATATATATGTTTGCAAAATGATATAACAAACAAGCCATTATAGTTAGTAATACGTAATCAAAACAGACCAAACTGAATAACACAATATCACCAAAAGAAGCACAACATAGGGAGAGACCATTTTTGACATGGTTCACCCACTCCTTGGGCTACGTCCACAAAAGTTATTTATATTAATGCAAGGGCTTTACACTTCGCAACATAGTTGCTATCACTTCTTTTCGTTTTCTCAAAAACTTCCCTTTTTGAGAATATCTTTAAGGTATTCCCAAAACAATGTCAAATGAAACTCAGATTTATCTCAGTAAATGACCACCAAGGTTCTCTCTAGTATTTCACAATTTAAACAAGTTCTTTTGAAAGACATTCAACTCTTTGACCCAAATATTTGATACTTAAAGGAGCTAGAACACTATATGATCAAACAAGTAGTAACTAAAGTTACACCCTTATTACCTTTTGTCATATAAAATATTACCAAATTTATATTTCTTGTAAATTAAACAAAAACATGGGGTCAATTTCCTTCTAGTTTCATTTACAGGCTATTGCCTTTTAACAATCTAAATAATCCAATAATGAATATGTATATATATAAAGCCATATATAAGAACCATAGAATAACCTTAAGACTTTAACTTTGTACTAAAATGATAATCCAATAAATGAATAAATATATACAACTATATATATAAGAACAATATATATAAGGAGCATACAATAGCCTCAAAAGCTTTACCTTTTCACTAAAATTACAATCCAATAAATGAATAAATATATATACAATCATATATATAAGAACCATAAAATAACCTCAAAGGCAATACTTTTTACTAAAATGATAATCCAATAAATGATTAATCATATATACTTTATTCTAAAGGGAGGTACCCACTTCATAAGTAGTGTAGCTCTATATATATATATTAATCCATGCATATTGGAAATAGCCCCAATGGCTATGTCCTTCTCACCAATATTAAAATACGTAAACAAGTAATATGTGAAGTCACCATTCATGCTAGGGTAATGCGAAAAGCATTCCACTAAGACTAAAACTACACCCTCTTGGCACTCTATAAAAATATTTTTGTCGGGTGATGGGCCTTCCTACCGTAAAATTTTTATATACATACTCATATAATGGAGTGCACTTTTCATAGTATATAAACAATTCATACTATCACCGCTATATTAATTTAACTGAGCTATTTTAAGCATTTAGCCATTTGCAACGCACATTTGAATTAGGCTTCTATACTATTTCACGTATATATATAAAAATATATTTCCAATCACCCTAACGAAGGTATGAACTAGCAAAACCTTCTTTTCATAACTTAATCTGTAAATCATAAAATCTATTGCATGAAGAAGCTACGCAACCAGCTATCGCAGAAACCAAATATTAAATCGGTCATGTTAAAGAGTGAAATCTAGCGATTCTTTACAATGCTACTAGCGCAGGATTTGCCCGGCTTCTAACGCAGGATTACAGTAGTAGCTATCCCTTCCGAGTTTGTTATGCATTTTAAAAAAAAGGGAGTTTATATATAAAGATACTCATAATACAAGGGAAGGAACTAAGTAGATGTGCTGCACACTAAAATAGACAGTGCGTCTATTTTTAGAGGTAACAACCAGTATATAACAAAAGAGGGTATTCTTGAACGAACTTACAGTGCAAAACCAGTACGTCAAAGGAGAGAAAACTGAACTATCTTCTGCGCAAAACAATTGTTGAGATAAAATGTTCAGCTTAATTAACGAGAAGTATCTGAATTCTACAGGCTACCTCTTTCCAAACAGATCTACATAATCGCAAGAGTTGACATAGAGAATTCCAACGTCTGAATAGATAAATTTGACTGAGGTCTCTTACTAAATGCGTAAAGTGTAGGTATCCGGCACTAAACAAAATATATATATAAGCAGCGAAACTACAATAGCTTGTGCATATTAAATTTATATATATATATATTTCCACCCAATCGAAAACCTAAGAACAAGTCTGGACCAAATCATTGCCATGCTTGAATTGTTGACAAGGAAAACAACATTCAACAAATGTAGAGTCCATTTAAATCTACTAACTCTATTTATATAAACAGAGGTTGCTATCAGTCTATGAGGACAACGATCAAAGGCTGTGGCTGAAACCCTAAGGCAGTATTACTACGAAATCCAGCTCTCTTTCTCTCTCTTTACAGCTTTGAGCCATTTTCCAGAGCTTTGTATTTCACCGAAAAAAAATAAAAATCTCTTAAGAACATAGATCAATAGCTAACTATCCTGTAGCATAAATATAAATATATTCCAATAAACTGAAAATGAAAAGAATGATGATACCGCGATCTTACCTGAGGTTTGAGCAATTGAGACTACGCCAAACAAGGATCGAAAACATACCAGCGATCAACCGATCAAGAGGTATATGCATCAAGAAGAAGGCAGTGAGACCGATTTCCTACCAGGAAATTGGCCAATAGTCACACAATCCTCTGAGATTGCTCTTCATGCGAAGGCCATCCATCTCCTCTCTGATTGATTTCCTTTCTCCTTTCGTCAGGTTTGCATTTCCATTCTTGTATCGCAGAGTTATCCCCATTGCATGCCATCGCCCTCTTACCGAGATCAATCCCTGGCATATGGCCCTCTCTAATGACTAACTCTCCAAGTATTTTATGGCCGCCTCCTCCCATCTCACCACTCCCCCCACTCTTCAAAAGAGTGATACCCATTGTAACTAACGCCCAGCTAATTTAATCACGGAAGGGCAAGTGGCAAAAGGTGGTTTCCTCAAGGAAACAACCTCCTAAAACTTCTCGAGTCTCACACTCCACTAGGGAGACCAATTCACCTAAAAATTCTGCTTACTCTCCTTGGCTTGATCCTAAAATAAATGATAGTCTTATTCTCCAATATATTTATAACAAAAACTATTAAAAGCCATACTCTTTCCAATCAGAGAATGCGACACCTCACTCCTTTCGCCATGCAGAATAAGAGGAGTGTTGCGTACATTAAGGGAGAGTGTAAACTCGACCGAACTCTATAACCCTTATACACTCATAAAATAAGTGTATGTCTATTTTACCAGAGGAATTTTACTCCATCGAGAAAATATCTATAGTAAATTAATTTGATAAATATTTAAGAAGATTCACACTTAAACAGGTATAAGTTTATACTATGGTTATGATTAGAACATATATTCTTATACTATATATTTCACTAAAAGATGTAATCCTTCATGAATATGATCAATGATCATTTAACTCCCACTTCATATAATACTCCTAAACAAGGATTCATCGATATCTTTGTATATATAAAAACAAGTAAAATATTCTCTCATAGCCCCCTTAGAGTAGTGACTATTGTATTTTAATTAATAATTCTTTAGCTTTTTTTAAAATGAAGGTTCCAATAAACCTTTTTGGTACTTAATACCATCATTTAGTTTAGTATTATATTTAAGCTAATCTTAAGTAATAATGATAGTCATGTTCTCATTTAATAATGAGGTTATGGAAGCTTGTTAATGGTTATCCAACACTTAACAATACTTATTTCACTTAGGATACTTGCTTAGGGATTTGGGCGTTTTTAAGTGAAAGGTTAATCTTCTTCTAGTACACGAGGTAACCGGATGACACCCGTCATCACTAATTATATCTCATGGCTTCCCAACTACTTCACCCTTTTACCCTTAGTGGATTTAGTTTCCCCTCGCTTAGTTGCGTCCATCACTAATTTAGATTTTATAAGAATAAAATCACAACAATACCTTTTCAAGGTCCACTGGTGGAGCCTTGGCCTTGAGCTCCTCACCATGGCCATTTACAAAATTCATAATTACATTTCCAAGAGAATTAACAATAGGGTTGAATTTGAGGGATGTTACACATGGTGTGAGGCTGGGAGCTGTAGACGGTAGGATTAACTTGATACAACAAAGAAAACACAGGGCTCTGGGTAGGGGCCATGGGCGGGAGCAGCAGCTTGAAACATTACGAGAAGTTTTTGGATTGTGCATTTTGTTCGAAATGCCAAATTTGGGGCACATTAACATAAGATATTATACATTGAATACTCAATTAACTCATAGAGTCAGAATTCACGAATTGGTATGTGATAACTAGTAACTTGGTAAGCCCACTTCCAACAACACATATGAGCAACCAACCATGTTTAATAAAGTTGTTGCTGCCATTAAATCTATTAAACACGTAAGTGCTCGCTGCAAACACGAGAACTTAGAAGCGTACGAGAACTTAGAAGTGTTCGAGCTGTAGTGCCCCTCCTTTAGGGTCCCCTTGATCTGAACCTGAAACTTTAACAACTTCATGCAAACAAATTAGCCATTATAGTTATTGGAAAAATAAAATAAAAGAGTGAATAACTTAACAAAAATAAGCAAAACCTTAACCTGTCAACCCGATGCAACTGGTCCATTGCCGTCTGCGTCTTCCGTAGGATCCCTCCAGCAAAGCTCGTTTCCATTGGCGAAGCAACCGTTAGCTTCGCCACCCAACCATAGGCTCATGCTTTCAGTCGCATGGCCTCCCCCGAGCTTTGGGTCGTAGAGCTCACACAATTATTTCAGAAATTCAGCTTGGGCTTCCCTTCCCACCAGGATTTCTAAGCCAAACCCTTAGATAGCAGCAAGTCTTTGAGGCATTCGAAAATTACGACAATCGTCCAAATTATGGGTCCCCTACCCATTCCTTAAGCCTTCCTTATAAAGGGAAGTCTCCCGTGACACATGTCGCTTCATGCATAATTAAATATTTTTAATAATTTAATTAATTAAACACTCACCCATCCAAGTGTCAGTTTCTCTGGGAAGTGCACCTACATCCCTAAGTTTGCTCTAGTTTGTCCCCCAGATATTTTAATCAACTCCTAGCTTTTAGTTGACTAGGTGTCTAATCTATTTTGCTCCTAAATAATAATTTCTATTATTTTAAATGCTCAACAAAATATAACTATTCATGTGCAAATGTCTTAGCTATTGTTATGCATTTGCTAAGCAATAATCTAGAGTTATTCTCCTAAGTTTTTATGCAATTTTAATTTAACAATCAAATTCACTAGGATCTCGATGCCGCATCGTTGGGCTCCTGGTTCCTTAATTTTTAATTCTCTGATATGGCACCACTCCGTCGGGTCCAATCATCCATGGTTTCCATTCCTTGGCATGGTACCACCTCGTTGGGTCCTTGCGTCCATTCTTTCCGTTCTCGACAGGGTACCTCATCGTTGGGCCCTTCTGCCACCATATTTCCGTTTTGACTTGCGGGAACTCTTGTAGGGATTTTAGGAATCGTTACCATCCATCCTCCGTCTACATGCTATCTAGGGACTAATGGCGCTGAGGAGTGAGTCCGTTCTCACTGCGCGCCCCTCAACTCGTACGTGACCAGCTCCGTCGTGGCCCACCTCGTACGCCCTCACGCATTCCTCTTGAGCAAGCGGATCAATGCTTATCTGCTCATGCGTGGTATTCTTGTCGGAAGTCGACATCGTCGTCGCTCCCCCTGTGTGTGATTTACCCGTACTCTACGATCCTTCATGTTCCTTTATGTGTCCTTCGGTGAACCGTTTCACCTATCGCTACACACATTTCTCACAAACATAAATCATTATTTTATTGATTTACAATCAATGGTAATCATAAATATACTCAAAATAAAATCAAAGGATTATTTTATTAATGTTTGAAACAGTCGGGTCACTAAACAAGTTCCCTCAATGTCTACAGTAGTCTAGGGGCACTACATACACCCCTACTTATTTAGAACTTCGTCCCGAAGTTCAGAATAAATGCGGAAAGCTATGATGCATCTCAGTTGCATCCTCCCAAGTCACAAAGCTAAGGTTAACTTCATTGTGTTCAATTCATAGTGTTGATCATCTCCATACATCGTTTTACTAAAATCGTCCTCGTTTCAGACCCTTCGTTAGGCTTAAATCCCAATTAAGAATTCTTCAGTACCAAGTGATGGTCACGTCAAGCTTCTATTCTTTCATTATCTTTAACAACGGTCAAAGGTATTCCCTAGATAATCATATCACATTTAATTCTTCAGTATAGCATCCCCGGATATTATGAATGCCATTGGATATACTACTTCAATGATTGAAAGTTCCTAGTGGGTTGTACTATCACAAAGGCCCTTATAGTTGTGACTTCAATTGTATCTAAAAAGTTGTGTATAATTCAAACGTTTCACTACTTCTAAGATGATTTTATCAGCATATAATTTGCTACAACCACAATTACTGTAATTTATTATAAATCCTAAAGTCAACCACTATTAATCTAATAATCATGTGACTTAATATTTTGCATTATCACATAGTTTATAAAAATTGGGACTTTAACTTCTGTCTATATACCAATTTGAATAATCCAACATTCCTACAAATTCCTACATGCAATTAACCTGTATCATTCTTCTTTGCTATTCTAGTTATCACAATCTTCCTATACTTCTTACTATGGAGTTCTCCATGTAGTAAAGAAAAATAAAATAAAACACATTTGCATGGACATCTTGTCTAGGGACTGAACCTTCCTATGTATTTTACATGAACATGAACAAATAGTAGTAGAAGGTTGATTGGGACTTATTTTACCTAAATGGATATTCTCAACCTTAACATTGTGCGATGTAAGTGTAGACATATGCATGCATTTTTCCTACGTTGTAACAATTATACAATTGTAACAAAACACATAATATATATATATGCTTCATTTTCTTTCCCCGTAAACCTAATTTATATCAGATGTATAAGTTTTTATTTTATTTTTTTATCATATTACGAACATATTACAATTTCATATATAGAGCATATAAATTCATTTCTTTTGCGAATTTCGAACTTCTTTAATACCATATAATTTTACAAGTGTATACATATATGCACCATTCTAAATTTATATAATTTATGTTATCATAAATAAACATATGCCCGTGTCTCCAATTCCTTAACTCTATATGACTTATTAGAGAATATATAAACACAAACCTAACTTTATGCAATCTCTAATTCCTTAACTCTATATGAATTTAAAGAATGTAACTATATAAACACAAACCTAACTTTTTGCAAACTCCACCTAACTTTATGCAACTCCAAATTATGGTTACACAAATATTCATATGTTTACATATTTCACATTTTGGAATTACTAACTACAACCTTTAATAATATGAACAATTTTCTTCCTCACATTAATTCTCGTATCTTATAACTACCTTCGTATGAGTATATGTTTCCTTTTAAATTTTATTTTATTTCTTTTAACACTACATGCAGTTACGAGTGTAGTATTTACAAAATTCACCATTATTCAAATTTTAGGGTTTATCCCTAGCTCTATTATGTACAAGTGGTATCCTGCTCCTTCAATGCAAGCTTATTCTATAATGTATACACGCTTAAGCTCTGTAACCCTTATCTAGCTATTCTGTTTGGCCATTCTCTTTAGTGGGAAAGGTTACAAGTAAGAAGGGGGAACTACTTCTGGTTCCCTCTGGTCTATCCGATACGGCTAGCAGCCTCATAAAGTTGTTGTCAGAATTCGATTTCCCCTGGATGGGCTGGATAAGATTTTGGTAAATGCGGTTCCAATGCCAATTGTAATATGCTGTCCGTCAAAACTTTGTTGTGTGCCCTATGTGTCTACCAACAATTTTAATGAAAATTATTTATAGTTTTATAATACAGCTGTTGTATATCAAGCCATAGTATCATGTATTGATGAGAATCGGCGCTTGTATTCACAATTAATGGCATAATTATCTTGAAAATCATTATGCCTAAAAAGAAGACTTGGCCCATAACTTCGAAATGTAACAATCAGTGCTCAGGGGAGATTGACAGGTGGCTGAAGTATGGTCCCACCATGCTCTAGGTTTTAGCATAGGCATTTGACAACAACTAGATGACTCTCAGCTCTGCGGTGGATGTATAGAAATTTACGAAAAGTCTTCTACGAGTGCCAGGAGTAGAACCAACCGAACTTTTGTTCTGGCGTTAGTTAATCGATAGCAGAGTATGTATGTCCCCAAGATCACGGAGACAAAAGGGCGGTAGTAAGGGTGTCGGGCAGCTGGCAGAAGAGGACTCAAATCATTGTAGACCAAATTTGTGCATTCGCAGATACCTGAACTTGGATCTCGAATAAATAAGAACATATGATTTCGCAACCATATGAACAACCATATGACTTCGCAATCCACAACAAGGGATAAAATAACAAAATAAGCGGCGATACTATGATCGCATAGTTCGGTGGCAAAGGTACCAATGGGAAAATAAAATAGACTACCAACTAGGACTCATTACTCTAAGGAAGTAGAGTAAAAACTATCAATAAGCAATAAACACAAAGGTTGTTTCCCAATCCACGACTCTGTCGGAACTAAAAAGTATAAGATAAATACTGTCGATCCCTTGTGTACTGGCTGTAACCTACAACTATATGCATTGGCCAGATCAGACTCAAAGGCATCCTATAACAAAAAAATATGCAATGATCAATTCTCTGATCAACTAGCTATTATACAAAGTATAAAATATTGCAGAGTCCCATTTAAACCAATAAAAAATAGACATATTGTGATTAAGTATGAAATCGCTCGGCTACTATACAGAATATCGGAAATAATGTAAGATCCGAACTGAATAACCATACTATACTCAGGTATGGGATCGCTCAGCTACTGTACATGACATCGGCAACAAAATTTAGATCTGCACAGAATGCACATACCTTATTCCATCATGAAATCGCCCAACCGACTGCATTTCTTTTCTCCTCAGAATCGCGATTTTCCCCAGCGAGGCCTTTCCTCGTTTTTTCCTCCCTTATGTACTGATCCATTTATACATTTTACTTTTCACGGCATGCTAATATCAATTTATAATATTAATGTATCCATTTCATTTCCATTAACAATCAGACATTTCACAATCAGCATATAAATATGTGAGAAGTGAGCAGCACTCGTCGACAAGATCTAAAATGGTAGCCATGTTCTAAGAAACCTATAAGACAAAGATCTCACTGTGAGCATTTGGAAAAATGAGGCAACCACAAGATGATAGAGTTCTAACCAAATACATTCATCAAATACAATTTCCAATGAATCGAGATTCACGCTATCCTTAAATCATTCTAACCAACAAATAAAAGAAAAAAAACATGAGTCATTAGCAAAATATGATTCCATACATTCAACGCGGAATACGATTCTAATGTTCTCCACGCATTCACATCCTGGGCATTATTTGCTGAAGGATTAACATTAAACAAATAAGAATTATAAATAATCGAGACCAATAATCTCTGTTCACACAGAGGACTCGTTCGAACCGGGCATGTTAATGACCATGTTGTGATCAGTATTAACAATACAAAAGGTAAAAAGAATGAGACCCTCGATCTCTTGACCTTCACGCCTAAACCTAGTCTACGCAGAAAGAATAGGGAAGGGATCATGGAGGAGAACAGAGAGTCTCTCTCTCGATCTTTACGCCCACACAAAATATACGTAGAAAGGAATAGAGAAGGGATCATGGAGGAGTGATCACCCCCGATCTATGTAGTATCAATGTAATACATTTACATAATATCTTTTCAATCATTATTTACACACTAACATATACAGTTAGTTCAGCGAAAGCATACACAGAAGACTAGTGTCTTCAACCAACAGACAATAGTACTTTCAGCAGAGAAAAAAAAAAAAAAAAAAACTGCTCTATAACACAGAACCCAAAATGAAATAGATCCACTATTAACTTCAACATAAATTAGAGGACCAACATGTTTATACAAACTGATAACACTACTTCCAATGGAGAAAATGATCTCTAACACCGAGATCGTGAGTGTCTTCTCAAGGAAAATAGATCTACGATTTACTCCCAAGAATAACCATCAAAGCAGGAGAGGCAATTTAGCAAAACACAAAGTACACGCAGATCCCTACGTTTTCAACACACAAGGTAAAGCAGGATCCCTGCGATTTTCAACACACTAGATAAACAAATAACTCTGCTCTTTCCATATACAAAGTAAACAAATAAACTGTGATCTCTACATACGAAGCATAAGTTGGTTTTGATAACCTACAGGGATGGGCTTGTAGTATAAGCGTCCCTTCCATAACTACAAGCAGTAACATATTTGGAAGCTTTATGCAACCGGAGAGGAAGAGGTTCATGCAACTTTCATACACACACAGAACTAAAGTCGCGCTCACGCCCTTCCTTATACTGAACAGTAGATTAGATCTACTAAAAAAAATTTATGCATCAACAAATAACAGAGGAAAAGAGATTCACACCGTTCCATACCCACGACAGATAGAAAGTGAGCTAATGCTCTTCAATCTACATAAAAGAAATCGTAAAACTACCCGAAGAAGATTTTCCCCCCTTTTTTTTTTTTGAAGAGATTAAAATGAACGGAGAGTTGAACCGATCCTTGTATCTATGGGACATTCGCCAGATCTGGAGATTGAGGTCTATCTCAGAAATTTTAGCAGTAAAGCATCTGAAACTTATCACCGCTGATACATGATCTGGAATTTAACAAGGATTACTCTCGAAATCCTTAACAAAAACAAAACATCTCAATCTAAAACTTAAATCAATTACTGAATCTTAAAGGAAGTAATGCGATCTATATATCAGTAATCGATCGCTACCAATAAAAGTGCAGAGTCGATCTGGGTGTAAGATTGATATGAAAATCAAACATGAAAATGTCAATCTGAAGCTGAAGTTTTGTGTGAATAGAAATCATAAAGTACTGATCGGAGTCTGGAGATCGAATACTGCCATTAAAAGTGCAGAGTCGATCTGAGTGTAAGGCATCCACACAAAGACGATGAACAACATCTTGAACCCACGGTTGGGAGAGTCAATACAACTCTTGGGTCTATCACATGCATAGGTAATTTCTTCAACAAGAGATCTAATTTAAAAGTTACGGATCTAGGAATAAGATACAATGTCAAAGAATGAAATAGGGAACGGTCGACCTCTGATCTTGAAACTGAAAAGAGTAAATCGTGACAATTAATCACAGCCAGGTTCCGCACACATTTCCCCAGGTCAATATAGTTCGATCCAATTCAAATACTGAAGGTAGAGGAGTATACTACCCTAAATGCTATAAAACAGTTAGTGATATAAGAACAAATCAATCATTGGCAAACACAGAATTACAATGCTGATATCTAGAGATTCGGAATCGGTGTAAAACATAAGGAAATTATTTACCCAAAAAAAATAAAATCAATTTAATAATTGTGCAAGCAAAGCTTGTAGAATGAACCTGTAGGTATAGCTGCTCCAGTCGAAGAAAAATTCCACTACTGAGATTTACATACACAAAGATCTATAAAAAAAACAATTATTTAAGCGCACAGCTGTTCAATCGTGAACCCTCACAGAGTCTTAACATTCAAATTTAATTGCACAAGAATTTCTAAATGGATCAGCAATCTCACATTGGATTTATATTGAACAGACATTCAAATCGGCAGTCATATACAAAGATCTTTCACGTTTTACTTGTACAGGATCTATACATATGTAAGAATTTGAAACAGGGTTGAAATCTATTAATCAGACATTCAAAACTGAAGCACACAGTAAGGATATTCCAATCTGGGCGTTTTTCAACTGTCGATGGAGTCGAGGGAAAGAATTTCCATGATTGGGGAAATTTTATCAACACAGAGTTTAAATATCTTGGGAACAGAGTAAGGGCATTCCGATCTGGGCGTTTTTAGCAGACATAGAGATATTAAAATCAAACAATCGCACAGCGATTTCACTACAGATTTTCAACAATACAGAGTTCAAAAGTTTAGATCTTGAGCCCTTTATTTCTAATGAATTTTGATTACACAGAGTTATAAAATTGATAAACTATAGAGCGATTTCACTATCGAAATACAAGATATACAGAAATATTTAAATCAATGAATCACACAGTGAACTTTCAGTAGTACAGAGTTTAAAAGTTTAAATCTCAAATACTGAAAATAATATTGAAGAAACCTTGAACCTGATTTGGTTATCGTGTTGAGATGGGGTTGATCATATGAGTCCGGTGCCCTCAAGGCTCGACCGGCTCTGATACCAAATGTAGTGCCCCTCCTTTAGGGTCCCCTTGATCTGAACCTGAAACTTTAACAACTTCATGCAAACAAATTAGCCATTATAGTTATTGGAAAAATAAAATAAAAGAGTGAATAACTTAACAAAAATAAGCAAAACCTTAACCTGTCAACCCAATGCAGCTGGTCCATTGCCGTCTGCGTCTTCCGTAGGATCCCTCCAGCAAAGCTCGTTTCCATTGGCGAAGCAACCGTTAGCTTCGCCACCCAACCATAGGCTCATGCTTTCAGTCGCATGGCCTCCCCCGAGCTTTGGGTCGTAGAGCTCACACAATTATTTCAGAAATTCAGCTTGGGCTTCCCTTCCCACCAGGATTTCTAAGCCAAACCCTTAGATAGCAGCAAGTCTTTGAGGCATTCGAAAATTACGACAATCGTCCAAATTATGGGTCCCCTACCCATTCCTTAAGCCTTCCTTATAAAGGGAAGTCTCCTGCGACACATGTCGCTTCATGCATAATTAAATATTTTTAATAATTTAATTAATTAAACACTCACCCATCCAAGTGTCAGTTTCTTTGGGAAGTGCACCTACATCCCTAAGTTTGCTCTAGTTTGTCCCCCAGATATTTTAATCAACTCCTAGCTTTTAGTTGACTAGGTGTCTAATCTATTTTGCTCCTAAATAATAATTTCTATTATTTTAAATGCTCAACAAAATATAACTATTCATGTGCAAATGTCTTAGCTATTGTTATGCATTTGCTAAGCAATAATCTAGAGTTATTCTCCTAAGTTTTTATGCAATTTTAATTTAACAATCAAATTCACTAGGATCTCGATGCCGCATCGTTGGGCTCCTGGTTCCTTAATTTTTAATTCTCTGATATGGCACCACTCCGTCGGGTCCAATCATCCATGGTTTCCATTCCTTGGCATGGTACCACCTCGTTGGGTCCTTGCGTCCATTCTTTCCGTTCTCGACAGGGTACCTCATCGTTGGGCCCTTCTGCCACCATATTTCCGTTTTGACTTGCGGGAACTCTTGTAGGGATTTTAGGAATCGTTACCATCCATCCTCCATCTACATGCTATCTAGGGACTAATGGCGCTGAGGAGTGAGTCCGTTCTCACTGCGCGCCCCTCAACTCGTACATGACCAGCTCCGTCGTGGCCCACCTCGTACGCCCTCACGCATTCCTCTTGAGCAAGCGGATCAATGCTTATCTGCTCATGCGTGGTATTCTTGTCGGAAGTCGACATCGTCGTCGCTCCCCCTATGTGTGATTTACCCGTACTCTACGACCCTTCATGTTCCTTTATGTGTCCTTCGGTGAACCGTTTCACCTATCGCTACACACATTTCTCACAAACATAAATCATTATTTTATTGATTTACAATCAATGGTAATCATAAATATACTCAAAATAAAATCAAAGGATTATTTTATTAATGTTTGAAACAGTCGGGTCACTAAACAAGTTCCCTCAATGTCTACAGTAGTCTAGGGGCACTACACGAGCCATGGGATGCACAGTGTAATTTCGTCCACGTAAATTGGTCAAGGATATTATTAGAGGCCCAATGGTCCATGATCCATCGATGATCGAACACATGGATATTGGAGAGTAACCGAGTCCCACTCCCAAGTCACCTAGCTAGTAGTCGCATTCCCAATTTCCCACTGAAAACTGTGGATGGGTGAAATTTGAAGCTACCCTTTTGTTGCAATTTTAAACAGTAGTGGTTAATTTAATTATTGACAGGATTCCCATGAAATTAATTTTTTTTTGCATGGTAAAATTTGAGGTGGTGTTCTATGACGTGCAAAATGGCCTCTCAACGCTTCAAATTTGAAGCCTGATCACCTTCCATATTCTCTATGGCATCCGCCGATGAAAGATGGCGTTGTTCCAGTAATTATCTGTCACACTTCATCATGGGAATACTGGAAAATGGCGATGCCATAATATCCGTTGCAACCTTGTCCCACACGTTGTGTATACTAGTACATAGAAAGGCAATATACACATTCTGAATACAGAAAATTACGGCATGGTACAATATATGGCACCTCCCGACTCCGGAGAAGGTTCCCTTTGTCTCTACAAACGTTAGATGACATCACAAAAGGCCATGGTTTAAGCATTTTAATGCGATATCCTGCTAGATGAGGAATATATGTACTCAGGTTCGTGGGATAAAACCGCAAAGGTATGTAGATTAAAAGATTTTAAAAGCGTGGAATCGATTAAAGTCCTAGACGACCCAGTGAATGCCATTGTCGTTGTTAGGCATGGGATGCTCTTTGCAGCTTCTACTGATGTAACGGT
Organism: Larix kaempferi; assembly: GCA_027924585.1. NCBI lineage: Eukaryota > Viridiplantae > Streptophyta > Pinopsida > Pinales > Pinaceae > Larix > Larix kaempferi. The sequence continues at coordinate 3,081,798 of BSBM01001138.1, forward strand.
AAAAGCATGGAAATGAGAGACTATAACGAAAAATGGTCGAACCCATAATAAACTGGTCATACAACCGAAAGTATTCCCGCTTCCCCTGTCAATGCTATAGCTATGGCAAGTAATATGCACACCGCAACAGATTAATTAAGTCTTCTGCAGGGCTCTGACACACTCTAAGTCTCCGTGAGCATCATATTTCCCTGCCAAAGCTTTCCGGCTACATTGGTCCACCATCGAGTGAGCGATAACCTATCCATGCATGATATGCATGACATATATCCATGCCCACTAGCTATACTATTCTGACACCATTTTTAAGACACGAATATGAATTTTGAATTTCAAATGCCCACCGTTCTTAAGACACGAATTTTAATTTTGAATTTCAAATGCCCGCTCTCCACACAGTTCCGCAGGAAGTAGGAGGATCTGCTAGTTGGCAAGCAGGCATCTCCTTCCATGTATTATGTCAAACTAAGTTCTTTCCTTCACAAATTTTGTCCATACCCACCCACATGCTCCTCAGCACCTGCAGACAGAGCCTTCTATGGAGATTACAAGAAACTCACGGGAGTCAATCTGTTGCCTTACATAGCTTGGGTGAGAAATGAAACTAAGTTTTGAGATCAACAGGGATGCTGGGAGTAGTATTGAAAGTAAAGGACTGGGAAGAATCCATCCCAAAATCTATGCTTCCATGATCAATGATTCTGAGAAGAGTACCGGTGTTGTCAAAGTGCAGGGCCCAGATTTCGCAGAATAGTTGAAGAATGGTTTTAGAACATCCATCTATATGTTGAGTTGTGGTTTAGTCGACAAAGGGGAATTTTCCTCAACTAGCTTAGCTTCCGTTTTTATCCTTTCGGTCTGAGAATCCCCATCAAGTCTCTAAGTTTCGAACTACTTCGCAAAAAACTGGGTGCTTTCTATTCTGAAAAAAGAAGTCACACTTCAAGCATGGTAAGCTTCCAGTGTCGAAAGTTCAACATAAATCTTGTCATATGTTTTAGGTCTTGGAATAGTTAGAGATAGCAATTGAGATCGCTTCCAGATCTCAAGCTCCTTACATGGTTTTGTTTCAGTATTGTCACTAATTATTAGTATTACACTAATTTTATGCCTGATTTGGCCAATCAGATTACCTATGGCAGATGTAGACTTGGAAATAGGCGGCGAGGTTAACTGCGATGGCAATGTCAATTCATCAACCTCAAATAGTTAATCGAATCTGGTCACTCATACATTTAATTATATATTTGATTAAAACTAATGAAGATATAGGATTTACACCTTAACTCTTTCCTGGACTGTTGGAGAACATCCCTCTTCCACAGTTCTTGGAAGAGAAAGAGCAAGAGATGTAGCTGTGTGGGCTGTTGTTGCAATGTCCAAGAAATAGAGGATGAAGATCATGATACATCAGCAGGAAAACATGGGAATGGGGCCGAAAGTCCAGAGAAAGAGAGGGAACGAAAAGTAGAAGGCTCTGAGCCCCAAAGACCAAAAATAGCTCGCCCTATTCAACGATCGGCTCACATAGCTCTGCGAGTTCCCTGCCCCCAGCTTGCTGGGGGGCACTATTATGAGAAAACTGACATGGCTGTAGTACCTGATGGACTGAACATTGAATAGAAATGCTACCAAGAAACATACGATAATGGAAAAGTACTTAACAGAAGACCCCATTTTGCTGTCATCTCCAAATACAATAGCAGCGGTCGCGTCCGATCCAGAGCTGCTGACTAGTATGCAGAAAGGTTGAAGAATATTATTTCTAAACATGACTTTGTAGTTATGAAGGTGGGGGTGGAGGGTGCAAAGTTCTATTTGTTGCCGAGGATGTTCGCGACATGCGCTTGTTGCTTAATTGACTAGCTGTTCCTTGAATGCCATTACAACCGATGGCAAAGATGTTGTCCGGAGAGGACCCCCAAATATCAAAGGACTTATGGAGAGTGTCTAGATTTGTTTAATTCCCTGTGAAGCGAAACAATGGCATCCTTGTGCACTAGTGGTGGTGACACATTCATAAATAGTACAGGATGTTGTTATGGTCTTGGTAATAGATTGCTTTTGGGTTATTTGGGCTAAGTTTGTTTTGTTAAACGAATTGTGTGTTGCAAGCAATATACTTGCACAAAATATATATTCAATTCATGTTTATCTCCTCAAGGATATATTCAGAGCCAACTATTCGAGCGATGCGGGCACGCTTCAGTAAATCAGGATGAGTTCTGTGCTATTTCACGTATCCATGTTTTAGGCCTCTGTCATTTTTTTGCATTTATGTTAGGGTTTTATGGTTCATGGTATCTGAGTTGGGAGGACGCTTTCTCCAATTACTTGGGAATGCTGTGCCAGCCATTTATATTTTTCAGAATTAAAAATATTATTCGAAAACTTCAAATTTTTCTCCAAAAATTTAAGAGATGTTTCTCATTTTAATCTACACCTCTCATAGAGTATTGGAGTGAGACAATACAAGGAACTATAAATATATCCATCTAACTTGACACCTTCCAAATTCAAATTATCATTCATAATATTAAGTTTGAGTTAAAACTAAATTAGTTTGTAGTCTCATCACGGTTTTTGTTTTAAATTGAAATTGTCATTCATAATATTACGTTATAAATTATGATATCCTAGGCAGATGCAAGTAATGAAAGTGGCAAAGTTGTTAAGGTTAAATTAATACGAAATTAATCCGTAGTGAGTAGGGTTTTTGTTTTTGTTAAAAGAGTTCTCACAATGAATTATATTCAGAATCTATTTATATTTTGATTCAAGACATAATATAATCTTTAGTTCTCATGGCCACATGGTAAGCAATACCTTTTTTCCAAGTCAAAAACCAAGATGCTCATGTACTTATTATCCTCGGAGACAATATCCACCTTGCTTTGGAACTTTAAATAGTTTAAATACTGTTTAAATAGTTTAAATACTAGAATTATTCAGAGTGGTTAGCAATTGTGAGGTAGATGTCTCAAAGTGTGTTATATAAAAGAAAGTGTGTTATATAGGAGGAAAAAAATATGGGCAAAAAAGTTGAGTAATGGGAAGGTTGGTAAATTTGGGAACAATATTAGCTTAGGCATACACAATAGGTTATTACACCTAAGCATGTAGAACAAGTTAAGTATCTGTACTAATATTTATAAATAAATATATTTAAATAGTAGACTTAATAATTAAGAGTATATATTTCTTATTTAGAAATTTAAGAATATATTTTTTATTGGAAGTCACATGTGTGGGTTTTATATAATCTTGTTTAACACCAATTCTAAAAGTAAATTATTATTTATTAATATAAGTAGATGGAACATATTATTTTTAGTGAGTTTGAGTTTTCTATACTAAATTTTCAAACTAAAGGTTTTCAATTAATACAAAATTGAAATTGAAAATGAAAATTAATTTTAAAAAAGAATTAACTCTTTCAATTGGTTAAAAATTGTAATTATCCATTATTGTAAAACAAAATTAATTAATTAAAAACCAATATTTATCATAAAGATAAATAATTAAAATAAATTGAAAGAAAATGATCCATTATTATAAAATAAAATAAATTAAATAAAAAATAATAATTATCATAAATAAATTGAAATTAGAATATAATGATAAAAATTAAAATTAGTGAATAAATAGATAAATAACTAAAATAAATTGAAAGAAAAAATTAATTGATTAAAGGGAACTGAAATAAATTAAATAATAAAGAAGGCTAAATGTTAGAAGATTTTGAATTTTTTAGATTTGTATAACTTAAATCTTATCATAAATTTTGGCTTGTTGAAATTATTATTTTTAATCCAAAAAAATGGATTTAACATCCCTATTGTAACCTAATTCTGCAATGTTAATGATTGATATTGCAATTCCATCAACTCTAAATTATTATTGTTGAATTTCACACACAAAAAGTGGTAGTTTCCCTAAAGTTAAATTCCTACAACATTTAAACTACAAACCAAATAATAGCTTAAAACACAAAAGGAATTAAATTATATATAATTTCTTCTTCTTTTTTGCAAGTGGTACCCCTTACATTGATGGATTTTTGGTATCCGTGGGTTTCAAACATGTGACCATTCAACTTAGGGGTGTATTAATCATCTCCCACCACGGACTGTTCTACATCTAGAGGATTAAACTATATATCATTTCAAAAGTTAGTTAAATATACAATTTTTAAGTAGATGTGACTAAGAAATAAGAATAAATTTTAAACATTTACTATATTGTAATCAAGAGTGTTACGACTATCCAATTGAAAGTACAAAATTGGTTAATCATAATCTTATATCACACGGTACTTCCAATTTTTTTATGACAATATATATTGACATTACAAAACAAGTTTTCATGCTCAAAACTCAATAGTATATTACCTATGGAATTGTCCTAGTATAAATACAAATCAACAAAGCATAGAAACATTGTAAAAACTAGGAAATAAGGGTTTGGGTAAACAATGGCTGGCTTCCAATTCAAGTACATCTAGAGTGGTATCATCTGATGGAGCTATGGGTTCATTTATTGTTGGAAAAACTAGAAGAGGAGATCACTATTATTGATTCAATTCTTCAATATCCAATAAGGTCACTTAGAATTTGGAAATGTAACCCTGTTACCATTTGTTGTAGGTGAGAAAGCTCATGTCATGTATTGGCATCCTGAGTTTGAATTTGTGGGAGATGGTGTTGTATATCATCATAAAACTACAAAGTTGAATCACCTTCCCCAAAATTTAAGGTTTCCAACCTCATTTTGTGGCCAATGATGAGGAATTAGACATGGGAGGTAGACTCCCTAGCCTCGTCACTTATCCCTTGTAGTTCTAACTTGGGCACAAAGATATTTAACCTCTTTAACTATGTAGCGAAGACAACATCAACTGGTCATAAAAATGGTGAATTTCATAATCAAAACATGAACAGGAATGTAAGATTTAGATGGGGAAGTGAGGCCACATTGGTTCGATTGAGTTATAGAGCTCCTTCAACTAGTAATAAGGGAAGCGTGTCGTTATCATTGCCCTTAATCTAGTGTGTGAAATTGGAATCAGGGATCTAGCTAGAGGACAAGGAGTTGAACCTCCCCACTTCCTTCTTAAATTGATGTGTTCAATGTATCATAAGGATTCGTCCCTCCTTTCATAGGTTGGTCAAATTCCCCCCTATCGTCATGGTCATAGAGTAATTAAGGAGTGGGATAACACACACTCACAGGAAAAAATACTACCTCCATGGTTGGTGCCTTGATTCACCAGTTCATCTATGATAGAGTTATTATCATAAAGAATGTGGAAGAGAGATACATTGTTGAATTTCTTGAAAAATAATCTCTCTCTTTGGTTGATGAGAACGAAGGTGAGGAAATTGTGGTAGTTCCTTTCAATGCTTCAATAAAAATCAATGTGTCACCTAAAATTGATATTAACCCAAGCAATGAGTCACCTAAAACTAACACTGACTCTTGGGTGTAAGAGTTAATAAAAATGAGGCATTTCTATACTACTAGTGCTTAGGCTTCATTGTTCAAATCAACGCCAATCCCACATGTGAAGGAGCCTATATATTGTCCCTTAGGTCCAATGATGAGCCCACCTCCCCCACACACATGCCTATTTCCTCCAAATATTTTCATATTTAGATATAGGTTGTAAGATAATTCAAATTTTAAAATTTTATGGGTATTGCATAACAAAATTATAATTAAATGGGAAAATTTTATTGGAATTTAATTATGTTGTAATTAAGTGATTTGAAATGTAGGGTGAAAGTGCAATGTCACGCCCCCTTCCATGTATTACCCATCCCATAGAGAAGGGATGCAACTAATATTAGTAAACTTGTATATAAATTCAAACCCATTAAACTTCAACACTATTTGAATTCATACATCTATGCAAATAAGTAATGAAAGAAAAATTAACATGCATAAACTCATGAAAATCATGGATTTCATAACCATTTTTTTCATAAACATAATATAAACTTGAATTACAACATTATAAATAAAGAATGAAGGACAAAGATGGAACACTTAAATCTTATAACTATGATTGTCCAACAAACTAGATATGCATACAATAAATATTCCACATAATAGGCATATAGTGTGAATGCCACCACAAATAGGCTATGAGGCCTTCAAGGTGAAAGATACTAGTTATGGAATCACAAAAACTCTTAAGATAAGTTAATATGTTCACAACTAAGCACACTAGGAATCCATCTGTTAGAATTTTGATACTTCCAGGATGGTTATGTTATATCTTCAATCAATTTATATATTATCACAATAACCATAAACAATAGGATCACTGAAAGATAGACAAGCACATCATAACAAGAGAACATAAATATTTACCCTGGGAAAACCCTCTCACGGGAAAAACCCAACAAAAATTCTTCAATATAGATTCATCAGAAAGTACAATGTTAATCTCATACAATAACCCGAGAATAAGATAACATAGAAACCCCAAGAAAATATGTCTTCAATGTAGCTACTCTTTCTCCCAAGCAAACTTGTGCTTCTACCTCTACTCATGAGAACTTACTTGAGTGAGATGATGCACCAAATGAGCTAGTCGCCACACTATTTATACTAGTCACAAACTGGACTTTCTACCTTACTGAGCTGACCTGACTTTCCTTAAATGGGCTCACACAAAACAATGAGTGGGTGTTGAGCTATAGGCTCTGTAGCACCTAGAATACAAATACTCATTATGTTTGAGTTGGTGTTGAGCTATAGGCTCTGGAGCACTTAGACTATCACTTGTTATGAGTAATTGATGTTGATCTGGTAGGCTCTGGTGTATATACCAATATATACACTGGTGTATATACCAATATATACACTAGTGTATATACTAGTATACATAGTGTATATACCGATATATACATTGGTGTGTATAATACACTGGTATACACACGAGTGTATATGTCTGTATATACACTGGTGTATATACATCAGTGTATATATCGGTATATACACTGGTGTATATACACCAGTGTATATACCGTTATATAGTGTATATACCGATATATACACTGGTGTATATATTGATGTATATATATACACCAGTGTATACATCGGTATATACACCAATGTATACACCAGTATATACACTAGTGTATACACCCGTATATACACTGGATATATATCGGTATATACATCAGTGTATATATTGGTATATACACTGGTGTATATACATATATCGATATATACATTGTATATACATTGGTGTATATACTGGTGTATGGTGTATACACTAGTATATAAATCGATGTATCTGGTATACACCGGTGTATACATCGGTATATACACCAGTGTATATACTGGTATACGCTGGTGTATATACACTAGATTGTCAAAATTACTATAGAATTAATACATCATTAAAGTCATATAAATTAATAGATGTACAACCAAAGTGAACTTAAAACAACTATTTTATTTCATCATACTAGAATAAATAAATATTAACATGACTATCAAACATGTGTTGAACTCCAAATGTAATTTGAAAACACATTTGAAGGGGATTCTCTTTAAGTGGATATATGTTTATTCATCAAAGGTCAAAAAAGTAGAATGTTTAGCCTTCTTCATTTGTATATACTCAAATCAAATAAATGACTTCCACTCTAATAAATAAATATTAATATGACTATCAAACATGTGTTGAACTCCAAATGTAATTTAAAAACACAAGGGACTCACTTTAAGTGAATATATGTTTATTCATCAAAGGTAAACAAAGTAGAATGTTTAGCCTTCTTCATATATACTCAAATAAAATAAATGACTTCCACTCTAGAACATATTTCTTTTCCCTTGTTAAATTGTGAATCCATGGATGAAGAAATGAGTACCACCATTTATATTGTAAGAAGGTTGAGGAGAAATGAGAGTACTTATTAATTAGACATCCAATAGTGCAGATAAATTAAATTTAAAAATTGAATATTTACAAGCACACCCATTTGCTAAAGTCTTCATATCCTTCCAGTCCTTTCTGAAATCGAGAAATGAGAGGGACTTTGATGTCTTAAAATTCATTCATCTTAACTACTTCAACTTACAAGAGCATTTTATAATCCCAATAATTGCTACTAAATCTCTCATAACGTCTTTTTCAACATTTAAACCCTTAGACTCCCAATCTAAGAAATTCTTACCATATGTTTTGATTTTCAAGGAAAGTCTCACGGGGAAACTTAAGGAAAGATTTTCCACATTCATAGATAGAATCCTCGGTAAACTCATCAGCATATACTAGTGCATCTAATGTAGGGGGATTCAAACTAGACATCTATCGGCGCATAGCTAACTAAATGCTCAACAACATTAATGACAATTTCCTGAGCCAATCCCTTGGGCTAAAAATGTTTGGAATATCTTGTCCCACTCTTAAGGACTTAAGTGACAGTGATATTTCTATTACCTTTCTAACCCCAATTGGCTCATGAGGGGACTATATATATGAAGCAATATTTGAACTTGGGTGGCAAGCATAACAACTTCTCTTATTAACCACCTAAGTTAGATCCGGTTTACAACTTCTTACTAGATATTCCATAATAGATGTTAAAATTCAGATCCCTACACACAACACTAAATGAATTAAAGTATCTACATGGTACACTAGAAGAAAAATTGTATCAATCTTTGGTCACTTGGAGCTTCTAACCTCAATTCAATGCCTAATCTACTTCCCATTTGAATGTTGGATAGATGACTAATTTCAATATGCAACGAGGGCAAGTTTGAAAGATCAATTTGAACAAGGTGTCATTTGGGAGAAAGATGATTGATGGAACAACAATATTCATTATGGAAGAATTGACCACACATTTGATTTGTAACAAACCAATCATTCCAAACAAAAAAGGAGGACAAACCAATCATTCTATATATGCGCTGCGCATATACGGAAGCTTCCGTATATGCGCTGCACATATACGGAAGCTTCCGTATATGCGCAACAGCTTCCGTATATGTATATGTGCAACAGCTTCCGTATATTACAGAAGCTTCCGTATATGCGCAACAGCTTCCGTATATGTATATGCACAACAACTTCTGTATATACGGAAGCTTTTGTATATGCGCAACAACTAAGCTTTCGTATATGCACAGCAACGCATATAGAGAAGCTGCACATATATGGAAGCTTACGTATATATGCAGTTGCTACTGTATATATGCGCAACTTCTGTATATGTGCAACACATATACAGAAGCTTCTGTATATGCGTATATACGGAACACTTACGGAAGCTTCCGTATATGCGCATATACATAAGCTTACGCAAGCTTCCACATATGCGCATATACAAAAGCTTCTCTATATGCGCAATTTTTGTATATGCCCATCTTCCGTATATGTGCATATACGGAAGCTTCAATATATGCGCATATACGGAACCTTTCGTACGCTTCTGTATATGCGCATATACGGAAGCTTCCGTAAGTGTTCCGTATATGCGCATATACAGAAGCTTCTGTATATGTGCTGCACATATACAGAAGCTGCGCATATATGTGCAACTTCCGTATATGCCTCGCTTCCGTATATGCGCATATACGTAAGCTTCCATATATGCGCATATACGGAAGCTTATGAAAGCGTTCTGTTTATGCGCATATACGGAAGCTTCCATATATGCGCAGCTTCCGTATGTGCGTATACGGAAGCTTCCGTATATGCGCTGCGCATATACGGAAGCTTCCATATATGCACAGATTTTGTGTATGCGCATATACGGAAGCTGCACATATAAAGAAGCTTCTGTATATGCACAGCTTCCATATATGCGCAGCGTATGCAAAGCTTTTGTATATGCCCATATACGGAAGCTTCCGCATATGCACAACACATATACGGAAGCTTCCGTATATGCGCAGCGCATATACAGAAGCTTACGAAAGCTTCTATATATGCGCATATACAGAAGCTTTCGTAAGCTTCCGTATATGAACAACGCATATACGGAAGCTTACGAAAGCTTCTGTATATGCACATATACAGAAGCTTCTGTATATGCGCATATAAAGAAGCTTTCGTATATGCGCAGGCTCCGTATATGCGCATATACGAACGCTTACGGATATGGAAGCTACAAATACGCTACGCATATATGGAAGCTTCCGTATATGTGCAGCGCATACACGGAAGCTTCTGTATATGCGCATATATAGAAGCTTTTGTATATGCACTGCGTATATACGGAAGCTTCCGTATATGCGCAGCTTCTATATATGCGTAGCTTCCGTATCCATAGGCTTCCATATATGCCTCTGTATCCGTAGGCTTCCGTATATATGCATATACAGAAGCTGCGCATATATAGAAGCTGCGCATATACGGAAGGTTCCGTATATGCGCAGCTTCCGTATCCATAAGCTTCCTTATATGCTCATATATGAAAGCTGCGCATATACAGAAGCTTCCGTATATGCGCAGTGCATATACATATATGGAAGCTTCCGTATATGCCCAGCCTCCGTATATGCGCATATACGAAAGCTTTCGTATATGCCCAGCCTCCGTATATGCGCATATACGAAAGCTTCTGTATATGCGCATATAAAGAAGCTTCCATATATGCGCTACGCATATACGAAAGCTGTGCATATACGACAGCTTCCATATATGCGAAGCAACTTCTGTATATGCGCAGCTTCCGTATATGCGCATATACGGAAGCTTATGGATACGGAAGCAGAGCATATACGGAAGCTTCCGTAAGGCGTTCTATATGCGCTGTGCATATACGGAATCTTCCATATATGCGCTCCTTCCGTATACGCATATGCAAGAACTTCCGTATATGCGCTACACATATACGGAAGCTTTCGCGCATATACGGAAGCTTCGGTATATGCGCAGCGCATATACGGAAGCTTTCGCGTATGCGCATATACGGAAGCTTCCGTATATGCGAGCGCGCATATATAGAAGCTTGCGGGAATATACGCAAGCTTTCATATATGCGCATCTTCCGTATATGCCCAGCTTCCGTATATGTGCATATACGGAAGCTTAAGTAGGTGTTTCGTATATGCACATATACGAAAGCTTCCGTATATGCGCATATACGTCCGTGTATGCACAGCTTTTGGAAGCTTTCATAAGGCATTCTATATATGCGCATATACGGAAGCTTCCGTATATGCGCATATGCGAAAGCTTCCGTATATGCGCAGCGCATATGCGGAAGCTGCGCATATACAAAAGCTTCCGTATATGCCCAAATTCCATATATACGCAACGGCGCAACGGCGCATATACGGAAGCTTCAATATATATGCTTCAGTATATACGCTTTTGTATATATGCAGCTTCCTTATATGCACAAGGCATATACGGAAGGTGTTGCACATATACGGAATCCAGCACATATACGGAAGCTTCCGTATATGCGCAATAGCTTCCGTATATGCCTTGCGCATATACGGAAGTAGCTGCATATATGCGCAACGTTCGTATATTCGCAGCTTCCATATATGTGTTGCACATATACAGAAGCTTCCGTATATGCGTTGCGCATATACGGAACCTTCCGTATATGTGCAACAACTTCCATATATACAGAAGTTGTTGCGCATATATAAAAGCATCTACGTATCTACGGAAGCTTCCGTATATGCGCAACGCATATACGGAAGATTCTGTATATGTACATATACGGAAGCAGCGCATATGCATATACGGAAGCTTCCATATATGTGCAGCGCATATACGGACGTTGGGCATATACGGAAGCTTCCATATATCAGTTGCGCATATACAGAAGCTTCCGTATATGCACAGCTTCAGAGATAAAATCACATACAGAAGCTGCATATATACATAAGTGTATATACAGAAGCTTCCATATATGCGCAACTGCGTATATACGGAAGCTTCTATATATGCGCAGCTATACAAAAGTTGTTGCACATATATGAAAACTTTCGTATATGTGCAACTGTGTATATACGGAAGCTTCCGTATATGCGTAGCTGCGTATATACGAAAGTTGTTGCCAATATATCGAAACTTCCGTATATGCACAGCTATTGTAACAAAGCCAAAAGCGTTTAGGTTAGTACTTAGTGAATTTTTGAAAAATAAAAATAAATTACCTAATACCCCTCCTACATAACCATTTACAGTGATTAATTACCTTCATCAAATAATAAATAAGCCATTAGTTTATGCTTCCAAGATTTATAAACAACATCCCATATGTAACACTTCCACAAAAACCAAGTCAGAAATTAGAGGAGATTTTTAAATCTTTTCTTTATATTAATGCTTTCCAACAAATGAAGCTCATCCATAGTCCAACCTTCTTTCCTTAAAAATTTGGTGGCGATTATTTAACGTGAACATACACAGTCATTTCTTTACAATGTCTATATAACTCCAATCTGTCTATTGTTATGAGTAACATCTATGCAACTTCTTATATCATGCTTAGAACAACTCTGTGTAAGGAAAACAATACAATTACGCACTATACTTACTAAGAACAAAGTTGGATGCACAACCATTAACTATCTGAGTCCTCAATGTCATCTAATATAGTAGCTCATATTTGAAATTAACATCTTCATGCAAATCTTGTTGTAACTTAAAAGTATCTGAATTTCAGCAATAAGTACATCTGTATCGTAGGAACATACAATTAACAAGGAAATCTCTTTTTATCAAGGAACATTCGACAAATACACTTACACATTGATATAAACAAATAAAGCCATCATAAACACAATTCAGACACATGAAGGAGAGAGAGATATAGATGGTTCACCCAAATATTTGGGCTATGTCCACAATGAAAGTCACATCATATATTAATGTTCAGAAGAGCTTTACAACTACAACACACTTGTTGCAATATTTGTTTTTCCACTTTTCTCAAAACTTTCTTATCAAGAGCATATCCAAGACTCTCCATGCTAACATCAACGTTGCCAATAGCATACAAAGTTCCTTCTGGCCTACTACATCAAAATGATGACAAGGAAGTATAAATAATACATTTAATAATAATCTAAATGTTACCGGGATCTACAATTATACTGACTGCAATTTCCCATCTGCAAATAAATAGTGATCTCCATGGAGCTTACTCATTACCCTCGAGGCAGAATATATAATTATTATATTGAGATCTTAATAGAGATTTACTTATTAGACTTCAGGCAGCAGATATAATGAATATGAACATGTCGCATCATATAGAGCTTTAACGTTTAACTTAAGGCAACATTTGGGTGACATATATATATAATATATCAGACCATAGTTTGCAGAGATCGGATTCCTAAGCCGTACCTTACAAAGTTAAGTGAAAGAAACCGAACAAAGAGATATATCATCTCACAAAGCATATATCATGTACAAAAGAAACCTACATGGATTTCCTTCTCTAAAACCTCTACACCGTCATATTAAAATGGATGTAAGGTCAGCATATATAATAATAAATATATGAAATAAGTTATCTAATACTAAGTACGTAGATACTCGATTTCGGTTCTAAGGTGTACAAGATTATCGCAATCCTTCACCTTTCTGATCTAAACATATAAAAACTAACCGAATTTCCAGGGATCAAATCTTTTGCAAGGGCATGATACAGAGTATCTCCAAGCATTCAATAACAATAAAAGGAACTAAAAGATAAACTACTCAGATCAGTTATCTAGCATTCAGAGACTACCATATTCGGTATTGCTAAACATATTCCTGTCAAAACTAGGGGTTCATCCATGAATTACACTTGTAACTAGTCGCACATTTACCGGATCCGTGTCTTCATAAAATTATCACAGATCTATGCAACAAGTATCTAACCGTACGGGTCTATTAATTTTTTAACAATATAAAACCTCCATTATTAGAATCGATAAGGAATATTTGATGTCAACAGAGATCAATTGTTTAAGCTATGTACTTAGATAAGATTCCCAAGAATGGATCTACAGATGTCACACTTTAAACGAGAAAACCACGCCTCCTGAAAGCGTAGATTCTACCAATCCTGGTTATGGATCTACTGAGATCGCAAAGGACAATTTTGCAGAGAATAAAATTTAAGGAAGATCTCAATTGAGATCGGTCAAAGTAAAAATATAACCTTCGTTTTGAGAATCGTTAAAGAAGGAATTGGATCTTATTCAGAGATCGATCATTTGAACTATGTGTTCGGATCAGATCTTAATCCAAAGTTAACTTCAGGGTAACGGCAACCGCCCGGCACAACATCTCTATTAATGCTAGATTAAATCGAAAAAAAATACGAAGGAATATATTTTAACTTTCATAAAGCACAATGCAAAGTAAACGTATCTAGTAGTATTACAGGAAGATTGAAATGAGTGTACCAAAACCCAGGCTATATAATACAGACACACAGAGGTAAAACGCATCTTTGGTTTACTATGAACCAAAACCAGAAATAATACATCATAGGCAAACAAGACAGAGCTAATACGTACTTCCTAGATGTGATCCATGACTCACCTGTCCCCATCTCAGTAATCTCATCGCAGTGCCACTCCAACCGCAGAGTATACTTCTCATAAGACTCACTGACTTCTCCTATGTTGAATTCACTTCAGGAATGAGGAGTTATGTTCCACAAGATGCATCATGCATCAAACTATCCAGCCAATATTTCCTCCACCCAAAAGAGTTTACCTCCAATCAAATCGAAAAACCAGGCTGACCAATTCCAATCACACTAGATTGCTTCCGTTCTATCCATTGCCCCATCGGTCGCCTTGCTAATCAAATCTTAAACCTACTAACACACTCAGTTCGCAGCTAACCTCTCCCTCCGCCAAATTGTTCCGCCTCCTCCTAAAGGTAACCCTTTCCTTTTTCAAGAATAAGAACTCTAGGTTCTTTTAACTGGAGACAAATGGAAAAAATCCTATTAACTGTTGGTAGTGCCCTATTAAACAGACAACTCGTTCCACTATCTCAGAATTAACTCCCTCCAAATTTCCCAAATCGGCAACGAGTTAGTTTAACTTAAACTTGTGACAAGTGGCGAATTAGGTAATGGAAGTGCTCCACTAAGGGAGCAAACTCCCACTAAAAGTTGCTCCACTACCAAAAGCTACACACCTCTCTTGTTAGTGGAGCGAGTCCTCTCAATAAATACTTCTCAAAGACTTAAGATTTTGCTGGAAGAGCCCGCCGAGTCTTAAAAAAAAATATAAGACTACCATATAAGAATTTTTTATAAATCCTAATTCATTTATAAGGTCATATCTTTAAAATGTATTATACAAATTAACCCTAGATCTTTGTCCCTTCTATGTAAAACAAAAATCTCCATACCACTCCTTACGATGCATCCTCTATGTTCTATACAATAGAGTACCTAAATAAATAATAAAATATCTTACCTCCATATGCACTTTTAAACATATCTTATATATTCATAATATGTTTTACCTTTTCCAAATTTCCTTTAAGGTATATAATAGTTTATAGCTTTGTATGAAAGTAAAATGGCATAAATACTATGATACCATTCTTTTTCTCTCAAGGTGATTATTCCACATAATACCTTTAAAATAATTTCCTTGGCTTGAATCTATCTTTATAGATGACACGATGGCATTTCATCCCTAGTTAAGTTGTTTATATGAACTCGGATTAATCTTACTAGGGTCGTCATAACTTATAGGGCATAATAACTTAGTTAAACACTTACGGTAAGCTCTACAAGGATGAAACTTTAACACTATCATAACTTAAGATGATACTTACGATTATGGTCATCAAACCCATGGCTTCCTAGCCATCTTACCCATTTCATGTCTTCTAATGAATAATCGATGTTTTCCCTTTTCTTCTTTGCGTTACCCATGCTCAAATCCTAAGTTTATAAATTTACGACTGATGAGTTAAACCTCATGAATCTCAAACCTTACTAATGGGCCTTAAGCTCCTCACCAATGTCACTTACACAATTACAATTACATTTATATAAAAAAAAATAATAAATAAAGATCAAAATAGGTCATAAAGGAGGGATATCACATCCTCATCCCCTTTAAGATAACACAGTCCTCGGTGTTCACTCTTCTATTGGAGCAATCATTTGTATCACAAAACTGGAATTCAAAAGAAACAATGTTTAGTAACAACTTGTCATCAACTTCATAATCAAACTCAGAAACATAAATCATGAGTTCTTTATTACACATATCTCGTGCAATATATGGAATAAATCTAGTGCTCCATGATTCTATACTGTTGACTTGATCAACAAACAGCATTCACTTGATCCAGGAAATTCTTGCCTAACACCTTAGTGCTCACGCAGCAATCATTTTCCTCATGTCTTGCCTAACACCTTAGTGCTCACGCAGCAAGCATTTCTCTCATGTTTTGCCTAACACCTCCATGCTCACGCAGCAAACATTTCATTCATGTCTTGCCTAACACTTTAGTGCTCACGCAGCAAAACATTTCTTTCATGTATACTAAGCAGCGTCCTGCCTCCTGCATATACATTTTCTTATAGCTTGCCTAGGTCTTACAGCCAGCCGATTCTCCGAGAGTCCTAGTGGCTGTTCAATCCCTGATTTTTGGGAGTATTTCCATGCCATTACAACACTCTTAATACAATTCCCTCAAGCCTTCTCGCTTGAGTCCCGGAATTTATTTTTCCCAAGCCGCCTTGCTTGAGTCTAGAAAAATCTCTTTCAATTTAATCAATTTATTTCGTCACCTTACATTCTGTACCCATACGATTACTCTGACCAATCTGGGTCAAGTTTCCTGATTAAAAATATATCAAAATTTAAAAGAATCTGTAACAGTTGTGATGTGGATCTTAAATCCTCACCCCCTTATTTTACCATGCATAATATTTATGCCCTTGCATTTTCACAAGTTTCACAGAAATTTCACCATCTGCCAAATTCCACTTGTTAGTATCACTTTATATACAAAATCAAATATTGTAAGAAGATCCCTCCCTTAAACAGAAAATCATCTTTCTTAATAAAATATCCATATGTAATCATCTAAGATGTCATTTCCTACTACACATAGCTAGCTTATAAGATTACATAATACTTTGAACACAATATAACATTTTTTCTACGATGATCCATGGACATTATGATCATTTAACCTCGAATGTTAGCTTTCACCATTTCAACACAATTCCTATATTTTTTTTTTGTTATACAACCCTTTTTGTATACCCTAACATCATATAGAGACAACCAATTGTCTAAAACAAACTTACATACCTTATACAGATAACCATGTACCTTTGTAAAGGCGACCGCATAGCTCACCTTCATCTGCCGAGGTTCCAGTTTACTTGGATCCTCACGTATTAGTATTATACATGAATCGATATATATATCCCACATTTACCCATTGATGGGTGTTAGGCAGTGATGTGTGGAAAAATAACATTTGCTCGACCACAACATTCAAAGTGTTAGTCGTATAAAGGTAATTAAATCATAAGAACAATCGTATATATAACATATGTTCAAACATCGTTTTTACTTGTTTCATAACAGCTTATACCTCGATTACTGTCTCAAAGATCACTTTCGATCTACCCTGCAAATTCCATGTCACCAATGTTTTCCTTAACACATAATATATAAAAATAGTCATTCTTTGTGGCAACATAAGGACGTCAGAAGATTACAACATCCTACTAACCTGTATTTATTTCATGTTTGTTCTAGGTTTCCAATAATCTATCCCTTAACAAAATAGTCAAGTTGAGAAAACATATAGTTGTACATCGATAGCAAGTCCTCATAAATATTGAGCAAATAAAAGTATCACTATTACTCATTGTTTCCCACGTCTATCTTAGTAGAAATTACTGAAATAAGAGGTATATATATAAAAGGTACTCATGCATTCTCATATTAACTCATTAATATTCACATGTATATGTAATTATAACTATTTTCCTTTTGTTGCACTTATATGTAAGGGTACGAGCATGCTTCAATGTCACAAAAATCGTATTATAGTTACTTATCCTATTCAATTACATACTAGAATAAAATTGATTAGGAAGGAGACTATCAACCATTTTTCTCCTTTGTAATCTCACAATTTCCTAGTCATAGAAAACTTCACACCAAATAAAGTTAATTTCTTTGTTTAAAAGAAACCAGACATCCTAGTCTAGCCAAACTATACTTCTTATGGAATAAAGTAACAACTTAACATCGCATAATTATGCTTCCCTCATAAGTAGAAATATTAAATTCACAATGACTCCTCCTGTAGCATGCACCTTTACAGATTTTACTACCAAGGTCAACCTCATTATACATTTATAAACTTTCTTATTTAAGTTAACTCATATGTAACCGGAACCTGATCGTTTCTTACATAGTTCAAACCCAAGACTGACCCAAACTATCAAATCTTTAATGGACCTTTTAACATAAAGACTTACTTTTGATCCGAACTTAATGGATCTTTTAACAGATCTAAGTTGCTTACAATTCCCATCTAAATTTCATATTTGGAAATCTAGACTATTGGTCATTCAAATTTACTTAGTTATCTAAGGTCAACCAAATTAGGAGACTTCCTTAGCCTATAAACTTCATTGTGAAATAGCTTCCAATACGTGCTTTTACTTTAATTACAAGTACCCATTTCATAAGGACTTAACTCCAATATTCCAACTAATTAAAAGAGTACTTTCTTGTCATTCCATGAAACTAATTGTAAAGGGTGAGGAGATATTCATCGTCTAGTGTTATCCATAGGAGATTATTCAAATAAACTTATGTAATGTTCACAAATCGATACTCTAATTATAACCTTTCAGTAAACTCGTACGTACTTACTTGCAATTTCAAGAAGTTTTGTCGCTTACCTCTTGACAATTCTTTGGAAGTGAACATTTTATTCTTGGCTTATAGGATGCAGCTCCTTTTCTAGTCCGACCAACTTGTATTTGTTCTTTTCCAATTGAGCTCAATAAGCCCAAGTGTTTGCAACCTGTGCTCTGGCGGAAGAACTTGAAGTCGAGCTTGGAGATTCATTTTCCCCTCCTCCAGTACAATCCATGCATCCAAAATGAAACACAAATAATTGATTAGTCAACTTAACGACCTTCATACTTACTTATCGCATGTTGAGCTCATTAGGCCCTAGTGTTGTAACCTAATGCTTTGATACCATATGTAACAAACCCAAAAGCGTTTGGGTTAGTACTTAGTGAATTTTTGAAAAATAAAAATAAATTACCTAATACCCCTCCTACATAACCATTTACAGTGATTAATTACCTTCATCAAATAATAAATAAGCCATTAGTTTATGCTTCCAAGATTTATAAACAACATCCCATATGTAACACTTCCACAAAAACCAAGTCAGAAATTAGAGGAGATTTTTAAATCTTTTCTTTATATTAATGCTTTCCAACAAATGAAGCTCATCCATAGTCCAACCTTCTTTCCTTAAAAATTTGGTGGCGATTATTTAACGTGAACATACACTGTCATTTCTTTACAATGTCTATATAACTCCAATCTGTCTATTGTTATGAGTAACATCTATGCAACTTCTTATATCATGCTTAGAACAACTCTGTGTAAGGAAAACAATACAATTACGCACTATACTTACTAAGAACAAAGTTGGATGCACAACCATTAACTATCTGAGTCCTCAATGTCATCTAATATAGTAGCTCATATTTGAAATTAACATCTTCATGCAAATCTTGTTGTAACTTAAAAGTATCTGAATTTCAGCAATAAGTACATCTGTATCGTAGTAACATACAATTAACAAGGAAATCTCTTTTTATCAAGGAACATTCGACAAATACACTTACACATTGATATAAACAAATAAATCCATCATAAACACAATTCAGACACATGAAGGAGAGAGAGATAGAGATGGTTCACCCAAATATTTGGGCTACGTCCACAATGAAAGTCACATCATATATTAATGTTCAGAAGAGCTTTACAACTGCAACACACTTGTTGCAATATTCATTTTTCCACTTTTCTCAAAACTTTCTTATCAAGAGCATATCCAAGACTATCCATGCTAACATCAATGTTGCCAATAGCATACAAAGTTCCTTCTGGCCTACTACATCAAAATGATGACAAGGAACTATAAATAATACATTTAACAATAATCTAAATGTTACCGGGATCTACAATTATACTGACTACAATTTCCTATCTGCAAATAAATAGTGATCTCCATGGAGCTTACTCATTACCCTGGAGGCAGAATATATAATTATTATATTGAGATCTTAATAGAGATTTACTTATTAGACTTCAAGCAGCAGATATAATGAATATGAACATGTCGCAGCATATATAGCTTTAACGTTTAACTTAAGGCAACATTTGGGTGACATATATATATAATATATCAGACCATAGTTTGCAGAGATCGGCTTCCTAAGCCGTACCTTACAAAGTTAAGTGAAAGAAACCGAACAAAGAGATATATCATCTCACAAAGCATATATCATGTACAAAAGAAACCTACATGGATTTCCTTCTCTAAAACCTCTACACCGTCATATTAAAATGGATGTAAGGTCAGCATATATAATAATAAATATATGAAATAAGTTATCTAATACTAAGTACGTAGATACTCGGTTTCGGTTCTAAGGTGTACAAGATTATCGCAATCCTTCACCTTTCTGATCTAAACATATAAAAACTAACCGAATTTCTAGGGATCAAATCTTTTGCAAGGGCGTGTGTAGTGCCCCTAGACTTGTGTAGACATTAAGGGCACCTGCTGAGTGACCCGGCTGATTGAAACATTAATTTAAATAACCTTTTGACCTTATGTTTGAGTATGTGTATTTGAACTGTTGAGAAAAATGAATAATTGCATATCTTAAACGATTAGCTATGACTATGGAAAATTATGTTGATGAATAATGCTTAACGACTAGTTATATGGTGATTATGTATTTGGCGACGAAATGTCTATCTGATAAGATGAATTAGCAGTTGAATAAATCATAAATGTTTAACAATACTAGAGTTAGAAACCAGATGATGATTGTTGAGAACAGTGCTACTAATAATTTGTTGTGAGAAGTGTGTGTAGAAACAAGTGAGACGGTTCATCAACGGACACACAAAGGAACATAAAGGGTCGTACAGTACGGGTAAATCACACACAGGGGAAGCGATGATGATGTCGACTTCCGACAAGAATACCACGCATGAGCAGATAAGCATTGATCCGCTTGCTCAAGAGGAATGCGTGAGGGCGTACGAGGTGGGCCACGACGGAGCTGGTCACATACGAGTTGAGGGGCGCGCAGTGAGAACGGACTCACTCCTCAGCGCCATTAGTCCCTAGATAGCATGTAGATGGAGGATGGATGGTAACGATTCCTAAAATCCCTACAAGAGTTCCCGCAAGTCAAAACGGAAAGATGGTGGCAGAAGGGCCCAACGATGCGGTTCCCTGTCGAGAACGGAAAGAATGGACAGAAGGACACAACGAGGTGGTACCATGCCAAGGAATGGAAACCATGGATGATTGGACCCGACGGAGTGGTGCCATGTCAGGGGATTAAAAATTAAGAAACCAGGAGCCCAACGATGCGGCACCATGATCTTAGTGAGTTTGATTGTTAAATTAAACTGCATAAAAACTTAGGAGAATAACTCTAGATTATTACTTAGCAAATGCATAACAATAGTTTAGACATTTGCACATGAATAGTTATTTTTGTTGAGCATTTAAAATAATAGAAATTATTATTTAGGAGCAAAATAGAATCCTAAGATTAGACACCTAGTCAACTAAAAGCTAGGAGTTGATTAAAATATCTGGGGGACAAACTAGAGCAAACTTAGGGATGTAGGTGCACTTCCCAGAGAAACTGACACTTGGATGCATGAGTGTTTTAATTAAATAAATAATTAAAAATATTTAATTTTGCATGAAGCGACATGTGTCGCAAGAGATTTCCCTTTATAAGGAAGGCTTAAGGAATTGGTAAAGGGCCCATAATTTGGACGATTGTCTTAACTTTCGAATGCCTCAAAGACTTGCTGCTATCTAAGGGTTTGGCTAAGGAATCCTGGTGGGAAGGGAAGCCCAGGCTGAATTGCTGAAATACTTGTGTGAACTCTACGACCCGAATAGCTCGGGGGTCTGGAAGGAAGAAGAGTACTTCCAGAGTGGTTGGGTGGTTTACCGAGGTGTCCCGTGGTGAACGGTTGAGGTCTTCAGCAGCAGTACAGTAAGGATCATCTTCAGCACCATCTTCAGACTTCTCCAAGCGACAACCGGAGAGGTATTCCTTGTGCTTGATACGCTGGCTACTAATAATTGTTTTTTTTTTAAACTGAATCTCTTAGCTTTTAACATTTTGAAATGAATCGAACTCCGTATGAAGTAACATAGTTGCATTTTTGTTTAGATACCGTTATTGTAATTGCAATTAGATATGATCGGTTTTGGTTAAGATGGATCGACTCTGTATTTCTGTTACAGAGATCGATCTAATGGACTAATCGGCCCTCTCCTATAAATTTAGAAAAGGAATTTTAATGATTTAGATCGATTGACCATTATATTTTCTGTGATCCGTAAGATCGACCTGCATTTCAATTACAGAGTTCTGTCTACATGTAATTTAGAAGGAATTTTAATGCTCAGATCGATTGACCATTATCTTTTCGGTGAACCGTAAGATCGACCTGCATTTCAATTTCAGAGTTTTGTCTACCTGTGAATTTTTGAAGGGATTTAATTTTCAGATCGATTGGTCGATAATCGTTTCTGTGACCCGAAAGACTGACTTGCATCTAATTACAGAGTTTCGTCTCAAGAATCGGCTAACTTCTGTGAAGCTTACACCGATTCAACCTACATATTGTTAATCACCCATTGCAATATATATGTCTGAGTTGAGCGATGTGCCTTTATCGACGCTGTATGTTTGATTGAAGTGATTGATCCCCAAAAGCTCCGTTCGACTCTTAATATTTCATACAAAGTCGTGTCTCCATCCTTGAACCCGCGCCCTTGGTTAAGTTGGAATGGACATACGTCCAGGTTGGCTCGACAATGTACATTACTTATCGTCTGATTTGAACAATAGTGTTGACTCAGTTTCTGTCTTGTTATGCCGAATGTACAAGTCTCTTAGTTAAACCAACCTTCTGAGATCCACCACCAGGTATGGATTGCAATATCTCGGTTGTAATGCCCAGATCCGGCTTCGACCCCGGGTTCATGTCTGCTGTTTTTCCTTGTTCGATTTTGGCATTAAGGCCGTTCTCTTTCAATAAAATCGACGGTGCTATCTGCTAAATAGACAGAAAGATCTGGAAGAACCTCGGCGGTTGTCAAGTTGACAGCTGTTAAAAATTATATCGCAATCCTATTATGTTAAATGAGATCGATCCTAGCTATTCAAATCACCTCCCATGCATGCAATCTGGTAGTCGGCTAAGTGTTCATGATCGAGTTCCATCCTTAGAACCCCAAAGCCCAGCTGTCTCTCATCACGTTTCCGATCATACTGCGGCAAACTAATAGTTATCCCTGCAATCGTTCTTCGAAAGATGCAGCTCGCGAACTAATAGTTATCCCTGCAATTGTTCTTCGAAAGATGCAGCTCGCGAACTGATAGTTATCCCTGCAATCGTTCTTCAAAAGATGCAGCTCGCAAACTAATAGTTATCCCTGCAATCGTTCTTCGAAAGATGCAGCTCGCGAACTGATAGTTATCCCTGAAATCATGTCCTGGAAAGATGTAGATCACTGCGTTAAGAGCCGGGTCCCTATAACCGTTTCTTGGAAGGATGTAGATCACTGTGTTAAGAGCCGTGAACAAAGAATCCTGGACAAAACCTAGATCACGGATGATAGTCCGTGAACCGTGTATTCCTGTCGAGTACAGATCTGGAACAGCATAAATTCTGTTGAGCAAAACGAAAAGCAATGTTAATTTTTATGAAATCCTTCTCCCGTACTTTTATCGCTGTGTCATGTATAAGCTACAGAGTATTAAAAAGTAAACGCAGAGTCCAGAATTGGATAGAACGCAAGTCTTAAATTTAAGTTAGATTTATTATAAGCATTTCATGTATACTTTGAAATATCTTTAGAAATCACATCCACAGTATAAGAATAATATGTTCAAAGTAATGTATCTATTTTAAGATCAACTGAATGCATTTATTTAAATGATGTGCAAACGACTGTATCATATTTTCATACCAATTTTTTTAAAGGTGGAAACCACAGTGGCATCATATTTATATTGTAAATATCTTAAACCGCATTTAAATTACAATATGTTGAATTGAAGTAGCTACTTGTATAAACGAAGGAATCATGGCCGCATTATTCGATTGAATACATTTGGGAGAATATCGCAGTATTATCTTATAATATGTTTGAATGTAATACGATATGTTTACATCAGGGATAGGAAAAGATTTAAGATTACGATGTATTTAAAAGAATGTATGCTTAAATTGATAGATAAAGATGAAGGATTAGTATAACTAACAATATGGGTTCATATGTTACGTCAAATTACATATTGATTAGTTAAAGCGATATGGTATAGTAGCATTTGCAATGAAATAGGTTGCATACAATAGAAATGCTTAAAGTTGGTCTGTAATATCCTTCCTTTATACGCTCATTTTGTAAAATGTATTTGATTATTGGTTCTGGTGAGGAGCTCAAGGCCAAGGCCCCACCAGGAAAACCTTATAACTCAGTTGATTTAACTCTTAAGTGTAGGGATGAAAACGATGGCACAATTAAAATTATAAGTGATTGAATCCTCGAGGAGGAAGGGTGAGGCGACTAGGAATCTGCGAGAGTATATATGTGATAATGAACCATAGATAATGGAAGCGAAAGAATAAATATGATCACCAAAGACTCGAAGGGCTCACGTAAGTAGGGCCTAACATAAACTTATGACTAGATGATTCGTCTCTTCTGCAAAAATTTTACGAGCTATTTTGTTCAACCATCAAGCTTTCTATGTTGCTTCACTTAGGATTTTCATAAATCACATAAAGCTCCAAAGAGGATGAAGTGGTCATAATCTACAAGAGTAATATTAGACCCTTCCATGGGTGAGTAACCTTTTATATATATATATATATGGTATATGTATATTTATGGAGTTAGCTGATAATTATACATGTGATGTATAAATATTTGATCAAAAGAACAAAGAGCTAGTTATATAGATATATATATATATATATCAACGTGTTAACTAAAGAAATGCATTTATGCATAGGATATATTTATATATACAGTCTCTCTATATATATGCAATATAATCCCTACGTTAAAGCTTGTCTTACTCCTTCATAACTATAACATGGTTTAGATGCTTATCATCTACTTCTTACTAAATGGATATTAAATATATATATGAATATATATATATATATATGAGGCACATACAAATAGTGGTGCTATCACCTTGATCCACTCATACCCTTAACAAGAGAATTTCAGTATGCTTAGTAAAACTCGTTACCTCCAGGAGACACGATTCCCCCTATCTCGGTTTCAACATCACCACTTGTAATGGGTTTAGAACTTTGGTTCTAACATTTTCTTCAAGATACGAATAGTAGAGGGAACACCTCCCTCGATTCTTGCAATGATCTGTTTCTCTTTAATATTTCCACTCCACTCATTGATGATGGGAGTTATGACCTCAACGGCTTCTAGTGGGGAGGTCACCTCCCATGAGCGGACTCTCCAAAGTGGAAGCCGAATTATATAAGGGAGGTCGGAACTTCGAGAAGGGGGGGGGCAGAAAAGGAAAACCTACAACCTGGTCGTTGTTATTGATAGAGTCGAGATGAAATAGAAGGGAGGCATGTGACCTCTACTGGTGCACGATCTCAAAATAGATGGCGGTTCTGATTGTTTCTGTACTTTCGTTTTTTCTCCGGCTGAAGCGTCGGGATGGCCTTCCCTTCCAGGGCGCAACATTTTGTTTGCATTGGGTAGCAGGCCCGAGAGGGGATAGCTCTTGAAATGGGGGCGGCTTTTTTCTGAATGAGGATTATTTTGTTGCTTTCCCCTTTTGAATGGTTACGAGAGGGGAGGCATGCACTTGATGGGAGAGGAAAGCTCTATTAAGAGCTTGATCCCTATTCTTTTCCGTAGATTATTCCTTTCTGAAAAAGTGTTTAGCATTTGATATAGAGGATCATTACTGCAATTAGCATATGAATGATGGATCATTACCATAGTTTATTTCCTACTGTACATTGCGTCTAGCATGTGAAATATAGGATCATTACTGTAGTTATCTCCATACTGTACTATGCGTATAACATATAAATTGGAGATCAATCCGTAGCTTAATATTTTCTGAATAAGCGTTTTGCAGTTTGATCTCTGAACCAGACCAGGCATTGTAGTCTTATTCCTCCGATGGGATCATATCCATTGGGGAAATCCGTTTACAGCTTGATCTCTGTATTTCAGAGCTAACGCTAGCATTAACTCGCATCTCTGTGTACCGGGGTATTTCCTTTTATGCCACTGCACTTTGCTGTATCCCATTTCCTATATGGTAGAGTTAGCTTCGACTTTAGCCAGCGTATTGGGTATCATGTTTTTGTTAATGTTTTTCCTTTGTACCTTGATCTCTCTGTATAAATCTTAGTTCTGCGTGCCTGTGTAGATCCACATTGAACCTAAAATGCTAGCTTCTGGATGCGGGATTTTATTGGAAAACATATCCTTGCGAATGCTGGATCAGATCGGTTACTCGGATTTATGATTTCCATGCTGGTTTTGATTTAACCTTTTATCTCTGCTAAATTTCCTTGCAATAATTTAAATCGTAACCCTGTATAAATCTCACTTCGGCGTGCCTGCATGGATCCACGCTGGACCCTTGATTCATTAAGGCGATACCTGTATTTCCCTTTCTTAAAACATTCTTTCAAATCTCAAACACTTGAATGAAGTGTATATAATAGAGGCAAGGCGTCATCATGGCTACATTTTGAGGTATGTACTTTAGTTAGCACTACGCAATATCTTTGCTGCATAAGCGTGATGTGTATTACTTTCAGATCTAATACTTCCACATGCATCAGATGGAGAAAAGGGCGTATATCTTTTATATTTCCATCTCTAGACTTTACTGTTTATTTAAATATTATTCATAGCTCAAATGGTGTGTTGGTTCGACTATATAGAACTTGATGTACAGGCTAGATAGGACCCGATTTAGGGTTGGTATTGGTCGATTCTGGTTAAGGTATGTCGTAGGGAAAAGTAAATCTGTGTTGTTAATATTTTATGTTAATCAGCTTATTTTATTGAGGCAATAGAAAATAGAGGTCAATCTCATTAATTTATGGAGATTATGTTTAAAGCCCATTATAAGCTACAGAGAAAGTCCTTCCGTATTCTTGTATTGTCAAGCGTCGCAAGTCAGGAGGATACTCCCCTTGATGGTAGGTTGTAAGAAAAGAAAAGAGTAGGTATAGCAACAATGGTGTTGCGTGATGTAACCTCACTCAGATGAGTAATACATGATCAGTTCTCGTGGATGTAGCCCAAAAGTTTTGGGTGAACCACCTATATTGGCCTCGTCTTCATTTTATGTGTGTGTTGTTGTTTTAGATGCATCTACTTTTAAGTCTCTTTTACATGCAAAGATGATTGTGTAAAACATGGATTAAGATCTGATTATGACCATAAATTATGGCAGATCTTATTAGGGAGTACAAGTTAAGGTATTTTCATTGATGTATTGATATAGTGTGAAAGATGTTAGTGCATATTCTTGATTTAGGTAAGTGGGAGAACTATTGCTTGAAAGTTGTTATTGCTTAAAGATTGGGTGTTCTTTTCGTATCGAGATGTTTTCTTAGACTCACTCACTTAATAGAATATGTTATAATAAATATGTCAGAAATATTGACTAAAACCCTTGCATAAGAAAGTAAGTGTTATGTTAGAAATGATTGTAAGAGTAATAGTTGTGATTTATATTATAGATGAATGATCATTATGGAGTTGGAATGAATGTACTAGGCTTATCTTATGATTACATGAATGTTAGTAAAAAGCTTTTGGTATGGAGTTGGTTGATTGCCTAAAAAGAAATATCTTATTCTTTTTTTTTCTCTTGCAAACTTTTCACAAAATAATACTAACTCATTTATGGAGATGTTACATATGGTATCAGAGCACAGGTTGCAAACACTCGGGCTTAGATGGGCTCAGTTGAAGAAATAATATAAGTTGCTCAAGGGAACTCCATCGACAAGACGCAAATAAAGGATTTATATTCTAAAGAATCAGCAGGAGGTAATCGACAAGATGTCTTTTAAATCGCAAGTAAGTATGCTCCACTTGTTGAAGCATTCTAAAGGAAAAGCATAGTCGATGAGTGAGCAGTTTATATTTCGTATCTAAGTGATCCTATATTGATAAATACTAGAGGATGAATATCTCCTCATACAATTCCATTGAATGACAAAAAAGTATTCTTCGAAAATGATTATATTAATTGGACTATGTTTCGATCTTTATCTTAGTGATCTGGTTAATATTTTCATGTATATTGATCATAACGATAGAAACATAGGAGCCTTGAATGTTCATAAGTTTATGAGGACTGTATAAGCATAATTAGGATCATTCACCCTATGAAAGATGTACACTCCTACCCGGTCGATTGATGCCATGAGTAAGGTTTTAGTACTTATACGAGTCAAGTCATAGGCATTCATCATAAGTACTTGATTGCTTTAATTGTGTATTATGATGATTAGAAAGGTTTTAAGGCTTGGAAATGAGAGTGTACAAATGAAGGCAGGATAGCAAGTATATCGAATTATAAGGGTTGAATGGACAATGGTTAGAGCATATAAAAAATATGTAGGTACAGGTGAAAGGGTTGAAGCACTTGGAAAAGTTGATATAGTATGTGAATTATGAAATGAGTAAGGTGCAATTAGGTCATTATATGAAGGACTATAAATTGTCATGAATTACTTGGTTATTGATTTCTCGCACTTATGTTGAAATGATTGTATTAATTATGTACATGAGATTGTAGGATGGAGATAATCATTATTATATTAGAAAAATGCATAAATGGTACTAAGGAGTAACTCCTGAAAATTCTCCTTATTGGCTAAATGTTATTGAGAGAAGGTGGAGAAGATGTTTTGTACATTACATTGAATGTTACATGCGATGGTTTCGATATAGAATACTAGTTTTGTGTTCTTACTTATTTGTTATATGGGACATGTGACATGGTAGAGGAGAATGATTAGTTGAATTTATAAATATATAATAGATCTTCAAGGTTAATATAAGTAATGTTACATCAAATATATATATATATATATATATATATATATATATATACTATCCAAACCATAGATGGTTAGAAGAGTTGTAAAACTTTTATGAAAGATTTACAGAGGGCCATCCTCAAGATAAAAGATTGAAAGGATAGGAACTAACTTCATTTGGTTTAAATGGACATTCTACGGTGTGAAATTTTCTATGACTAGGATATTGCCATCCTTGTGAATGATTTTCATGACCTTCGATTTAACTCTACTTCCACAAACGAGTATCCTTCGTCATTATAACCTTATCTGAAGATTTCAAGGGATAAAAGAGTATAATTGTTAAGAATCCCCTTTTCTCTTTGTGGTATAGGATTGTATAGAATAATGAAGTATAAATGTGTGACATGGGAACACGTAGGTAGCCTTGCTTGTAGGTGCAAAAGGATGATGGTTATAATTACTCAAGAAGTATACATGTGTATTCTAAGTAGTTAACAGAATGCATATGATGAAATGTTATGATTTCATTTTTATATATATATCCTATTTTCAGTGATCCTTACTAGGAATGTCGGAATACTTGGAGTGGTTGACAGAAGGATTATACCTTCATGTGATCAAAGCTTTATGTTATATGCATGGATACCTTGATAATCTGTTTCGTTTTGATATATAGATTATATGTTATGGAGGGGATTACTAATGTGTGTTAATACAAGTTAAACGTGCACCCTGGCATATGAGGGCCATACAATAAAGCGATATGCAGTCTCCCCCATAAAGGTATG
The DNA here is from genome assembly GCA_027924585.1 of Larix kaempferi. Taxonomy (NCBI): domain Eukaryota; kingdom Viridiplantae; phylum Streptophyta; class Pinopsida; order Pinales; family Pinaceae; genus Larix; species Larix kaempferi. Next base: position 3,111,965 of record BSBM01001138.1, read on the forward strand.
TGATTATCCTTAGAAAAATATATGCAAGTATATATGTAGACGATTTATTGTTACTCACATGATGTTGGTATATGCAAGAAAAATGGGTCTTTAATACAGTGAAGGAAAAGGATTGAGGTGAAGTGATCGTAATGCCCATAATAAAGAAGAATGTATTTTTAAGGCATTATGTAATCCTATTTGGGTCAATTTAGATGACCAAGTATGGATATTATAATGTGAAGAGTAATCTTCTTATTTTTTTTATTCTTTTTTATTTATTTTAGAAAAATATCTTCTTACAAATAATTTGTCTTGTTACTAACAGGTGAATTTGGCTGATGGTCAAAACTTTATGCAGCTTATGGAAAGACAAGAGCATGAATATTATCCAAGGTAAAATAAGGGGGTGAAGATTTGGAACCCACATCACAACTGTTATTTATTCTTGTGATTTTGATAATTATTGTTGAACAAAGCACTCGACCTAGATTGGTCAGAGTAATCGCATGGGCACAGAATGTAATATGACGAAATAAAGTGATTAAATTGAAAGTGATTTTTCTAGACTCAAGCAAGCGGCTTGGGAAAATAAATTCCGGGACTCAAGCGATAAAGCTTGAGGGGAATTGTGTAAAGAGTGTTGTAAAGACATTTCAGGGATTGAACAGCCACTAGGATTCTTGGAGAATCGGCTGGCTGTAAGACCTAGGCAAGCTATAAGAAAGTGTATATGTGGGAGGCAGGACGCTGCTTAGTATACATGAAAGAAATGCTTGCTGCGTGAGCACTAAGGTGTTAGGCAAGACATGAATGAGATGTTTGCTGTGTGAGCACTAAGGTGTTAGGCAAGACATGAGAGAAATGATTGCTGCGTGAGCACTAAGGTGTTAGGCAAGAATTTCCTGGATCAAGTGAATGTTGTTGGTTGATTTAGTCAACAGTATAGAATCATGGAACGCTAGATTTACTCCATATATTGCAAGTGATATGTGCTATAAAGAACTCATGATTTATGTTTTGAGTTTGATTAGGGATTTGATGGTAAGTTTTACGGTTTCTTTGACTCCCGGTTTTTGTAGTCAAGAATGAAGATGTGATCAAGAGGAACTGGTAAAGCAAGTAAAGAATGATTCAAGAAGAGAACACGATTTGCAAATGTATGAACACCGAGGACGGTGTTATTCTTAAGGGGAGGAGGATGTAATATCCTTCCTTTATACGCTCATTTTGTAAAATGTATTTGATTATTGGTTCTGGTGAGGAGCTCAAGGCCAAGGCCCCACCAGGAAAACCTTATAACTCAGTTGATTTAACTCTTAAGTGTAGGGATGAAAACGATGGCACAATTAAAATTATAAGTGATTGAATCCTCGAGGAGGAAGGGTGAGGCGACTAGGAATCTGCGAGAGTATATATGTGATAATGAACCATAGATAATGGAAGCGAAAGAATAAATATGATCACCAAAGACTCGAAGGGCTCACCTAAGTAGGGCCTAACATAAACTTATGACTAGATGATTCGTCTCTTCTGCAAAAATTTTACGAGCTATTTTGTTCAACCATCAAGCTTTCTATGTTGCTTCACTTAGGATTTTCATAAATCACATAAAGCTCCAAAGAGGATGAAGTGGTCATAATATACAAGAGTAATATTAGACCCTTCCATGGGTGAGTAACCTTTTATATATATATATATATGGTATATGTATATTTATGGAGTTAGCTGATAATTATACATGTGATGTATAAATATATGATCAAAAGAACAAAGAGCTAGTTATATAGATATATATATATATCAACGTGTTAACTAAAGAAATGCATTTATGCATAGGATATATTTCTATATACAGTCTCTCTATATATATGCAATATAATCCCTACGTTAAAGCTTGTCTTACTCCTTCATAACTATAACATGGTTTAGATGCTTATCATCTACTTCTTACTAAATGGATATTAAATATATATATGAATATATATATATATATATGAGGCACATACAAATAGTGGTGGTATCACCTTGATCCACTCATACCCTTAACAAGAGAATTTCAGTATGCTTAGTAAAACTCGTTACCTCCAGGAGACACGATTCCCCCTATCTCGGTTTCAACATCACCACTTGTAATGGGTTTAGAACTTTGGTTCTAACGTTTTCTTCAAGATACGAATAGTAGAGGGAACACCTCCCTCGATTCTTGCAATGATCTGTTTCTCTTTACTATTTCCACTCCACTCATTGATGATGGGAGTTATGACCTCAACGGCTTCTAGTGGGGAGGTCACCTCCCATGAGCGGACTCTCCAAAGTGGAAGCCGAATTATATAAGGGAGGTCGGAACTTCGAGAAGGGGGGGGGAAGAAAAGGAAAACCTACAACCTGGTCGTTGTTATTGATAGAGTCGAGATGAAATAGAAGGGAGGCATGTGACCTCTACTGGTGCACGATCTCAAAATAGATGGCAGTTCTGATTGTTTCTGTACTTTCGTTTTTTCTCCGGCTGAAGCGTCGGGATGGCCTTCCCTTCCAGGGCGCAACATTTTGTTTGCATTGGGTAGCAGGCCCGAGAGGGGATAGCTCTTGAAATGGGGGCGGCTTTTTTCTGAATGAGGATTATTTTGTTGCTTTCCCCTTTTGAATGGTTACGAGAGGGGAGGCATGCACTTGATGGGAGAGGAAAGCTCTATTAAGAGCTTGATCCCTATTCTTTTCCGTAGATTATTCCTTTCTGAAAAAGTGTTTAGCATTTGATATGGAGGATCATTACTGCAATTAGCATATGAATGATGGATCATTACCATAGTTTATTTCCCACTGTACATTGCGTCTAGCATGTGAAATATAGGATCATTACTGTAGTTATCTCCATACTGTACTATGCGTATAACATATAAATTGGAGATCAATCCGTAGCTTAATATTTTCTGAATAAGCGTTTTGCAGTTTGATCTCTGAACCAGACCAGGCATTGTAGTCTTATTCCTCCGATGGGATCATATCCATTGGGGAAATCCGTTTACAGCTTGATCTCTGTATTTCAGAGCTAACGCTAGCATTAACTCGCATCTCTGTGTACCGGGGTATTTCCTTTTATGCCACTGCACTTTGCTGTATCCCATTTCCTGTATGGTAGAGTTAGCTTCGACTTTAGCCAGCGTATTGGGTATCATGTTTTTGTTAATGTTTTTCCTTTGTACCTTGATCTCTCTGTATAAATCTTAGTTCTGCGTGCCTGTGTAGATCCACATTGAACCTAAAATGCTAGCTTCTGGATGCGGGCTTTTATTGGAAAACATATCCTTGCGAATGCTGGATCAGATCGGTTACTCGGATTTATGATTTCCATGCTGGTTTTGATTTAACCTTTTATCTCTGCTAAATTTCCTTGCAATAATTTAAATCGTAACCCTGTATAAATCTCACTTCGGCGTGCCTGCATGGATCCATGCTGGACCCTTGATTCATTAAGGCGATACCTGTATTTCCCTTTCTTAAAACATTCTTTCAAATCTCAAACACTTGAATGAAGTGTATATAATAGAGGCAAGGCGTCATCATGGCTACATTTTGAGGTATGTACTTTAGTTAGCACTACGCAATATCTTTGCTGCATAAGCGTGATGTGTATTACTTTCAGATCTAATACTTCCACATGCATCAGATGGAGAAAAGGGCGTATATCTTTTATATTTCCATCTCTAGACTTTACTGTTTATTTAAATATTATTCATAGCTCAAATGGTGTGTTGGTTCGACTATATAGAACTTGATGTACAGGCTAGATAGGACCCGATTTAGGGTTGGTATTGGTCGATTCTGGTTAAGGTATGTCGTAGGGAAAAGTAAATCTGTGTTGTTAATATTTTATGTTAATCAGCTTATTTTATTGAGGCAATAGAAAATAGAGGTCAATCTCATTAATTTATGGAGATTATGTTTAAAGCCCATTATAAGCTACAGAGAAAGTCCTTCCGTATTCTTGTATTGTCAAGCGTCGCAAGTCAGGAGGATACTCCCCTTGATGGTAGGTTGTAAGAAAAGAAAAGAGTAGTTATAGCAACAATGGTGTTGCGTGATGTAACCTCACTCAGATGAGTAATACATGATCAGTTCTCGTGGATGTAGCCCAAAAGTTTTGGGTGAACCACCTATATTGGCCTCGTCTTCATTTTATGTGTGTGTTGTTGTTTTAGATGCATCTACTTTTAAGTCTCTTTTACATGCAAAGATGATTGTGTAAAACATGGATTAAGATCTGATTATGACCATAAATTATGGCAGATCTTATTAGGGAGTACAAGTTAAGGTATTTTCATTGATGTATTGATATAGTGTGAAAGATGTTAGTGCATATTCTTGATTTAGGTAAGTGGGAGAACTATTGCTTGAAAGTTGTTATTGCTTAAAGATTGGGTGTTCTTTTCGTATCGAGATGTTTTCTTAGACTCACTCACTTAATAGAATATGTTATAATAAATATGTCAGAAATATTGACTAAAACCCTTGCATAAGAAAGTAAGTGTTATGTTAGAAATGATTGTAAGAGTAATAGTTGTGATTTATATTATAGATGAATGATCATTATGGAGTTGGAATGAATGTACTAGGATTATCTTATGATTACATGAATGTTAGTAAAAAGCTTTTGGTATGGAGTTGGTTGATTGCCTAAAAAGAAAGATCTTATTCTTTTTTTTTCTCTTGCAAACTTTTCACAAAATAATACTAACTCATTTATGGAGATGTTACATGGTCATAATGACATATATACTTTATTTCATAGATAAAGTACTCAAATTGTTAAATTGAAATAAAAGCTATGATTAGGAATATAAGATTCCTTTCATTTTATAGGGAATAAAATATAATGTATTCACACTCTCCTTTATGATGTATTTAAAAGAATGTATATTTAAATTGATAGATAAAGATGAAGGATTAGTATAACTAACAATATGGGTTCCTATGTTACGTCAAATTACATATTGATTAGTTAAAGCAATATGGTATAGTAGCATTTGCAATGAAATAGGTTGCATACAATAGAAATGTTTAAAGTTGGTCATCATGACATATATACTCTATTTGATAGATAAAGTAGTCACCTTGTTTAAATTGAAATAAAAGCTATGATTTAGAATATAAGATTCCTTTCATTTTATAAGGAATAGAATATAATGTATTCACACTTTCGTATGTATAGTTTTATGCAACAAAAACATAATTTCCTATTTCTTCAAGTCATTCAAGAAATAGATGGAAGAATCAATGTTTGAATATAATTATAAATCCTATGTGTACAAGATATTATAAACAATCAAACTTATTATGGTTTTAGGTGACATTGCAAATTACTCATGATTCACTTTCTCTTAGGTGTATCCTTTGCAATTATAAACAATGTGAGGATATCATGAGTACTATCAAGTTCCATATTTTAGTAGTGTGTTTAAGTAAGAGAATAATATTTTTCTTGGAATCATGTTCTATTGTTACATAGACGAGAGTAGAAATTGATTCATGGTCTTAACAACTCTAGTTTAGATAAGTAGCCTTACCACCTGAAAATGTGTGGAAGTTAGATTAGGATCCTAAGCGCTTCGCTAGACATGATGTTCTCTCCTACAAAAAAAAAAAAAAAAAATGATGAAAATTTTGCTTACGATGACAAGCTTTACATTTGGTATCAGAGCCGGTCGAGCCTTGACCGGACCAAGAAACAGTTTATAATGTTTAGTTGACTAATAAATTTTATTTTACATTTGAACCAGACTTCGTCATGGATCGAAGAACTCGCCAAGGTAGAGCCGGAAGGGGACGAGGACGAACTGCACGCCCGTCAACCCCAACAACCCCTGTGGATAATCCTCCGAGAGCTGAGGAAACCATTAACCTACCTGCGGACGAGGTCATGACAATGATGAGGAACTACCACAGAATGACAGAAGCATTGATGACACGACTTGACCGTGAGAACGTTGGTTCTCAAGTCACTGCAGTACCGCAGGCGCCACCTCCGGTCAACATACACCGAGAGTTAGAAAAGGTGAAGTTTCCTGAATTTTGGGGTTCCACTGAGGGGACCGCCGCGGAGGCATGGCTAGAAAACATGGCCATGTGTTTTTCTTTGAGAGACTACACGTCTAACATGAAGGTCTGGATGGTGATTCTACAACTGAAGGGGGAATCCCTTCTTTGGTGGAAGACCTTGCGACCTCAGCTAGGTCTAGAGCTTGAAGAGATATCTTGGGAATTGTTCGATGAACATTTCCGTCAGCATTACCTATCAGACGAATTCATTGAGCGACAGCTGAATGATTTCCATGCACTAAAGCAAGGACTACGGACAGTACAAGAGTACGAAATCCATTTCATGGAGTTACTCAGGTATGCACCCCATGTTGCCACGGAGAAATTAAAAGTCAATAAGTTCATCTATGGATTAAACCCAGTCATACAGGACAAGGTTCGTATTTTGACACCTCCTACTTTGCATGATGCGGTCCAAAAGGCCCTCATAGCGGAAGAAGAACTTCCCGGCAAGATACTGCAGAATAAGAACTTTACGAGTACAGACCGAGGGAGTCAACCTTCGCATGCACCCAAACATCAGTATGGGAATAAGAATTTTGGAAGGAGACCTTTCAACGGAGGGTCTAACAGAGATGACAAGACACCATACCGACCGCCACCACGGAATGACCATGCAAAACCTTTTGCAAAACCGATGCAGTTTGGACCAAGAAGAAATGATGCAACTGCTAGAAACAAAACAAGAGGGCCCAAAGCAGGATGTTGGAAGTGTGGGGTACCACACTTCCAAAGCGAATGTCCTCAGCAGGACTGGGGAAACCAAAGAGCCCAAGCACCACGATAAACTACCGCAGCCAATTTAGGACGAGCGCATCGTATACATGCTGCTGTCAACAACCGACAAGCTGAACATCAGTCCACCGTCCTCGAGACTACTGGTAAGATACATGGTAATGTATTTTCCTTGCTTATAGACCTTGGAGCTACTGAAAGTTTTATTTCCTTAAAAGTTGTAGAAAATAATAAAATGATGGCAATAAGTCAAGATGATTTCGACACTGTCGAGATGGCATCCGGTAGTGTCCAAAGTGTGAGTCTTAAGGTAGAGAACTGTGAAGTCGACCTAGGGGTATGTTCTTCTAGAATATCCTTTTATGTTACGGAATTGGGTACATACGATCTAATCCTGGGGATGGATTGGCTAGAAGCGCACTCGGCGATGATGGATTTCCGAAGTAAGGAACTAACTTTCATTGACGATGAAGGTTACAAGAGGATGTTGACTGGGAAGAAAAAGAAAGTTTCCTTGAGAATGATATTGGCTATGCAGTTGAAGAAGAGCATGAGAAAAGGGTGTCAATTGTATGCGGTCATTGCATTGAACAAGGAAGGAGATAAGGTAGAAGTAATTAACCACCCCTTGTTCTCAGAATTCATGGACGTGTTTCCTGACGCTTTACCCGGATTACCATCATAGCGTGAACTGGATTTCACCATAGAACTAAAACCTGGAACCGAGCCCATAGCTAGGACTCCTTACCGAATGTCTATACCAGAATTGAAGGAATTGCAGATTCAACTACAAGAATTGTTAGATTTAGGACTGATCAGACCTAGTGTGTCTCCTTGGGGAGCACCTGTTATTTTTGTGAAGAAGAAGGATGGGTCTTGGCGCTTATGGATTGACTACCATCAATTGAAAAAGGCGACCGTAAGAAATCAGTACCCCCCTACCCAGAATAGATGACCTCTTTGACCAGATGAAGGGTGCGACGGTATTCTCCAAAATCGACCTAAGGTCAGGATACCACCAGTTGAGGATCAAGGATGAAGATATTCCCAAGACAGCGTTTAAAACTAGATTTGGACACTACGAATTTGTCGTAGTACCTTTTGGCTTAACAAATGCACCCAGTGTATTTATGAACCTGATGAATGGTGTGTTTCGGCAACACCTTGACAAGTTTGTACAGGTGTTCTTAGACGACATTCTGATTTATTCAAGAACACCGGAAGAACATGAGGAACACCTAAGGATAGTCCTAAAATGTTTAAGAGATAATCACCTTTATGGAAAATTATCAAAGTGTTCATTCTTCCAGAAGGAGATTCATTATCTTGGACACATCATATCCGGTGAAGGGATAGTTGTAGATCCATCCAAGATTGAAGCCATTTGGGACTGGCCGGCACCCACAAACATACATGAGGTACGAAGCTTTATGGGGCTTTCCAGGTATTATAGACGTTTTGTGGAAGGCTTCTCTAGAGTAGCGGGACCTATTACTGAATTGCAAAAGAAGAACCGTCCTTTCATTTGGACGGAGAAATGCGAAGAGGCCTTTGCTAAATTAAAAGAATTACTGACGACGGCACCAATCCTAAAAGTTCCCGATATGGATAAAGATTTCCTGGTATGCACGGATGCTTCAAAGGATGGTGTTGGTTGTGTATTGATGCAAGATGGGAGAGTAATTGCGTACACATCCAGAAGACTTAGGCCACATGAAGAGAACTATGCGACCCATGATATGGAGATGACTGCAGTGATGCATGCTTTGAGGTTATGGAGACACTATCTGGTAGGAAGAAAGTTTGAATTAAAGATTGACCACTGTGGCTTACAGCACATCTTCACTCAAAGCGACCTTAATGCAAGACAGAGAAGATGGTCGGAAGTACTCAGTGAGTACGACTTCGACATAACTTATGTGAAAGGGACCTTAAACAAAGTGGCAGATGCACTTAGTTGTAGACCTAGGATATTCTCTGTCATACCATTACAGACCAACTTAAGAGAAAAGGTATTGACACTACAATAGAAGGATAATTGGTATAATGAAGTAAAAGCTGAGTTGGAGAATGAACAGATGAGGATACCCAAGTTTGAAGGGTACTCTTTGGACATGGATGGGTTATTACGGTATAACCGTCGCATGTATGTTCCTGATAATTAAGAAATTCGAGGTTTAATACTGTCTGAGGCTCACCGAGCTGTATATAGAGCACATCCTGGAACAAAAAAGATGTACACAGATTTGAAACCTTTGTTCTTTTGGCATGGCATGAAAAGGGATGTGATAAGTTTTGTGGCGAAGTGTATGGAGTGCCAAATGGTAAAGGCCGAACATCGACACCCAGCCGGATTACTGCAACCACATGCAATCCCAGAATCAAAATGGGAGGTTATCTCTATGGATTTTATAGTTGGGTTTCCCTTAACCAACAGGAGACACGACACAATTTTTGTGGTCGTTGACACTCTTACAAAGAGTGCGCATTTCCTGCCGATTAAGAACACGTATCAAGCTCCGGAGATAGCCCGAGTTTTCATTAATGAAGTAGTAAGACTACATGGAATTCCGAAGAAAATTATTTCTGATAGAGGATCAGTATTTACGGGAAGGTTTTGGACAAGCTTTCAAGAAGCTCTTGGGACTCAACTTAACTTTAGTACCGCCTACCACCCTGAAACGGATGGACAAACGGAAAGAGTGAACCAAGTATTGGAGGACATGCTAAGAATGTATGTAATGGATCAACAGAAGAAGTGGGAAGAATATCTACCTTTGGTAGAATTTGCATACAACAACAGTTATCAGAGTTCTATTCAGATGGCTCCTTTTGAATTTCTCTATGGGAGACCTTGTAGGACTCCCATAAGTTGGGATATACTAGAGGATAGGACATTACTTGGTCCTGAGGTGATACAAGAGATGGAAGACCAGATGGTCACGATTCGTGCTCGACTAAAGGAAGCACAGGATCGCCAGAAGAGTTATGCGGATGCGCATAGGACTGATCGTAACTACGAAATAGGGGATAGGGTATTTCTATGGGTAAAACCACATAAGAGTTCTATAAAGTTTGGAAAGGGAGCCAAGTTGTCACCTAGGTTTGTAGGACCCTTTAGGATTTCAGAACGAATAGGACCGGTTGCCTATCATCTTGACTTGCCGTCATCATTAAGTAGAATTCATAATGTTTTTCATATTTCTGTATTGCGCCACTATGTTCCCGATACTTCACATATCATTGACTTGAGTAATGTGCAGATAACGGACGACGGGGCCGTGATGGCCGAACCGATCCGTATTTTAGACCAGCGAATGCAGCATCTTAGGCACCGTGTGATTGATCAAGTCAAAGTACAGTGGGACAACTATAGTCCAAGTTCTGCGACTTGGGAGGATGCAACTGAGATGCGTCGTAGTTTTCCATTTTTATTCTGAACTTCGGGACGAAGTTCTAAATAAGTAGGGGTGTATGTAGTGCCCCTAGACTTGTGTAGACATTGAGGGCACCTGCTGAGTGACCCGGCTGATTGAAACATTAATTTAAATAACCTTTTGACCTTATGTTTGAGTATGTGTATTTGAATTGTTGAGGTAAATGAATAATTGCATATGTTAAACGATTAGCTATGACTATGGAAAATTATGTTGATGAATAATGCTTAACGACTAGCTATATGGTGATTATGTATTTGGCGACGAAATGTCTATCTGATAAGATGAATGAGCAGTTGAATAAATCATAAATGTTTAACAATACTAGAGTTAGAAACCAGATGATGATTGTTGAGAACAGTGCTACTAATAATTTGTTGTGAGAAGTGTGTGTAGAAACAAGTGAGACGGTTCACCAACGGACACACAAAGGAACATGAAGGGTCGTAGAGTACGGGTAAATCACACACAAGGGAAGCGACGACGATGTCGACTTCTGACAAGAATACCATGCATGAGCAGATAAGCATTGATCCGCTTGCTCAAGAGGAATGCGTGAGGGCGTACGAGGTGGGCCACGACGGAGCTGGTCACGTATGAGTTGAGGGGCGCGCGGTGAGAACGGAATCACTCCTCAGCGCCATTAGTCCCTAGATAGCATGTAGACGGAGGATGGATGGTAACGATTCCTAAAATCCCTACAAGAGTTCCTGCAAGTCAAAACGGAAAGATGGTGGCAGAAGGGCCCAACGATGCGGTACCCTGTCAAGAATGGAAAGAATGGACGGAAGGACCCAACGAGGTGGTACCATGCCAAGGAATGGAAACCATGGATGATTGGACCCAACGGAGTGGTGCCATGTCAGGGGATTAAAAATTAAGAAACCAGGATCCCAATGACGCGGCACCATGATCTTAGTGAGTTTGATTGTTAAATTAAACTGCATAAAAACTTAGGAGAATAACTCTAGATTATTACTTATCAAATGCATAACAATAGTTTAGACATTTGCACATGAATAGTTATTTTTGTTGAGCATTTAAAATAATAGAAATTATTATTTAGGAGCAAAATAGAATCCTAAGATTAGACACCTAGTCAACTAAAAGCTAGGAGTTGATTAAAATATCCGGGGGACAAACTAGAGCAAACTTAGGGATGTAGGTGCACTTCCCAGAGAAACTGACACTTGGATGGGTGAGTGTTTTAATTAAATAAATAGTTAAAAATATTTAATTATGCATGAAGCGACATGTGTCGCAGGAGATTTCCCTTTATAAGGAAGGCTTAAGGAATGGGTAAAGGGCCCATAATTAGGACGATTGTCGTAACTTTCGAATGCCTCAAAGACTTGCTGCTATATACGAGTTTGGCTAAGGAATCCTGGTGGGAAGGGAAGCCCAAGCTGAATTTCTGAAATACTTGTGTGAACTCTACGACCCGAATAGCTCGGGGGTCTTGAAGGAAGAAGAGTACTTCCAGAGTGGTTGGGTGGTTTACCGAGGTGTCCCGTGGTGAATGGTTGAGGTCTTCATCAGCAATACGGTAAGGATCATCTTCAGCAGCATCTTCAGACTTCTCCAAGCGACAACCGGAGAGGTATTCCTTGTGCTTGATACGCTGGTTACTAATAATTGTTTTTTTTCTGAAATTGAATCTCTTAGCTTTTAACATTTTTAAATGAATCGAACTCCGTATGAAGTAATGTAGTTGCATTTTTGTTTAGATATCGTTATTGTAATCGCAATTAGATATGATTGGTTTTGGTGAAGATGGATCGACTCTGTATTTCTGTTACAGAGATCGATCTAATGGACTAATCGGCCCTCTCCTGTAAATTTAGAAAAGGAATTTTAATGATTCAGATTGATTGACCATTATCTTTTCTGTGATCCGTAAAATCGACCTGCATTTCAATTGTAGAGTTCTGCCTACCTGTAATTTAGAAGGAATTTTAACGCTCAGATCGATTGACCATTATCTTTTCGGTGAACCGTAAGATCGACCTGCATTTCAATTTCAGAGTTCTGTCTACCTGTGAATTTTTGAAGGGATTTAATGTTCAGATCGATTGGTCAATAATCGTCTCTGTGACCCAAAAGACTGACTTGCATCTAATTACAGAGTTTTGTCTCAAGAATCGGCTAACTTCTGTGAAGCTTAGACCGATTCAACCTGCATATTGTTAATCACCCATTGCAATATATATGTCTGAGTTGAGCGATGTGCCTTGATCGACGCTGTATGTTTGATTGTAGTGATCGATCCCCAAAAGCTCCGTTTGACTCTTAATATTTCATACAAAGCCGTGTCTCCATCCTTGAACCCGCGCCCTTGGTTAAGTTGGAATGGACATACGTCCAGGTTGGCTCGACAATGTACATTACTTATCGTCTGATTTGAACAATAGTGTTGACTCAGTTTCTGTCTTGTTATGCCGAATGTACAAGTCTCTTATTTAAACCAACCTTCTGAGATCCACCGCCAGGTATGGATTGCAATATCTCGGTTGTAACGCCCAGATCCGGCTTCGACCCCGGGTTCATGTCTGCTGTTTTTCCTTGTTCGATTTTGGCTTTAAGGTTGTTCTCTTTCAATAAAATCGACGGTGCTATCTGCTAAGTAGAGAGAAAGATCTGGAAGAACCTTGGCGGTTGTCAAGTTGACAGCTGTTAAAAATTATATCACAATCCTATAATGTTAAACGAGATCGATCCTAGCTATTCGAATCACCTCCCATGCATGCAATCTGGTAGTCATCTAAGTGCTCATGATAGAGTTCCATCCTTAGAACCCCAAAGCGCAGCTGTCTCTCATCATGTTTCCGATCATACTGCGGCAAACTAATAGTTATCCCTGCAATCGTTCTTCGAAAGATGCAGCTCGCGAACTAATAGTTATCCCTGCAATTGTTCTTCGAAAGATGCAGCTCGCGAACTGATAGTTATCCCTGCAATCGTTCTTCAAAAGATGCAGCTCGTGAACTAATAGTTATCCCTGCAATCGTTCTTCGAAAGATGCAGCTCGCGAACTGATAGTTATCCCTGAAATCATGTCCTGGAAAGATGTAGATCACTGCGTTAAGAGCCTGGTCCCTATAACCGTTTCTTGGAAGGATGTAGATCACTGTGTTAGGAGTCGTGAACAAAGAACGCTGGACAAAACCTAGATCACGGATGATAGTCCGTGAACCGTGTATTCCTGTCGAGTACAGATCTGGAACAGCATAAATTTTGTTGAGCAAAACGAAAAGCAATGTTAATTTTTATGAAATCCTTCTCCCGTACTTTTATCGTTGTGTCATGTATAAGCTACAGAGTATTAAAAAGTAAACGTAGAGTCCAGAATTGGATAGAACGCAAGTCTTAAATTTAAGTTAGATTTATTATAAGCATTTCATGTATACTTTGAAATATCTTTAGAAATCATAGCCACAGTATAAGAATGGTATGTTCAAAGTAATGTATCTATTTTAAGATCAACTGAATGCATTTATTTAAATGATGTGCAAACGACTGTATCATATTTTCATACCAATTTTTTTAAAGGTGGAAACCACAGTGGCATCGTATTTATATTGTAAATATCTTAAACCGCATTTAAATTACAATATGTTGAATTGAAGTAGCTACTTGTATAAATGAAGGAATCATGGCCGCATTATTCGATTGAAATACATTTGGGAGAATATCGCAGTATTATCTTATAATATGTTTGAATGTAATACGATATGTTTACATCAGAGATAGGAAAAGATTTAAGATTATGATGTATTTAAAAGAATGTATGCTTAAATTGATAGATAAAGATGAAGGATTAGTATAACTAACAATATGGGTTCCTATGTTACGTCAAATTACATATTGATTAGTTAAAGCGATATGGTATAGTAGCATTTGCAATGAAATAGGTTGCATACAATAGAAATGTTTAAAGTTGGTCATAATGACATATATACTTTATTTCATAGATAAAGTAGTCAAATTGTTAAATTGAAATAAAAGCTATGATTAGGAATATAAGATTCCTTTCATTTTATAGGGAATAAAATATAATGTATTCACACTCTCCTTTATGATGTATTTAAAAGAATGTATATTTAAATTGATAGATAAAGATGAAGGATTAGTATAACTAACAATATGGGTTCCTATGTTACGTCAAATTACATATTGATTAGTTAAAGCAATATGGTATAGTAGCATTTGCAATGAAATAGGTTGCATACAATAGAAATGTTTAAAGTTGGTCATCATGACATATATACTCTATTTGATAGATAAAGTAGTCACCTTGTTTAAATTGAAATAAAAGCTATGATTTAGAATATAAGATTCCTTTCATTTTATAAGGAATAGAATATAATGTATTCACACTTTCGTATGTATAGTTTTATGCAACAAAAACATAATTTCCTATTTCTTCAAGTCATTCAAGAAATAGATGGAAGAATCAATGTTTGAATATAATTATAAATCCTATGTGTACAAGATATTATAAACAATAAAAATTATTATGGTTTTAGGTGACATTGCAAATTACTCATGATTCACTTTCTCTTAGGTGTATCCTTTGCAATTATAAACAATGTGAGGATATCATGAGTACTATCAAGTTCCATATTTTAGTAGTGTGTTTAAGTAAGAGAATAATATTTTTCTTGGAATCATGTTCTATTGTTACATAGACGAGAGTAGAAATTGATTCATGGTCTTAACAACTCTAGTTTAGATAAGTAGCCTTACCACCTGAAAATGTGTGGAAGTTAGATTAGGATCCTAAGCGCTTCACTAGACATGATGTTCTTTCCTACAAAAAAAAAAAATTGACGAAAATTTTGCTTATGATGACAAGCTTTACAGCGTGATACAGAGTATCTCCAAGCATTCAATAACAATAAAAGGAACTAAAAGATAAACTACTCAGATCAGTTATCTAGCATTCAGAGGCTACCATATTCGGTATTGCTAAACATATTCCTGTCGAAACTAGGGGTTCATCCATGAATTACACTTGTAACTAGTCGCACGTTTACCGGATCCGTGTCTTCATAAAATTATCACAGATCTATGCAACAAGTATCTAACCGTACGGGTCTATTAATTTTTTAACAATATAAAACCTCCATTATTAGAATCGATAAGGAATATTAGATGTCAACAGAGATCGATTGTTTAAGCTATGTACTTAGATAAGATTCCCAAGATTGGATCTACAGAGGTCACACTTTAAAGGAGAAAACCACGCCTCCTGAAAGCGTAGATTCTACCAATCCTGGTTATGGATCTACTGAGATCGCAAAGGACAATTTTGCAGAGAATAAAATTTAAGGAAGATCTCAATTGAAATCGGTCAAAGTAAAAATATAACCTTCATTTTGAGAATCGTTAAAGAAGGAATTGGATCTTATTCAGAGATCGATCATTTGAACTATGTGTTTGGATCAGATCTTAATCCAAAGTTAACTTCAGGGTAACGGCAACCGCCCGGCACAACATCTCTATTAATGCTAGATTAAATCGAAAAAAAATACGAAGGAATATATTTTAACTTTCATAAAGCACAATGCAAAGTAAACGTATCTAGTAGTATTACCGGAAGATTGAAATGAGTGTACCAAAACCCAGGCTATATAATACAGACACACAGAGGTAAAACGCATCTTTGGTTTACTATGAACCAAAACCAGAAATAATACTTCATAGGCAAACAAGACAGAGCTAATACGTACTTCCTAGATGTGATCCACGACTCACCTGTCCCCATCTCAGTAATCTCATCGCAGTGCCACTCCAACCACAGAGTATACTTCTCATAAGACTCACTGACTTCTCCTATGTTGAATTCACTTCAGGAATGAGGAGTTATGTTCCGCAAGATGCATAATGCATCAAACTATCCAGCCAATATTTCCTCCACCCAAAAGCGTTTACCTCCAATCAGATCGAAAAACCAGGCTGACCAATTCCAATCACACTAGATTGCTTCCGTTCTATCCATTGCCCCATCGGTCGCCTTGCTAATCAAATCTTAAACCTACTCACACACTCAGTTCGCAGCTAACCTCTCCCTCCGCCAAATTGTTCCGCCTCCTCCTAAAGGTAACCCTTTCCTTTTTCAAGAATGCGAACTCTAGGTTCTTTTAACTGGAGACAAATGGAAAAAATCCTATTAACTGCTGGTATTTCCCTATTAAAGAGACAACTCGTTCCACTATCTCAGAATTAACTCCCTCCAAATTTCCCAAATCGGCAACGACTTAGTTTAACTTAAACTTGTGACAAGTGGCGAATTAGGTAATGGAAGTGCTCCACTAAGGCAGCAAACTCCCACTAAAAGTTGCTCCACTACCAAAAGCTACACGCCTCTCTTGTTAGTGGAGCGAGTCCTCTCAATAAATACTTCTCAAAGACTTAAGATTTTGCTGGAAGAGCCCGTCGAGTCTAAAATAAAAATATAAGACTACCATATAAGAATTTTTTATAAATCCTAATTCATTTATAAGGTCATATCTTTAAAATGTATTATACAAATTAACCCTAGATCTTTGTCCCTTCTATGTAAAACAAAAATCTCCATACCACTCCTTACGATGCGTCCTCTATGTTCTATACAATAGAGTACCTAAATAAATAATAAAATATCTTACCTCCATATGCACTTTTAAACATATCTTATATATTCATAATATGTTTTACCTTTTCCAAATTTCCTTTAAGGTATATAATAGTTTATAGCTTTGTATGAAAGTAAAATGGCATAAATACTATGATACCATTCTTTTTCTCTCAAGGTGATTATTCCACATAATACCTTTGAAATAATTTCCTTGGCTTGAATCTATATTTATAGATGACACGATGGCATTTCATCCCTAGTTAAGATGTTTATATGAACTCGGATTAATCTTACTAGGGTCGTCATAACTTATAGGGCATAATAACTTAGTTAAACACTTACGGTAAGCTCTACAAGGATGAAACTTTAACACTATCATAACTTAAGATGATACTTACGATTATGGTCATCAAACCCATGGCTTCCTAGCCATCTTACCCATTTCATGTCTTCTAATGAATAATCGATGTTTTCCCTTTTCTTCTTTGCGTTACCCATGCTCAAATCCTAAGTTTATAAATTTACGACTGATCAGTTAAACCTCATGAATCTCAAACCTTACTGATGGGCCTTAAGCTCCTCACCAATGTCACTTACACAATTACAATTACATTTATATAAAAAAAATAAAAATAAAGATCAAAATAGGTCATAAAGGAGGGATATCACATCCTCATCCCCTTTAAGATAACACCGTCCTCGGTGTTCACTCTTCTCTTGGAGCAATCATTTGTATCACAAAACTGGAATTCAAAATAAACAATGTTTAGTAACAACTTGTCATCAACTTCATAATCAAACTCAAAAACATAAATCATGAGTTCTTTATTACACATATCTCTTGCAATATATGGAATAAATCTAGTGCTCCATGATTCTATACTGTTGACTAGATAAACAAACAGCATTCACTTGATCCAGGAAATTCTTGCCTAACACCTTAGTGCTCACGCAGCAATCATTTTCCTCATGTCTTGCCTAACACCTTAGTGCTCACGCAGCAAGCATTTCTCTCATGTTTTGCATAACACCTCCGTGCTCACGCAGCAAACATTTCATTCATGTCTTGCCTAACACTTTATTGCTCACGCAGCAAAATATTTCTTTCATGTATACTAAGCAGCGTCCTGCCTCCTACATATACATTTTCTTATAGCTTGCCTAGGTCTTACAGCCAGCCGATTCTCCGAGAATCCTAGTGGTTGTTCAATCCCTGATTTTTGGGAGTATTTCCATGTCATTACAACACTCTTAATACAATTCCCCTCAAGCCTTCTCGCTTGAGTTCCGGAATTTATTTTTCCCAAGCCACCTTGCTTGAGTCTAGAAAAATCTCTTTCAATTTAATCAATTTATTTCGTCACCTTACATTCTGTACCCATACGATTACTCTCACCAATCTGGGTCAAGTTTCCTGATTAAAAATATATCAAAATTTAAAAGAATCTGTAACAGTTGTGATGTGGATCTTAAATACTCACCCCCTTATTTTACCATGCATAATATTTATGCCCTTGCATTTTCACAAGTTTCACAGAAATTTCACCATCTGCCAAATTCCACTTGTTAGTATCACTTTATATACAAAATCAAATATTGTAAGAAGATCCCTCCCTTAAACAGAAAATCATCTTTCTTAATAAATTATCCATATGTAATCATCTAAGATGTCATTTCCTACTACACATAGCTAGCTTATAAGATTACATAATACTTTGAACACGATATAACATTCTTTCTATGATGATCCATGGACATTATGATCATTTAAACTCGAATGTTAGCTTTCACCATTTCAACACAATTCCTATATTTTTTTTTTTTGTTATACAACCCTTTTTGTATACCCTAACATCATATAGAGACAACCAATTGTCTAAAACAAACTTACATACCTTATACAGATAACCATGTACCTTTGTAAAGGCGACCGCATAGCTCACCTTCATCTGCCGAGGTTCTAGTTTACTTGGATCCTCACGTATTAGTATTATACATGAATCGATATATATATCCCACATTTACCCATTGATGGGTGTTAGGCAGTGATGTGTGGAAAAATAACATTTGCTCGACCACAACATTCAAAGTGTTAGTCGTATAAAGGTAATTAAATCATAAGAACAATCGTATATATAACATATGTTCAAACATCGTTTTTACTTGTTTCATAACAGCTTATACCTCGATTACTGTCTCAAAGATCACTTTCGATCTACCCTGCAAATTCCATGTCATCAATGTTTTCCTTAACACATAATATTTAAAAATAGTCATTCTTTGTGGCAACATAAGGACGTCAGAAGATTACAACATCCTACTAACCTGTATTTATTTCATGTTTGTTCTAGGTTTCCAATAATCTATCCCTTAACAAAATAGTCAAGTTGAGAAAACATATAGTTGTACATCGATAGCAAGTCCTCATAAATATTGAGCAAATAAAAGTATCACTATTACTCATTGTTTCCCACGTCTATCTTAGTAGAAATTACTGAAATAAGAGGTATATATATAAAAGGTACTCATGCATTCTCATATTAACTCATTAATATTCACATGTATATGTAATTATAACTATTTTCCTTTTGTTGCACTTATATGTAAGGGTACGAGCATGCTTCAATGTCACAAAAATCGTATTATAGTTACTTATCCTATTCAATTACATACTAGAATAAAATTGATTAGCAAGGAGACTATCAACCATTTTTCTCCTTTGTAATCTCACAATTTCCTAGTCATAGAAAACTTCACACCAAATAAAGTTAATTTCTTTGTTTAAAAGAATCCAGACATCCTAGTCTAGCCAAACTATACTTCTTATGGAATAAAGTAACAACTTAACATCACATAATTATGCTTCCCTCATAAGTAGAAATATTAAATTCACAATGACTCCTCCTGTAGCATGCACCTTTACAGATTTTACTACCAAGGTCAACCTCATTATAAATTTATAAACTTTCTTATTTAAGTTAACTCATATGTAACCGGAACCTGATCGTTTCTTACATAGTTCAAACCCAAGACTGACTCAAACTATCAAATCTTTAATGGACCTTTTAACATAAAGACTTACTTTTGATCTGAACTTAATGGATCTTTTAACAGATCTAAGTTGCTTACAATTCCCATCTAAATTTCATATTTGGAAATATAGACTATTGGTCATTCAAATTTACTTAGTTATCTAAGGTCAACCAAATTAGGAGACTTCCTTAGCCTATAAACTTCACTGTGAAATAGCTTCCAATACGTGCTTTTACTTTAATTACAAGTACCCATTTCATAAGGACTTAACTCCAATAATCCAACTAATTAAAAGAGTACTTTCTTGTCATTCCATGGAACTAATTGTAAAGGGTGAGGAGATATTCATCGTCTAGTGTTATCCATAGGAGATTATTCCAATAAACTTCTGTAATGTTCACAAATAGATACTCTAATTATAACCTTTCAGTAAACTCGTACATACTTACTTGCAATTTCAAGAAGTTTTGTCGCTTACCTCTTGACAATTCTTTGGAAGTGAACATTTTATTCTTGGCTTATAGGATGCAGCTCCTTTTCTAGTCTGACCAACTTGTATTTGTTCTTCTCCAATTGAGCTCAATAAGCCCAAGTGTTTGCAACCTGTGCTCTGGCGGAAGAACTTGAAGTCGAGCTTGGAGATTCATTTTCCCCTCCTCCAGTACAATCCATGCATCCAAAATGAAACACAAATAATTGATTAGTCAACTTAACGACCTTCATACTTACTTATCGCATGTTGAGCTCATTAGGCCCTAGTGTTGTAACCTAATGCTCTAATACCATATGTAACAAACCCAAAAGCGTTTGGGTTAGTACTTAGTGAATTTTTGAAAAATAAAAATAAATTACCTAATACCCCTCCTACATAACCATTTACAGTGATTAATTACCTTCATCAAATAATAAATAAGCCATTAGTTTATGCTTCCAAGATTTATAAACAACATCCCATATGTAACACTTCCACAAAAACCAAGTCAGAAATTAGAGGAGATTTTTAAATCTTTTCTTTATATTAATGCTTTTCAACAAATGAAGCTCATCCATAGTCCAACCTTCTTTCCTTAAAAATTTGGTGGCGATTATTTAACGTGAACATACACAGTCATTTCTTTACAATGTCTATATAACTCCAATCTGTCTATTGTTATGAGTAACATCTATGCAACTTCTTATATCATGCTTAGAACAACTCTGTGTAAGGAAAACAATACAATTACGCACTATACTTACTAAGAACAAAGTTGGATGCACAACCATTAACTATCTGAGTCCTCAATGTCATCTAATATAGTAGCTCATATTTGAAATTAACATCTTCATGCAAATCTTGTTGTAACTTAAAAGTATCTGAATTTCAGCAATAAGTACATCTGTATCGCAGGAACATACAATTAACAAGGAAATCTCTTTTTATCAAGGAACATTCGACAAATACACTTACACATTGATATAAACAAATAAAGCCATCATAAACACAATTCAGACACATGAAGGAGAGAGAGATATAGATGGTTCACCAAAATATTTGGGCTATGTCCACGATGAAAGTCACATCATATATTAATGTTCAGAAGAGCTTTACAACTGCAACACACTTGTTGCAATATTCGTTTTTCCACTTTTCTCAAAACTTTCTTATCAAGAGCATATCCAAGACTCTCCATGCTAACATCAACGTTGCCAATAGCATACAAAGTTCCTTCTGGCCTACTACATCAAAATGATGACAAGGAACTATAAATAATACATTTAATAATAATCTAAATGTTACTGGGATCTACAATTATACTGACTGCAATTTCCTATCTGCAAATAAATAGTGATCTCCATGGAGCTTACTCATTACCCTCGAGGCAGAATATATAATTATTATATTGAGATCTTAATAGAGATTTACTTATTAGACTTCAGGCAGCAGATATAATGAATATGAACATGTCGCAGCATATAGAGCTTTAACGTTTAACTTAAGGCAACATTTGGGTGACATATATATATAATATATCAGACCATAGTTTGCAGAGATCGGCTTCCTAAGCCGTACCTTACAAAGTTAAGTGAAAGAAACCGAACAAAGAGATATATCATCTCACAAAGCATATATCATGTACAAAAGAAACCTACATGGATTTCCTTCTCTAAAACCTCTACACCGTCATATTAAAATGGATGTAAGGTCAGCATATATAATAATAAATATATGAAATAATTTATCTAATACTAAGTACGTAGATACTCGGTTTCGGTTCTAAGGTGTACAAGATTATCGCAATCCTTCACCTTTCTGATCTAAACATATAAAAACTAACCGAATTTCCAGGGATCAAATCTTTTGCAAGGGCGTGATACAGAGTATCTCCAAGCATTCAATAACAATAAAAGGAGCTAAAAGATAAACTACTCAGATCAGTTATCTAGCATTCAGAGGCTACCATATTTGGTATTGCTAAACATATTCCTGTGAAAACTAGGGGTTCATCCATGAATTACACTTGTAACTAGTCGCGCGTTTACCGGATCCGTGTCTTCATAAAATTATCACAGATCTATGCAACAAGTATCTAACCGTACGGGTCTATTAATTTTTTAACAATATAAAACCTCCATTATTAGAATCGATAAGGAAGATTCGATGTCAACAGAGATCGATTGTTTAAGCTATGTACTTAGATAAGATTCCCAAGATTGGATCTACAGAGGTCACACTTTAAAGGAGAAAACCACGCCTCCTAAAAGCGTAGATTCTACCAATCCTTGTTATGGATCTACTGAGATCGCAAAGGACAATTTTGCAGAGAATAAAATTTAAGGAAGATCTCAATTGAGATCGGTCAAAGTAAAAATATAACCTTTGTTTTGAGAATCGTTAAAGAAGGAATTGGATCTTATTCAGAGATCGATCATTTGAACTATGTGTTCGGATCAGATCTTAATCCAAAGTTAACTTGAGGGTAATGGCAACCGCCCGGCACAACATCTCTATTAATGCTAGATTAAATCGAAAAAAAATACGAAGGAATATATTTTAACTTTCATAAAGCACAATGCAAAGTAAACGTATCTAGTAGTATTACAGGAAGATTGAAATGAGTGTACCAAAACCCAGGCTATATAATACAGACACACAGAGGTAAAACGCATCTTTAGTTTACTATGAACCAAAACCAGAAATAATACTTCATAGGCAAACAAGACAGAGCTAATACGTACTTCCTAGATGTGATCCACGACTCACTTGTCCCCATCTCAGTAATCTCATCGTAGTGCCACTCCAACCGCAGAGTATACTTCTCATAAGACTCACTGACTTCTCCTATGTTGAATTCACTTCAGGAATGAGGAGTTATGTTCCGCAAGATGCATCATGCATCAAACTATCCAGCCAATATTTCCTCCACCCAAAAGCGTTTACCTCCAATCAGATTGAAAAACCAGGCTGACCAATTCCAATCACACTAGATTGCTTCCATTCTATCCATTGCCCCATCGGTCGCCTTGCTAATCAAATCTTAAACCTACTCACACACTCTGTTCGCAGCTAACCTCTCCCTCCGCCAAATTGTTCCGCCTCCTCCTAAAGGTAACCCTTTCCTTTTTGAACAATGCGAACTCTAGGTTCTTTTAACTGGAGACAAATGTCAAAAAACCTATTAACTGCTGGTAGTGCCCTATTAAAGAGACAACTCGTTCCACTATCTCAGAATTAACTCCCTCCAAATTTCCCAAATCGGCAACGAGTTAGTTTAACTTAAACTTGTGACAAGTGGCGAATTAGGTAATGGAAGTGCTCCACTAAGGGAGCAAATTCCCACTAAAACTTGCTCCACTACCAAAAGCTACACGCCTCTCTTGTTAGTGGAGCAAGTCCTCTCAATAAATACTTCTCAAAGACTTAAGATTTTGCTGGAAGAGCCCGTCGAGTCTAAAAAAAAAATATAAGACTACCATATAAGAATTTTTTATAAATCCTAATTCATTTATAAGGTCATATCTTTAAAATGTATTATACAAATTAACCCTAGATCTTTGTCCCTTCTATGTAAAACAAAAATCTCCATACCACTCCTTACGATGCGTCCTCTATGTTCTATACAATAGAGTACCTAAATAAATAATAAAATATCTTACCTCCATATGCACTTTTAAACATATCTTATATATTCATAATATGTTTTACCTTTTCCAAATTTCCTTTAAGGTATATAATAGTTTATAGCTTTGTATGAAAGTAAAATGGCATAAATACTATGATACCATTCTTTTTCTCTCAAGGTGATTATTCCACATAATACCTTTAAAATAATTTCCTTGGCTTGAATCTATCTTTATAGATGACACGATGGCATTTCATCCCTAGTTAAGATGTTTATATGAACTCGGATTAATCTTACTAGGGTCGTCATAACTTATAGGACATAATAACTTAGTTAAACACTTACGGTAAGCTCTACAAGGATGAAACTTTAACACTATCATAACTTAAGATGATACTTACGATTATGGTCATCAAACCCATGGCTTCCTAGCCATCTTACCCATTTCATGTCTTCTAATGAATAATCGATGTTTTCCCTTTTCTTCTTTGCGTTACCCATGCTCAAATCCTAAGTTTATAAATTTACGACTGATGAGTTAAACCTCATGAATCTCAAACCTTACTGATGGGCCTTAAGCTCCTCACCAATGTCACTTACACAATTATAATTACATTTATATAAAAAAAAATAATAAATAAAGATCAAAATAGGTCATAAAGGAGGGATATCACAGCTGTCGTATATGTGCTGCGCATTTAGGGAAGCTTTTGTATACACGCAACAGCTTTCATATATGCAACTTACTAATCATTAATGAATTGAGATCCATATCTTGATTGCCTGCAAGTCATTAATGATTAGTAAGTTGTATATACATAAGTTGTTGCACGTATACAGAAGCTTTCCTAAATGCTCAGCATATATACGACAGCTACATATATACGAAAGTTTTCATATATGCACAACAACTTTTGTATATACGCAGCTGCGCATATACGGAAGCTTCCATATATACACAGTTTCGCATATACGAAAAGTTCCATATATGCACAACAACTTTCGTATAGCTGTGCATATACAGAAACTTCCGTATATACACAGTTGCGCATATATGAAATATTTTGTATATACGCTTACGTATATATGCAACTTCTGTATATGCACAAGGCATATACGGAAGCTGTTGCACATATACGGAATTCAACGCATATATAAAAGCTTCCATATATGCGCAACAGCTTCCATATATGCGCAACAGCTTCCATATATGCCTTGCGCATATATGGACGCTGCACATATACGGAAGCAATTGCGTATATACAGAAACTTCCGTATATGCACAACTTTCATATATGCACAGCTTCTGTATATGCGCAATAGCTGCGCATATACGGAAGGTTCATATCATAAAAAAATTGATAAATTGCACAAGCTTCATTACATATTTGTCATCATATTCATAAGCAACTTGATAAATTGCACAAGCTTCACAAAATACTAGTGTTATATACTGGTATACACACCAGTGTATATACCAGTATATACACTGGTGTATATTCCAGTGTATACACTGGTGTATATACTAGTGTACATACTAGTGCATACACTGGTGTATATACTAGTGTATACACCAGTGTATATTAGTATATACACTAGTGTATATATTGGTATATACACCAGTCTATACCACTAGTGTATATATACTAGTATATACACCAATGTATACACACCAGTATATACACTGGTGTATACACTAGTATATACACTGGTGTATATACAGACAAATTCTTAAGCATATAGACTTAGCTCACATTTTCATTCAACTATCTTAGCCAATGCTTCAACACAACATTCATCCATTTCCCACATTCATACGATAACTTTCTAGATTCCTTCCATCTCTACAAGAACATAATTTATTAAGAGTGTGCACTACTCCCAACATGTTAGCAAAGAGGTTTCATTCTAGACAAGTAGCAATGGAATGTTGTACAACACCACAAGACACTTACCCATCACATGAATAATAGAAGTATATTGTTCATTAATGCAAACACGCTAACATGCATAATACACTTCCTAAATAAAGGAATATGTACACAACTGAACAATATCAATCAAACAGTTAGATAAAATGACAATTCAAATACTTATCTTTGTTTGTTTGGTAGGATCTCTCTTGATCCTAGTCTCCTTGCAGGAATTACTGGAGTATATGAGCATCACCCTATACTTCCATCCTCGAAAGTTCTCAGCTCCTTCAATCTTATCCTCAAGCTTGGTAATGTTTTACGTCTTTGCAAATATGATAATTGAGAACCTCAAATGGAAATAGATAGAGTATAACATACCAAATGAGATGCTTCAACCAAAGGTTGACTTCTGAGATATGGTTGCAGGAGGTCCTAGGGTTTTTCAAAGAAACCCTTATTTTTCAACTTCAGGATATTTAAAATATAAGAGGATGAAAAGATGCACCTTCCCAAGGCAAGCTGAGTACTTCTTTTCCCAAATTTGTGTACAGGAGAAAAAAATATTTGGTGCCCTAGTTTCTTCAATTTCTACTGCATATTTGTTTGGTTTTAATTATGATGTATCTCAGAAATTTCAGCTCCTATAGGTCTGAAACTTTGTTCTAAGATATATGGTTGTGTCCTCTATCCAATCCCACAAGTTAAAGCAATATTAGATTTACCAAATGAGACTTATTATAAGTTTCCCAAGGTGAACTGTTTATGGACTATTTCAATATAGCGAAAGTGTACAGAATTCCACGTGTCACTGTTTCAACTTCGGGTTCTGAAACTCGTACCATATAAAACAAAGTCCGTTCTATTTTTGTAACATCTTACAAAATTCAATTTGGATATTCCTAGCCCTAGATATAGCATTTATCCCTAGGTCGCTTGTTTAAAACGGAATTCTGGAAGAGGCTAGAACTATGATTTGAATTTATCATATCTCTTAAATTACAACGAATCTGAGGATGAAACTCGCACACAAGGTACATGAACATTTCAAACTCATCCTATCCGAGTTTCCCATCCTGAATCTTCTATAAAAGTTAGTTATATATAAAATCCCAAGATGACTATTTTATGGAAATGTAAACCCTAGTTCTGCAGTTGCAGTAGCTGCACAATGTCCTCTTTCATGCTATCTCTAAAACAATGTTATATTTTTAATTTTAATAAAGATAAGGATCAATAAAAGATAAACAAGAACAACATGAACAATAGTACACAACAAATTTATCTTGGGAAAATCCTCTCGGAGCTAAAAAACCTAGGAAACTTCTTCTATATAGATTCTGCAGAATGTTCAATAGTATCCCTCGTGCAAAGACCCAAAACAAGAAAAATCCAAAAGCAGCTACTCTAAATGACTCTCTCTCTCTACTCATGTGAATTATATGAATGAGTGAGGTGTGCAAATGAGGAGGGAAAGCCTCCTATTTATACTAAAAAAAACACATGAATTTTTTACTAATTTGGTCGGCTTGACTCGCCTAACTGGGCCGACTTGTACACTTTACAATAAAATATTATTTTCTAGAATTTTCCAAGAGGACCTAATAGTTAGGGTTTACATTGACTCTTTCAATGACTTTTATATAATCAATTGCATCAATAATAATCCTTGTAAGGTGTTCAATACAAATTATACAAATGACTCAAATAATAAGAATAAGAATATCTTCTGAAGTTACATTCTTCAACAATAACAGATATTGTAATACAAATGACTATATACTATACACACTTTATTTGTAATTTTGTATATGGAACATGAAAAGGTGCAATGTAAACCTAAAGCAAATTAACAAAACATTACAAATAACCCAAATATAATATATCTTGCAAGTGATGAATATATGAGGCATGCAAACAACTCGAGCAATGACAATAGTTCAAGCAATGAATCATGATCATCAATATTCAATGTTGCAAGTTGTATATTTTGGAATGTTTGTCTCTGAAAATTAGACATGTTTTATTAATGTGGACATATTGCTCAAATTGGATGATGACATGTCATCAATAACTATAACAATTATTTATTGGCATTTTTAATATCATGGAATTTTATGTTGTCCCATTTTGTGTAACGAAGGGTCTGTTATTTGTACATAATAAAATGAATTTCTTATTCTATTGCATTATCTAGTGTCAAAAAATGTCTCCTTGTTGATTAAATATATGGATGATTCACATTGTTACAGTGAATAGAGGTGTAATCAATTGGTAAATTTATATAAATGATATAGCACATTGAGGCAATAATTATATCCAAATGCAATAATTAAAATATAAAAATCAATATTATTATAAAAAGTATTTCTTGATTGATTAACTCACATTTTTGTAAAAGAATAAGAAGTGACATTTGCATACTTGTAATGTGGAAAAATTTAGTGCTACAACATTGTAATATTCCTCCTTGTATTCCTATTAGAATTGTAAATGTATATTGTGAACTATGTATGAGGCCCTGGTGAGGAGCTCAAGGCCAAAGCCCCACCAGTGGATCTAGAAACCAGTGATATATTCATAAGTGTTCGGGTTGGCACATCTAACAAAGATGACAACAAAATTAACTAATAATTAATGATCGCGGGTCATCCTAGTGCTACGAGCATTGGAGCATTGGTAAAACGACTTAACTAGTGCCTTAGGTGATAAGGTCATCACCTAAGTTTGGGGTAACAACTATTTAATGGATATTATATATATATATATTATGTCTTATATATATATACCCAAGGTTGAAATAGTTTGAGTTAACTATTAAAAGGACGTTAAGCTAATAGTTGTGATAACTATTAAATAAATATTAAATGTATATATTTATATATATGTCTTGATTATGAATAAAAGACGAGAAAGATATTTATAGATAATGATGGACAAATCATATATATATTTATATAATTGTGGATATTGTATTATATAAAAGATCAATATGTTGTAGTGACAACTATTTAAGGTATACATATATAAATAGTTGCGAAATTTATATAGATATGTGCCTTATATATATAGGAAAAATAGATATTTATAAATACTACTTTTAAAGTCTATGAATGCGAGTATGCATTTGTATAGGCTATGAATACAAAGGAGGACATGTTTTGAATATATTTATTTAGTACCATGAACTTTTGTAATAAAGATAAATAAATTTCTATTTGAAATACCTAAGAGTCGGTTGCACATGGAAGAAGTCGAAGGGCTCTATGAAGTTGTCACCTTAGTGGAAGAGGTGGAAGTTACTACTAGGCCACCTTGGCTACAGGTTTAAATGCCACTAAACTAGTGTTCCCTTATGTATCCGTTAAAATTTTGCAGGGCAAGAGTTTTCCTTTTCCATAGTATGATGATAATGTTTTAGAATGCGGCTACATTGATCGCAACTTTCGAAATGTAGGATTTTATTCCTTGTTTCTATAAACATGTGATTATATTATAATAGTGTATAATTGTAGTGGAAAATGTATGATTATAATCCTTTCGTTTCTTATAAGATATGATTGTATTGCGAGTATAAGTTTTTAGAATTTATATTGAGAATTGCATGAATATAATCTTTTTATATAGTATATAATTGTATTGGGAGTATAACGTATTACAATTTATATTTTGGAATATAAGGATATGATCCTCCTTTATAATATATAATTATATTGTGAATGTGATGCTCCTTTATAATATATAATTATATTGTGAATGTGATGCTCCTTTATAATATATAATTATATTGTGAATGTAAATATATAAATATAATCCCCCTTTATAATATATGATTACATTGTAATCATAAGATAAATCTTTAAAAATATGTTGATGTATAAAGATGTTATCTTGGTTACGATATTAGAATATATTTTAGTTAATGTATAAAGATTAAGATATTAAATTATATCTTAAAGTATGGAAAGAATAGAATGCTTTCTTTAAATTATAAATAAAATATGCTTTCTATTAGTTAAGGATTGTTGAGTGAAATACACCCTTGTGAAAGAGGTATAGCTCTTATAGTATGAAGGAAACTTCAATCTTAATATTCCAATTATGTAAACAACCGTTTGAGGGTTGTCAAGTACTTGTAGAATAACAATGGGTCATATGACTTCAGGAAGATAGCAACAATCATGTTGCGAGAATGTAAGTACTTGTAGAATAGAAATGGGTCATATGATTTCAGGAAGATAGCAACAATCATGTTGCGAGAATGTAATTCCTTTGGAAATCTGTTAAATAATACACACACAAACCTTTGTGGACTAGCCCGTGTACGGGTGAACCACGTTATATTTTGTCTCCTATGTTTCCTATGGTGTTTCTCAATGTGTCTTATGTATGAATACTTGTTTCTGTCCAAAAAAAAATGTTTATGATTACTCTGAAGTATACGATTCATATAGAAGATTGGTTGTTGACATAATACTTCATTTATGATTATGATTGTGTTGTTACCATTTAGATTGTTTTATTGAAAGAAGTATATGTTTCTTAAAGGATGTATATTAAGACATAAGGAAGTTTGTGTTTCCTGCACGATTTAAGAAATGGTTGACATCTTAAGTTAAGCATTGATTTAGTTAAAAGTAAAACAATTATCTATTCATGCAAAAATGACGGAAGATAGTACTTAATATACATGAATTTCATTGAGGGATATTTTCCTTGATTATTATAATGACATTTATAAACAGTAATAAAACATTGTAAAGTTTTAATTACTTGTAAGCAATAGAGTAAACCCACACTTTATATTTCCACATATATTTAATTGGCTTTTTAGGCACTTAGAGAAGTTTTAAATTTTACGAAATTTTGGGTTTGTGACATATGGTATCAGAGCATTAGGTTACAACACTAGGGCCTAATGAGCTCAACATGCGATAAGTAAGTATGAAGGTTGTTAAGTTGACTAATCAATTATTTGTGTTTCATTTTGGATGCATGGATTGTACTGGAGGAGGGGAAAATGAATCTCCAAGTTCGACTTCAAGTTTCTTCCGCCAGAGCACAGGTTGCAAATACTTGGGCTTATTGAGCTCAATTGGAGAAGAAAAAATACAAGTTGTTCGGACAAAAAAAAAAGAAGCTGCATTCTATAAGCCAAGAATAAAATGTTCACTTCCAAGGAATCATCAAGAGGTAAGTGACAAAAATTGCAAGTAAGTACGTACGAGTTTACTGAAAAGTTATAATTAGAATATCTATTTGTGAACATTACATAAGTTCATTGAATGCTCTCCTATGGATAACACTAGACGATGAATATCTCCTCACCCTTTACAATTAGTTTCATTGAATGACAAGAAAGTACTCGTTTAATTAGTTAGATTATTGGAGTTGAGTCCTTATGAAATGGGTACTTGTAAGTAGAGTAAAAGCGTGTATTGGAAGTTATCCTAGCTATTTTACAGTGAAGTTTATAGGCTAAGGAAGTCTCCTAATTTGGTTGACCTTAGATAACTAAGTAAACTTGATTGACCAATAGTCTAGATTTCCAAATATGAAATTTAGATGGGAAATGTAAGCAACTTAGATCTGTTAAAAGATCCATTAAAGTTCAGATCAAAAGTAAGTCTATATGTTAAAAGGTCCATTAAAGATTTGATAGTTTGGGTCAGTCTTGGGTTTTGAACTACGTAAGAAACGATCAAGTTCCGTTTACATATGAGTTACCTTAAATAAGAAAGTTTATAAATTTATAATGAGGTTGACCTTAGTACTAAAATCTGTAAGGGTGCATGCTGCAGGAGGAGTCATTGTGAATTTAATATTTCTAGGGAAGCATAATTATGTGATGTTAAGTTGTTGTTTTATTCCATAAGAAGTATAGTTTGGCTAGACTAGGATGTCTGGTTCCTTTTAAACAAAGAAAATTAACTTTAATTGGTGTCAAGTTTTCTATGACTAGGAAATTCTGAGATTACAAAGGAGAAAAATTGTTAATAGTCTCCTTGCTAATCAATTTCATTCTAGTATATAATGGTATAGGATAAGTAATTATAATACGATTTTTGTGACATTGAAGCATGCTCGTACCCTTACATATAAGTGCAACAAAAGTAAAATGGTTATAATTACATATATATGTGAATATTAATCCATTAATATGAGAATGCATGAGTACCTTTTATATATACCTCTTATTTCAGGCATTTCTACTAAGACAGACGTGGAAAACAACGAGTAATAGTGATACTTTTATTTGCTCAATATTTATGATGACTTGCTATCCATGTACAACTATAGGTTTTATCAAATTGATTATTTTGTTAAGAGATAGATTATTGGAAACCTAGAACCAACATGAAATAAATACAGGTTAGTAGGATGCTGTAATCTTCTGACGTCCTTATGTTGCCACAAGGAATGACTGTTTTTATTTATTATGTGTTAAGGAAAACATTGATAACATGGAATTTGCAGGGTAGATCGGAAGTGATCTTTGAGACAGTAATCGAGGTATAAGATTTTATGAAACAAGGAAAAATGACGTTGAACATATGTTTTATATACAATTGTTCTTATGATTTAATTACCTTTATACGACTAACACTTTGAATGTTGTGGTCGAGCAAATGTTATTTTCCCACACACCTCTGCCTGACACCCATCAATGGGTAGATGTGGGATATATATATATATATATATGTATATCGATTCATGCATAATACTAATACGTGATGATACAAGTAGACTGGAACCTCGCAGATGAAGGTGAACTATGCGGTCGCCTTTACAAAGGTACATGGTTTTCTGTATAAGGTATGTAAGTTGTTTTAGACAATTGGTTATCTCTATATGATGTTAGGGTATACAAAAAGGGATGTATAACTAAAATAGGAGTTGTGTTGAAATGGTGAAAGCTAACATTCGAGGTTAAATGATCATAATGTCCATGGATCATCATAGAAAGAATGTTATATCGTGTTCAAAGCATTATGTAATCTTATAAGCTAGTTATGTGTAGTAGGAAATGACATCTTAGATGATTACATATGGATATTTTGTTAAGAAAGATGATTTTATGTTTAAGTAAGGGATATTCTTACAACATTTGATTTTGTATATAAAGTGATACTAACAAGTGGAATTTGGCAGGTGGTGAAATTTCTGTGAAGCTTGTGAAAATGCAAGAGCATAAATATATGCATGGTAAAATAAGGGGGTGAGGATTTAAGATCCACATCACAACTGTTACAGATTATTTTAAATTTGTGATATATTTTAAATTAGGAAACTCGACCCAGATTGGTCAGAGTAATCGTATGGGTACAGAATGTAATGTGACGAAATAAATTGATTAAATTAAAGGAGATTTTTCTAGACTCAAGCAAGGCGACTTGGGGAAAATAAATTCCGGGACTCAAGCGAGAAGGCTTGAGGGGAATTGTGTAAAGAGTGTTGTAATGGCATTGAAATACTCCCAAAAAAATCAGGGATTGAACAGCCACTAGGATTCTCAGAGAATCGGCTGGCTGTAAGACCTAGGCAAGCTATAAGAAAATGTATATGTGGGAGGCAGGACGCTGCTTAGTATGCATGAAAGAAATGTTTGCTGCGTGAGCACTAAGGTGTTAGGCAAGACATGAAAGAAATGTTTGCTGTGTGAGCACTAAGGTGTTAGGAAAAACATGAGAGAAATGTTTGCTGCGTGAGCACTAAGGTGTTAGGCAAGGCATGAGAGAAAGGATTGTTGTGTGAGCACTAAGGTGTTAGGCAAGAATTTCCTGGATCAAGTGAATGTTGTTTGTTGATTTTTTCAAACAGTACACAATCATCGAGCGCTAGATCTATTCTAAATATTGCAAGTGTTATGTGCAATAAAGAACTCATGATTTATGTTTCTGAGTTTGATTATGAAGTTGATGATAAAGTTTTATTATTATTTTTCATTTTCCTTGAAACCCGGTTTTGTGGTCGAAAACTCAGGTGTGATCCATAACGACTTGTGAGAAATTCTTGAAAGACCAGAAAGGGTCAAAATAGAGATGACGAAGCAAGCGAACTGCTAAAAAGTATGAACACCGAGGACGGTGTTATTTTTAAAGGGGAGGAGGATGTAATATTCCTCCTTGTATCCCTATTAGAATTGTAAATGTATATTGTGAACTATGTATGAGGCCCTGGTGAGGAGCTCAAGGCCAAAGCCCCACCAGTGGATCTAGAAACCAGTGATATATTCATAAGTGTTCGGGTTGGCACATCTAACAAAGATGACAACAAAATTAACTAATAATTAATGATCGCGGGTCATCCTAGTGCTACGAGCATTGGAGCATTGGTAAAACGACTTAACTAGTGCCTTAGGTGATAAGGTCATCACCTAAGTTTGGGGTAACAACTATTTAATGGATATTATATATATATATATATTATGTCTTATATATATATACCCAAGGTTGAAATAGTTTGAGTTAACTATTAAAAGGACGTTAAGCTAATAGTTGTGATAACTATTAAATAAATATTAAATGTATATATTTATATATATGTCTTGATTATAAATAAAAGACGAGAAAGATATTTATAGATAATGATGGACAAATCATATATATATTTATATAATTGTGGATATTGTATTATATAAAAGATCAATATGTTGTAGTGACAACTATTTAAGGTATACATATATAAATAGTTGCGAAATTTATATAGATATGTGCCTTATATATATAGGAAAAATAGATATTTATAAATACTACTTTTAAAGTCTATGAACGCGAGTATGCATTTGTATAGGCTATGAATACAAAGGAGGACATGTTTTGAATATATTTATTTAGTACCATGAACTTTTGTAATAAAGATAAATAAATTTCTATTTGAAATACCTAAGAGTCGGTTGCACATGGAAGAAGTCGAAGGGCTCTATGAAGTTGTCACCTTAGTGGAAGAGGTGGAAGTTACTACTAGGCCACCTTGGCTACAGGTTTAAATGCCACTAAACTAGTGTTCCCTTATGTATCCGTTAAAATTTTGCAGGGCAAGAGTTTTCCTTTTCCATAGTATGATGATAATGTTTTAGAATGCGGCTACATTGATCGCAACTTTCGAAATGTAGGATTTTATTCCTTGTTTCTATAAACATGTGATTATATTATAATAGTGTATAATTGTAGTGGAAAATGTATGATTATAATCCTTTCGTTTCTTATAAGATATGATTGTATTGCGAGTATAAGTTTTTAGAATTTATATTGAGAATTGCATGAATATAATCTTTTTATATAGTATATAATTGTATTGGGAGTATAACGTATTACAATTTATATTTTGGAATATAAGGATATGATCCTCCTTTATAATATATAATTATATTGTGAATGTGATGCTCCTTTATAATATATAATTATATTGTGAATGTGATGCTCCTTTATAATATATAATTATATTGTGAATGTAAATATATAAATATAATCCCCCTTTATAATATATGATTACATTGTAATCACAAGATAAATCTTTAAAAATATGTTGATGTATAAAGATGTTATCTTGGTTACGATATTAGAATATATTTTAGTTAATGTATAAAGATTAAGATATTAAATTATATCTTAAAGTATGGAAAGAATAGAATGCTTTCTTTAAATTATAAATAAAATATGCTTTCTATTAGTTAAGGATTGTTGAGTGAAATACACCCTTGTGAAAGAGGTATAGCTCTTATAGTATGAAGGAAACTTCAATCTTAATATTCCAATTATGTAAACAACCGTTTGAGGGTTGTCAAGTACTTGTAGAATAACAATGGGTCATATGACTTCAGGAAGATAGCAACAATCATGTTGCGAGAATGTAAGTACTTGTAGAATAGATGTCACGAACCCAAAATTTAGTAAAATTTAGAACTTTCTAAGTGCCTAAAATGCCCCTAAATCAGATGCAGAACTATAAAGTGTAAGCAACATCTATCTTTATAATTCATTATAGCAACTCATAACTTCTTAACATTAATTAATTAATTGTAATTATTAATGAAACTTTACTTGTCGACACAAGGTCTTCTTAAGCAATTCCAATCAGAATTATACAACTCGATAACTCGTATCTTATTCTAATAGCATGAATAAAATACTAACACTTATCTCACCTTAACAAATATTCCTCTACTAACTTGATTATAAAATGAGTGAAACATATTCATGGAAAGATATAAGTAACAACCATCATAGTAGTAAAATGCTTAAGATACATAAATTAGAAGTAAACGAAACGGAAGAAATAATTGAAGCACATCATCAAGGAAATTCATGAAAGAGATGCACAAGTACCACCACAATTATCAAGAGAGATGTACACCCCAAGAGAACACAGATATACACATGAGACCAAGATAACGTGGTTCACCCGTACACGAGCTAGTCCACAAAGGTGTGTGCATCATTTATTATTAGGCCAAAAGTGATAGTATTACAATGAGCAATCTGGATGCTACAACAAGATTCTTCTCCTTCTGTCAAGCCTCTATCACATAGAGCTTTTTCATGTATCAACTGTACAAATGAATCCTACATATCTTCAAGGTAGCAAATAGCCGCACAAGATAAAAGGCTCGAAGATGATCTCTTCCTCACACAAAAATATATACATAAGTTAATAACAAGATAATCGACGCACTTTTTGTTTGACATAAGAGTACTTGGATAACTTATATTTAACTATGATAGTAATTTGCCCCATAACTTTCTCCTTACTAAACTTCCAAGTTCAAGAGCTATTAGGAATTATTATATATAATAACAATGATTATATATAATTTGAGGGCCTACACATATAAAGAAAACTTTATAAATCTTTCATCATATTATAATACAAGAATATTTATATCTTAAGAGTCTATATAAATAAATGACTCTTTAAAGGACCCTACCTTCACTTATACAAGAATATTTATATCTTAAGAGTCTATATAAATAAATGACTCTTTAAAGGACCCTACCTTCACTTACAAGAATATTTATATCTTAAGAGTCTATATAAATAAATGACTCTTTAAAGGACCCTACCTTCACTTACAAGATACGTCAAAGAATTGTTATCTTAAAAGTGTTCATCACATTATATATAACCCAAAATAAACTATGAAGGGTGGTAAATCCATATCATGGTATTTTGTTCACTTTTGGTGCTTTGATCAAGCGTAATATTTAAACTTTTGATTTAATAAATAAAGGATAACAATTCCCATCCTTATAACAATTTTAAGATGGGAGTCAACTCGTCGAGGCTAGGTAGAAAAAGTGTTGGACATATAAATATAACACAATACATAGGACAACTCCATTTGTTATCACCGATCTATAATTAATTATAGATCTCAGATTGCAACGGTAGTTTAACTAAAAACTAAAAGCATCTTCGTTTGACAGTAACTAATCTATGGCGACATATACTCAAATTTTAATGCTAAGACATGAAACCAACTTATTTCACAAGTCCGTTTATCTATCTTAAAGATTTCCTTCCTTATTGGGAACACGCGTCACACAGGGTTTTTATGTCTTCAATAATAAAAACCTCAGAACTAAATCGTACACGGAATCCACAACTTGGATTGGCTCTCTCAGAATAGAGATAATACATTCAGTTCATGATGCAATACAGGGGTTTTCAAACAAAAATAAAATGTCAATATCTTTCCAGTCACAGGGTTATAGCTTACTGGCGTGGACCCCCAAATCATACAGAGATCTAGCTTAGATTTAATGGAATGTAGAACAACTTTTAGCAGAGGCAACGGGTCATAACCGATCCTAGATGACCCATCATTTTAAAGGAAGCTAAAACTGTGAATGAAAAGCTTCTTCACCGAAAAAATTGTACAGACGTTAAAAAAAAAATACTTCAACGCAACAGTGAGAACATACTCAGTTTTCACAAAATTGGGCAACGCTACGACTGTGGGAAGACTCAGATCCAGATCTGTATATAACTCGCAAAATTTCATAGATCAAACTAGTTCGGTTACAACACTATACATAAATACAGAGACAGCAAAAGAATTGATCTTCCTATCACAATAGATACGGAGAGAGAAAAATAATCTATATACTAAAGCTATCACTCGGAGATCACTTCTTAGCATACGGTAAGAGAGAGTTCATTGGCGCAACCATAACCAAACTATATTTCCATACATGGGAATCATATTCATAAACAAACGTTATCCACCGAGATCGAGTTCTCTTACGAGCTATCCCTAAAGTTATCTGCGCAATCCATTAAACAAAATGTTATCTCACAACAAAATACCTGAGTGGTGATTGGACTCCACGAATCCATCCTCTCACTGCCATCAACGTCGCCTGCAGATCCTTCTACCAGTGGAGTTCTCTACCGCACCCATCCGGGACATATAAAAATAGATCCAAAAATCCGATGAGCATCACCATAGACTACTATTTGCAGAGATCCATCTACAAGATCCTTCCCCCCTTCCTCAACAACGGATGTTCCATTTTATCGCAGGGGCCCCCCTTTCCATTCCGTGGCGGTGTTCGTTTTCTTTTTCTCCCCAGATCCATACAAATCTTGACCACTATCAGTAATCCATTTCCCCTGCCGCGTGTCCCCTTCTATTCCCTCCTCGATGTAATTATCAAAACCTCTTCTCTCCATCCGTCCGCCAAAATGTCTTGCTGTCACAAATAGTTCCCCACCGAGCCTTCGGAGATCAGCTATCTGCCAGCAAGACGAAAACCCCGATTTGTCGATACTTGCTCATAACTACTAGGAGGCAACTCTAGACGAACAAGGGGTGTGGCGCATCCAGCACTCAGATTACTCCGTCCTAGTAACACTTTGCTCAACCATTAAATCGAGATCTATATCCAAGATGATTTATTAGGTATTATATAAATTAACCTTCTCTCAAACTTCTACAACGGTTGAGTATAGTTACTCACACTTCAAACTTTAAGCATTAGACACTTGAAAGAATTAAGTAAAGAGGTTACTTCTACCTCGGTTACATCACCCACGAATATTTCTAGGAGATCATACTACTCGAGCATGCCCTTCTCACAAGTGGTCGAGACGTTACCACTTTACTTATCTAATGGGATTTTTGTCTTTCCTTTATTATTTTTGTCATTTTAAATCTATTTATACTTTTCTACTTTCAAGGCTCTTATTATAGAATAGTGTCTTCTTATAGGACCTTAATACTCGATGACTGTCCCACCGTATCATTTTCCTCATAATCAACATATTTAATCATACAAATCATAATGTGATTTTACACTTTATTCCTAAGAAATATTCTTCATCTCTCCTTCATCTTAAAGTATTATTTTAAGAAAAGCTTTTGGGCTTTTCTTCTTGTAGCTTGCATCTTTGTTCAAGCTATAAGTGATCTTTAATGGTAGTTAAGATAATTACTATTAATCATTAAATAAAGAGAATAGGGCCCAACAACTTACTTAGATACCTGCAGTGAATAGTGAGTTTTATGAAGGTGCTTCTTAAGACTACTATAGCTTAAGTTAAATACTTAAGACTAAGCTTAACCATTCATGGCCCCCAAGCCATTTCCTCTCCCCTTTAATGCATTTAGCTACTCATCGTTAGTTGCGTTTCCTTTTAGTCTCCTAAAGAACTCCTTGACACTTGATGCCAAGATTTCAAAGACGATTATGATCGTTAGGATAAATCTTGTTTTTCTTAAGTAACGAAAGTAGTTACTTAGGGTAGTTGCTTAACCTCATGTAGGATTATTTAGTAAGAACCATCTTTACTCTAGCGATTGGGTCTTAAGAATTTCCTACAAGCTTGCAATGTGGAGGGATATCACATCCTCTTCCCCTTTAAGCTAACACCGTCCTCGGTGTTCACTCTTCTCTTGGAGCAATCATTTGTACCACAAAACTGGAAATAAAACAAAAACAATGTTTAGTAACGACTTGTCGTCAACTTCATAATTAAACTTAGAAACATAAATCATGTGTTCTTTATTGTGCATATCACTTGCAATATTTAGAATAGATCTAGCGTACCATGATTATATACTGTTTGACAAAATCAATGAACAACATTCACTTGATTCAAGAAATTCTTGCCTAACATCTTAGTGCTCAAACAGCAATCCTTTCTCTCATGCCTTGCCTAACACCTTAGTGCTCACGCAGCAAACATTTCTCTCATGTTTTGCCTAACACCTTAGTGCTCACACAGCAAACATTTCTTTCATGTCTTGCCTAACACCATAGTGCTCACGCAGCAAACATTTCTCTTATGTATACTAAGCAGCGTCCTGCCTCCCACATATACATTTTCTTATAGCTTGCCTAGGTCTTACAGCCAGCCGATTCTCCGAGAATCCTAGTGGCGGTTCAATCCCTGATTTTCGGGAGTACTTCAATGCCGTTACCACACTCTTTACACAATTCCCCTCAAGCCTTCTCGCTTGAGTCCCGGAATTTATTTTTCCTCAAGCCGCCTTGCTTGAGTCTAGAAAAATCTCTTTCAATTTAATCAATTTATTTCGTCACATTACATTCGGTACCCATACGATTACTCTGACCAATCTGGGTCGAGTTTCCTCATTAACAATATATCAAAATTTTTTAAAGGAATCTGTAACAGTTGTGATGTGGATCATCTTAAATCCTCACCCCCTTATTTTACCTTGCATAGTACTTATGCTCTTGCATTTTCACAAGCTTCCCATAAATTTCACCATCTGCCAAATTCCATTTGTTAGTATCACTTTATATACCAGATCAATATTGTAAAAAGATCCCTTCTTTAAATAGAAAATCATCTTTCTTATTAAAATATCCATATGTAATCATCTAAGATGTCATTTCCTACTACACATAACTAGCTTATAAGATTACATAATGCTTTGAACACGATATAACATTCTTCTATGATGATCCATGGACATTATGATCATTTAACCTCGAATGTTAGCTTTCACCATTTCAACATAATTCTTATTTTTAGTTATACAACCCTTTTTGTATACCCTAACATCATATAAAAATAACCAATTGTCTAAAACAAACTTACATACCTCATACAGATAACCATGTGCCTTTGTAAAGGCGACCGCATAACTCACCTTCATTTGCCGAGGTTCCAGTTTACTTGTATCATCACGTATTAGTATTATACATGAATTGATATATATATCCCACATTTACCCATTGATGGGGTCAGGCAGTGATGTGGGGAAAAATAACATTTGCTCGACCACAACATTCAAAGTGTTAGTCGTATAAATCATAAGAACAATCGTATATATAACATATGTTCAAACATCTTTTTACTTGTTTCATAAAAAAATTATACTTCGAGTACTGTCTCAAAGATCACTTCCGATCTATCCTGCAAATTTCATGTCATCAATGTTTTCCTTAACACATAATAAATAAAAACAGTCATTCTTGTGGCAACATAAGGGCGTCAGAAGATTACAACATCCTAGTAACCCGTATTTATTCAATGTTGGTGCTAGGTTTCCAATAATCTATCCCTTAACAAAATAATCAATTTGAGAAAACATATAGTTGTACATGGGTAGCAAGTCATCATAAAAGGAAAGTATCACTATTACTCATTGTTTCCCACGTCTATCTTAGTAGCATAAGAGGTATATATACAAGGTACTCATGCATTCTCATATTAACTGCTTAATATTCACATGTATATGTAATTTTTGTTGCACTTATATGTAAGGGTACTAGCATGCTTCAATGTCACAAAAATCGTATTATAATTACTGATCATATACAATTACATACTAGAATGAAATTGATTAGCAAGGAGACTATAACCATTTTTCTCCTTTGTAATCTCACCATTTCCTGGTCATAGAAAACTTCACAACAATTAAAGTTAATTTCTCTGTTTTAAAGAAACCAGACACCCTAGTATAGCAAAACTATACTTCTTATAGAATTAAAACAACAACTTAACATCGCATAATTATGCTTCCCTCATAACTAGAATTATTAAATTCGCAATGACTCCTCCTGCAGCATACACCTTTACAGATTTTACTACTAAGGTCAACCTCATTATATATTTATAAACTTTCTTATTTAAGGTAACTCATATGTAAATGGAACCTGATCGTTTCTTACATAGTTCAAAACCCAAGACTGACCCCAACTATAAAATCTTGAATGGACCTTTTAACATAAAGACTTACTTTTGATCTTAACTTAATGGATCTTTTTAACAGATCTAAGTTACTTACATTCCCCATCTAAATTTCATATTTGAAAATCTAGACTATTGGTCAATCCAGTTTACTTAGTTGTCTAAGGTTAACCAAATTAGGAGACTTCCTTAGCCTATAAACTTCACTGTGAATTAGCTAGGATAACTTCTAAAACGTGCTTTTACTCTACTTACAAGTACCCATTTCATAAGGACTTAACTCCAATAATCTAACTAATTAAAAGAGTACTGTCTTGTCGTTCAATGAAATTAATTGAAAAGGGTGAGGAGATATTCTTCGTCTAGTGTTATCCATAGGAGATCATTCAAATGAACTTATGTAATGTTCACAAATAGATACTCTAATTATAACTTTTCAGTAAACTCATACGTACTTACTTGCAATTTCAAGAAGTTTTGTCGCTTACCTCTTGACGATTCTTTGGAAGTGAACATTTTATTCTTGGCTTATAGAATGCAGCTCCTTTTTAGTCCGACCAACTTGTATTTGTTCTTCTCCAATTGAGCTCAATAAGCCCAAGTGTTTGCAACCTGTACTCTGGCGGAAGAAACTTGAAGTCGAGCTTGGAGATTCATTTTTCCCTCAGACCATACAATCCATGCATCCAAAATGAAACACAAATAATTGGTCAGTCAACTTAACAACCTTCATACTTACTTATCGCATGTTGAGCTCATTAGGCCCTAGTGTTGTAACCTAATGCTCTGATACCATATGTCACGAACCCAAAATTTAGTAAAATTTAGAACTTTCTAAGTGCCTAAAATGCCCCTAAATCAGATGGAGAACTATAAAGTGTAAGCAACATCTATCTTTATAATTCATTATAGCAACTCATAACTTCTTAACATTAATTAATTAATTGTAATTATTAATGAAACTTTACTTGTCGACACAAGGTCTTCTTAAGCAATTCCAATCAGAATTATACAACTCGATAACTCGTATCTTATTCTAATAGCATGAATAAAATACTAACACTTATCTCACCTTAACAAATATTCCTCTACTAACTTGATTATAAAATGAGTGAAACATATTCATGGAAAGATATAAGTAACAACCATCATAGTAGTAAAATGCTTAAGATACATAAATTAGAAGTAAACGAAACGGAAGAAATAATTGAAGCACATCATCAAGGAAATTCATGAAAGAGATGCACAAGTACCACCACAATTATCAAGAGAGATGTACACCCCAAGAGAACACAGATATACACATGAGACCAAGATAACGTGGTTCACCCGTACACGGGCTAGTCCACAAAGGTGTGTGCATCATTTATTATTAGGCCAAAAGTGATAGTATTACAATGAGCAATCTGGATGCTACAACAAGATTCTTCTCCTTCTGTCAAGCCTCTATCACATAGAGCTTTTTCATGTATCAACTGTACAAATGAATCCTACATATCTTCAAGGTAGCAAATAGCCGCACAAGATAAAAGGCTCGAAGATGATCTCTTCCTCACACAAAAATATATACATAAGTTAATAACAAGATAATCGACGCACTTTTTGTTTGACATAAGAGTACTTGGATAACTTATATTTAACTATGATAGTAATTTGCCCCATAACTTTCTCCTTACTAAACTTCCAAGTTCAAGACCTATTAGGAATTATTATATATAATAACAATGATTATATATAATTTGAGGGCCTACACATATAAAGAAAACTTTATAAATCTTTCATCATATTATAATACAAGAATATTTATATCTTAAGAGTCTATATAAATAAATGACTCTTTAAAGGACCCTACCTTCACTTATACAAGAATATTTATATCTTAAGAGTCTATATAAATAAATGACTCTTTAAAGGACCCTACCTTCACTTACAAGAATATTTATATCTTAAGAGTCTATATAAATAAATGACTCTTTAAAGGACCCTACCTTCACTTACAAGATACGTCAAAGAATTGT
Source organism: Larix kaempferi (assembly GCA_027924585.1). Lineage (NCBI taxonomy): Eukaryota > Viridiplantae > Streptophyta > Pinopsida > Pinales > Pinaceae > Larix > Larix kaempferi. The sequence goes on from BSBM01001138.1 coordinate 3,156,062, forward strand.
TATCTTAAAAGTGTTCATCACATTATATATAACCCAAAATAAACTATGAAGGGTGGTAAATCCATATCATGGTATTTTTTTCACTTTTGGTGCTTTGATCAAGCGTAATATTTAAACTTTTGATTTAATAAATAAAGGATAACAATTCCCATCCTTATAACAATTTTAAGATGGGAGTCAACTCGTCGAGGCTAGGTAGAAAAAGTGTTGGACATATAAATATAACACAATACATAGGACAACTCCATTTGTTAGCACCGATCTATAATTAATTATAGATCTCAGATTGCAACGGTAGTTTAACTAAAAACTAAAAGCATCTTCGTTTGACAGTAACTAATCTATGGCGACATATACTCAAATTTTAATGCTAAGACATGAAACCAACTTATTTCACAAGTCCGTTTATCTATCTTAAAGATTTCCTTCCTTATTGGGAACACGCGTCACACAGGGTTTTTATGTCTTCAATAATAAAAACCTCAGAACTAAATCGTACACGGAATCCACAACTTGGATTGGCTCTCTCAGAATAGAGATAATACATTCAGTTCATGATGCAATACAGGGGTTTTCAAACAAAAATAAAATGTCAATATCTTTCCAGTTACAGGGTTATAGCTTACTGGCGTGGACCCCCAAATCATACAGAGATCTAGCTTAGATTTAATGGAATGTAGAACAACTTTTAGCAGAGGCAACGGATCATAACCGATCCTAGATGACCCATCATTTTAAAGGAAGCTAAAACTGTGAATGAAAAGCGTCTTCACCGAAAAAATTGTACAGACGTTAAAAAAAAAATACTTCAACGCAACAGTGAGAACATACTCAGTTTTCACAAAATTGGGCAACGCTACGACTGTGGGAAGACTCAGATCCAGATCTGTATATAACTCGCAAAATTTCATAGATCAAACTAGTTCGGTTACAGCACTATACATAAATACAGAGACAGCAAAAGAATTGATCTTCCTATCACAATAGATACGGAGAGAGAAAAATAATCTATATACTAAAGCTATCACTCGGAGATCACTTCTTAGCATACGGTAAGAGAGAGTTCATTGGCGCAACCATAACCAAACTATATTTCCATACATGGGAATCATATTCATAAACAAACGTTATCCACCGAGATCGAGTTCTCTTACGAGCTATCCCTAAAGTTATCTGCGCAATCCATTAAACAAAATGTTATCTCACAACAAAATACCTGAGTGGTGATTGGACTCCACGAATCCATCCTCTCACTGCCATCAACGTCGCCTGCAGATCCTTCTACCAGTGGAGTTCTCTACCGCACCCATCCGGGACATATAAAAATAGATCCAAAAATCCGATGAGCATCACCATAGACTACTATTTGCAGAGATCCATCTACAAGATCCTTCCCCCCTTCCTCAACAACGGATGTTCCATTTTATCGCAGGGGCCCCCCTTTCCATTCCATGGCGGTGTTCGTTTTCTTTTTCTCCCCAGATCCATACAAATCTTGACCACTATCAGTAATCCATTTCCCCTGCCGCGTGTCCCCTTCTATTCCCTCCTCGATGTAATTATCAAAACCTCTTCTCTCCATCCGTCCGCCAAAATGTCTTGCTGTCACAAATAGTTCCCCACCGAGCCTTCGGAGATCAGCTATCTGCCAGCAAGACGAAAACCCCGATTTGTCGATACTTGCTCATAACTACTAGGAGGCAACTCTAGACGAACAAGGGGTGTGGCGCATCCAGCACTCAGATTACTCCGTCCTAGTAACACTTTGCTCAACCATTAAATCGAGATCTATATCCAAGATGATTTATTAGGTATTATATAAATTAACCTTCTCTCAAACTTCTACAACGGTTGAGTATAGTTACTCACACTTCAAACTTTAAGCATTAGACACTTGAAAGAATTAAGTAAAGAGGTTACTTCTACCTCGGTTACATCACCCACGAATATTTCTAGGAGATCATACTACTCGAGCATGCCCTTCTCACAAGTGGTCGAGACGTTACCACTTTACTTATCTAATGGGATTTTTGTCTTTCCTTTATTATTTTTGTCATTTTAAATCTATTTATACTTTTCTACTTTCAAGGCTCTTATTATAGAATAGTGTCTTCTTATAGGACCTTAATACTCGATGACTGTCCCACCGTATCATTTTCCTCATAATCAACATATTTAATCATACAAATCATAATGTGATTTTACACTTTATTCCTAAGAAATATTCTTCATCTCTCCTTGATCTTAAAGTATTATTTTAAGAAAAGCTTTTGGGCTTTTCTTCTTGTAGCTTGCATCTTTGTTCAAGCTAGAAGTGATCTTTAACGGTAGTTAAGATAATTACTATTAATCATTAACTAAAGAGAATAGGGCCCAACAACTTACTTAGATACCTGCAGTGAATAGTGAGTTTTATGAAGGTGCTTCTTAAGACTACTATAGCTTAAGTTAAATACTTAAGACTAAGCTTAACCATTCATGGCCCCCAAGCCATTTCCTCTCCCCTTTAATGCATTTAGCTACTCATCGTTAGTTGCGTTTCCTTTTAGTCTCCTAAAGAACTCCTTGACACTTGATGCCAAGATTTCAAAGACGATTATGATCGTTAGGATAAATCTTATTTTTCTTAAGTAACGAAAGTAGTTACTTAGGGTAGTTGCTTAACCTCATGTAGGATTATTTAGTAAGAACCATCTTTACTCTAGCGATTGGGTCTTAAGAATTTCCTACAAGCTTGCAATGTGGAGGGATATCACAATAGAAATGGGTCATATGATTTCAGGAAGATAGCAACAATCATGTTGCGAGAATGTAATTCCTTTGGAAATCTGTTAAATAATACACACACAAACCTTTGTGGACTAGCCCGTGTACGGGTGAACCACGTTATATTTTGTCTCCTATGTTTCCTATGGTGTTTCTCAATGTGTCTTATGTATGAATACTTGTTTCTGTCCAAAAAAAAATGTTTATGATTACTCTGAAGTATACGATTCATATAGAAGATTGGTTGTTGACATAATACTTCATTTATGATTATGATTGTGTTGTTACCATTTAGATTGTTTTATTGAAAGAAGTATATGTTTCTTAAAGGATGTATATTAAGACATAAGGAAGTTTGTGTTTCCTGCACGATTTAAGAAATGGTTGACATCTTAAGTTAAGCATTGATTTAGTTAAAAGTAAAACAATTATCTATTCATGCAAAAATGACGGAAGATAGTACTTAATATACATGAATTTCATTGAGGGATATTTTCCTTGATTATTATAATGACATTTATAAACAGTAATAAAACATTGTAAAGTTTTAATTACTTGTAAGCAATAGAGTAAACCCACACTTTATATTTCCACATATATTTAATTGGCTTTTTAGGCACTTAGAGAAGTTTTAAATTTTACGAAATTTTGGGTTTGTGACATATGGTATCAGAGCATTAGGTTACAACACTAGGGCCTAATGAGCTCAACATGCGATAAGTAAGTATGAAGGTTGTTAAGTTGACTAATCAATTATTTGTGTTTCATTTTGGATGCATGGATTGTACTGGAGGAGGGGAAAATGAATCTCCAAGTTCGACTTCAAGTTTCTTCCGCCAGAGCACAGGTTGCAAATACTTGGGCTTATTGAGCTCAATTGGAGAAGAAAAAATACAAGTTGTTCGGACAAAAAAAAAAGAAGCTGCATTCTATAAGCCAAGAATAAAATGTTCACTTCCAAGGAATCATCAAGAGGTAAGCGACAAAAATTGCAAGTAAGTACGTACGAGTTTACTGAAAAGTTATAATTAGAATATCTATTTGTGAACATTACATAAGTTCATTGAATGCTCTCCTATGGATAACACTAGACGATGAATATCTCCTCACCCTTTACAATTAGTTTCATTGAATGACAAGAAAGTACTCGTTTAATTAGTTAGATTATTGGAGTTGAGTCCTTATGAAATGGGTACTTGTAAGTAGAGTAAAAGCGTGTATTGGAAGTTATCCTAGCTATTTTACAGTGAAGTTTATAGGCTAAGGAAGTCTCCTAATTTGGTTGACCTTAGATAACTAAGTAAACTTGATTGACCAATAGTCTAGATTTCCAAATATGAAATTTAGATGGGAAATGTAAGCAACTTAGATCTGTTAAAAGATCCATTAAAGTTCAGATCAAAAGTAAGTCTATATGTTAAAAGGTCCATTAAAGATTTGATAGTTTGGGTCAGTCTTGGGTTTTGAACTACGTAAGAAACGATCAAGTTCCGTTTACATATGAGTTACCTTAAATAAGAAAGTTTATAAATTTATAATGAGGTTGACCTTAGTACTAAAATCTGTAAGGGTGCATGCTGCAGGAGGAGTCATTGTGAATTTAATATTTCTAGGGAAGCATAATTATGTGATGTTAAGTTGTTGTTTTATTCCATAAGAAGTATAGTTTGGCTAGACTAGGATGTCTGGTTCCTTTTAAACAAAGAAAATTAACTTTAATTGGTGTCAAGTTTTCTATGACTAGGAAATTATGAGATTACAAAGGAGAAAAATTGTTAATAGTCTCCTTGCTAATCAATTTCATTCTAGTATATAATGGTATAGGATAAGTAATTATAATACGATTTTTGTGACATTGAAGCATGCTCGTACCCTTACATATAAGTGCAACAAAAGTAAAATGGTTATAATTACATATATATGTGAATATTAATCCATTAATATGAGAATGCATGAGTACCTTTTATATATACCTCTTATTTCAGGCATTTCTACTAAGACAGACGTGGAAAACAACGAGTAATAGTGATACTTTTATTTGCTCAATATTTATGATGACTTGCTATCCATGTACAACTATAGGTTTTATCAAATTGATTATTTTGTTAAGAGATAGATTATTGGAAACCTAGAACCAACATGAAATAAATACAGGTTAGTAGGATGCTGTAATCTTCTGACGTCCTTATGTTGCCACAAGGAATGACTGTTTTTATTTATTATGTGTTAAGGAAAACATTGATAACATGGAATTTGCAGGGTAGATCGGAAGTGATCTTTGAGACAGTAATCGAGGTATAAGATTTTATGAAACAAGGAAAAATGACGTTGAACATATGTTTTATATACAATTGTTCTTATGATTTAATTACCTTTATACGACTAACACTTTGAATGTTGTGGTCGAGCAAATGTTATTTTCCCACACACCACTGCCTGACACCCATCAATGGGTAGATGTGGGATATATATATATATATATATATGTATATCGATTCATGCATAATACTAATACGTGATGATACAAGTAGACTGGAACCTCGCAGATGAAGGTGAACTATGCGGTCGCCTTTACAAAGGTACATGGTTTTCTGTATAAGGTATGTAAGTTGTTTTAGACAATTGGTTATCTCTATATGATGTTAGGGTATACAAAAAGGGATGTATAACTAAAATAGGAGTTGTGTTGAAATGGTGAAAGCTAACATTCGAGGTTAAATGATCATAATGTCCATGGATCATCATAGAAAGAATGTTATATCGTGTTCAAAGCATTATGTAATCTTATAAGCTAGTTATGTGTAGTAGGAAATGACATCTTAGATGATTACATATGGATATTTTGTTAAGAAAGATGATTTTATGTTTCAGGAAGGGATCTTCTTACAACATTTGATTTTGTATATAAAGTGATACTAACAAGTGGAATTTGGCAGGTGGTGAACTTTCTGTGAAGCTTGTGAAAATGCAAGAGCATAAATATATGCATGGTAAAATAAGGGGGTGAGGATTTAAGATCCACATCACAACTGTTACAGATTATTTTAAATTTGTGATATATTTTAAATTAGGAAACTCGACCCAGATGGGTCAGAGTAATCGTATGGGTACAGAATGTAATGTGATGAAATAAATTGATTAAATTAAAGGAGATTTTTCTAGACTCAAGCAAGGCGACTTGGGGAAAATAAATTCCGGGACTCAAGCGAGAAGGCTTGAGGGGAATTGTGTAAAGAGTGTTGTAATGGCATTGAAATACTCCCAAAAAAATCAGGGATTGAACAGCCACTAGGATTCTCAGAGAATCGGCTGGCTGTAAGACCTAGGCAAGCTATAAGAAAATGTATATGTGGGAGGCAGGACGCTGCTTAGTATGCATGAAAGAAATGTTTGCTGCGTGAGCACTAAGGTGTTAGGCAAGACATGAAAGAAATGTTTGATGTGTGAGCACTAAGGTGTTAGGAAAAACATGAGAGAAATGTTTGCTGCGTGAGCACTAAGGTGTTAGGCAAGGCATGAGAGAAAGGATTGTTGTGTGAGCACTAAGGTGTTAGGCAAGAATTTCCTGGATCAAGTGAATGCTGTTTGTTGATTTTTTCAAACAGTACACAATCATCGAGCGCTAGATCTATTCTAAATATTGCAAGTGTTATGTGCAATAAAGAACTCATGATTTATGTTTCTGAGTTTGATTATGAAGTTGATGATAAAGTTTTATTATTATTTTTCATTTTCCTTGAAACCCGGTTTTGTGGTCGAAAACTCAGGTGTGATCCATAACGACTTGTGAGAAATTCTTGAAAGACCAGAAAGGGTCAAAATAGAGATGACGAAGCAAGCGAACTGCTAAAAAGTATGAACACCGAGGACGGTGTTATTTTTAAAGGGGAGGAGGATGTAATATTCCTCCTTGTATCCCTATTAGAATTGTAAATGTATATTGTGAACTATGTATGAGGCCCTGTTGAGGAGCTCAAGGCCAAAGCCCCACCAGTGGATCTAGAAACCAGTGATATATTCATAAGTGTTCGGGTTGGCACATCTAACAAAGATGACAACAAAATTAACTAATAATTAATGATCGCGGGTCATCCTAGTGCTACGAGCATTGGAGCATTGGTAAAACGACTTAACTAGTGCCTTAGGTGATAAGGTCATCACCTAAGTTTGGGGTAACAACTATTTAATGGATATTATATATATATATATATTATGTCTTATATATATATACCCAAGGTTGAAATAGTTTGAGTTAACTATTAAAAGGACGTTAAGCTAATAGTTGTGATAACTATTAAATAAATATTAAATGTATATATTTATATATATGTCTTGATTATAAATAAAAGACGAGAAAGATATTTATAGATAATGATGGACAAATCATATATATATTTATATAATTATGGATATTGTATTATATAAAAGATCAATATGTTGTAGTGACAACTATTTAAGGTATACATATATAAATAGTTGCGAAATTTATATAGATATGTGCCTTATATATATAGGAAAAATAGATATTTATAAATACTACTTTTAAAGTCTATGAACGCGAGTATGCATTTGTATAGGCTATGAATACAAAGGAGGACATGTTTTGAATATATTTATTTAGTACCATGAACTTTTGTAATAAAGATAAATAAATTTCTATTTGAAATACCTAAGAGTCGGTTGCACATGGAAGAAGTCGAAGGGCTCTATGAAGTTGTCACCTTAGTGGAAGAGGTGGAAGTTACTACTAGGCCACCTTGGCTACAGGTTTAAATGCCACTAAACTAGTGTTCCCTTATGTATCCGTTAAAATTTTGGAGGGCAAGAGTTTTCCTTTTCCATCCAAGAGTGGGTAAGTTCTTTTCCATCCATTTGTCCAAACATATCTCTATCCTAGGCGAATAGTGGGGATCATGGAGGGTAAAGATAGAAATGTATTTATGTAGGATTTAGTTTGGGAGAAAGATCTTTTCTGGGGGTTTTTATTTAGCATCACCAAACTGACAACCTGCCATCGGTTAGGGTTGTCGGCCATCACCAGTGTTGATATTTAGTGATTATCTTTTATTCTAGCCAGAAAGAGGAGTTTTAGATGCTCTCGGAGAGACTGGATGAGATTTTTTAGGAGGTTTGTCTCCCATTAAAACCGTGGGTTGCCAATTGTTTGAATACAGTTATTTGGATCGCCATCTGTCACTAGAAGGAAAAGAAGCACTCTCTAGTGAAGATAAAAGTAGGGTGGTGGTCGACGGAAGGGCGATGAAACTAACGAGATCGAGGAGGATCCATCTCTACAGTAGCGGAGAAGGTTGCGTGTTCTGGAAATGATAACCTCAGACCTTCGTGTAGTGCCGGGTTTTGAACTGTTGCAGTTTTGCTGCCATGCTCGAGTAGGAGTCTCGTTATGGAGCGACGATACTTTTCTCTTCTCTCAAGAACCATTCTAATTCGCTGGGGTTACTGTCAAGTAAGTAGATTCTCCTTAGTGCTAGCTATTAGTTGTGAATGGAGTAATGGATATGCTGCGATCTATTCTTTTTAACTGCAGAATGTGTTGGTTTTAGCAATGGATATGCTACGATTAATTTTTATTATAGAATGCATACCCTGTTGGACTGTTCTGAAATTTTATTCATGCCGTCGTATTTGTGCTTACCGTAAATTATTAATACACTGCTAAGTTGTTTTTACCATGATTTATTTATATGCTGTCGAGTTTGATGAAGGGAGAGGACGGCTGGACCAAGCCCGATCCCAACCCTTGCTGCATATGATCTTACTGTAAATCATGCTTTTTGTTGTACCTATCTCTTATGGCTATCCCATGTATACGAAGGTGTATAGATTATTGTTTTACTGCCATGTTCTACGAAGGTGTACCGAGATCGCATTCGTTTAAAGTTTTATAAACTATTTATTTTCCTTCTTAATCGGCGTTTAAGGCCAGAACAAACGCAGACCTACTTATGTGTTTTCGGCTGGATATACTGCCAGTGCGATATGACTATCCGCTACCTCCCACCTTGAACATTTAAGTTAAGGGCATTTGTTGTTTGCGTTAGTTACTTTCTCTTTCTCATTTGATTAATGAAGCTTTCAAATAGTGTTGCTTAAACAATGTATGTTGACATGCAAAAATTCTAGTTCAATATGGCTTTGACGTTTATAAGTTAACTATATGTATGATGATAATGTTTTAGAATGCGGCTACATTGATCGCAACTTTCGAAATGTAGGATTTTATTCCTTGTTTCTATAAACATGTGATTATATTATAATAGTGTATAATTGTAGTGGAAAATGTATGATTATAATCCTTTCGTTTCTTATAAGATATGATTGTATTGCGAGTATAAGTTTTTAGAATTTATATTGAGAATTGCATGAATATAATCTTTTTATATAGTATATAATTGTATTGGGAGTATAACGTATTACAATTTATATTTTGGAATATAAGGATATGATCCTCCTTTATAATATATAATTATATTGTGAATGTGATGCTCCTTTATAATATATAATTATATTGTGAATGTGATGCTCCTTTATAATATATAATTATATTGTGAATGTAAATATATAAATATAATCCCCCTTTATAATATATGATTACATTGTAATCATACGATAAATCTTTAAAAATATGTTGATGTATAAAGATGTTATCTTGGTTACGATATTAGAATATATTTTAGTTAATGTATAAAGATTAAGATATTAAATTATATCTTAAAGTATGGAAAGAATAGAATGCTTTCTTTAAATTATAAATAAAATATGCTTTCTATTAGTTAAGGATTGTTGAGTGAAATACACCCTTGTGAAAGAGGTATAGCTCTTATAGTATGAAGGAAACTTCAATCTTAATATTCCAATTATGTAAACAACCGTTTGAGGGTTGTCAAGTACTTGTAGAATAACAATGGGTCATATGACTTCAGGAAGATAGCAACAATCATGTTGCGAGAATGTAAGTACTTGTAGAATAGAAATGGGTCATATGATTTCAGGAAGATAGCAACAATCATGTTGCGAGAATGTAATTCCTTTGGAAATCTGTTAAATAATACACACACAAACCTTTGTGGACTAGCCCGTGTACGGGTGAACCACGTTATATTTTGTCTCCTATGTTTCCTATGGTGTTTCTCAATGTGTCTTATGTATGAATACTTGTTTCTGTCCAAAAAAAAATGTTTATGATTACTCTGAAGTATACGATTCATATAGAAGATTGGTTGTTGACATAATACTTCATTTATGATTATGATTGTGTTGTTACCATTTAGATTATTTTATTGAAAGAAGTATATGTTTCTTAAAGGATGTATATTAAGACATAAGGAAGTTTGTGTTTCCTGCACGATTTAAGAAATGGTTGACATCTTAAGTTAAGCATTGATTTAGTTAAAAGTAAAACAATTATCTATTCATGCAAAAATGACGGAAGATAGTACTTAATATACATGAATTTCATTGAGGGATCTTTTCCTTGATTATTATAATGACATTTATAAACAGTAATAAAACATTGTAAAGTTTTAATTACTTGTAAGCAATAGAGTAAACCCACACTTTATATTTCCACATATATTTAATTGGCTTTTTAGGCACTTAGAGAAGTTTTAAATTTTACAAATTTTGGGTTTGTGACAAACATATTGTGCATTGTATGAACATTTGAACTAAATGGCATGGTTTATACATATTTATGCACATGTGTAGTTTATACATAGTTACACACTAGTGTGAGAAAACTATAATAAAAGGATAAGTGCTCTTAATAATAAGAACAGTACGTTGCTTCCTTCAACAATATTGATATCATTGTCATTATTGTTATAATTATTGTTACAATAACTTAAGGTGTGCAATTTGTTATACATACATATGCTTTTACTTATGAAATATATATCATTTCATATTATGTTAAGTACCTTAGATTTGAAAATACACTCACACACAAGATATACAATAATAATATAGAAAATCATATTTACTCAATTGGTAAAAAAAATACCATTAAGGTAGGGAAACACCTTACAATTGATCCTTTTATGGAAGGAATACATTCATCTTCACTTGCCTCTCAAGATTGTGTAACTTGACCATGAGCTAATCTCGAAATACAATATTATCCACCCCTTTTATAAGGAGGAATCCATCCTTATTTATAATTAATGAGAGAACCCATAACTACCTAGTGGGCCTTATTTCATGAGGCCACATTACATTTATTCAATACTATCTACCATAGTGGGCCCTATTTAATAATAAAAAACATAGTGGATGTAGTCCACCTTGCATTTAATGGCCTCCACTATTTTTACTCTAATCGGCCCCTCGTCCTCTTAATACACCCCAAGGGAGGATCCCAACATTCCACCCCCCTTATAAAAGTGTTTCCCTCAATTCTTGGTATGAGGAGGTACAACCATAAACTAGGGTCCCATGTACAACTATTATCCACAATGATAAAGTAGTCCAAGAATCTCCATCGTAAACCTAGGTCCCATGTATGAGTGTTTAGTGCCATGTAGAAGTCGCTAGTGTCCCATGTGCAAGTACCAACTACAATACTAAAGTGATCCACACAGTTCATCCATGAAAATAGGACCTATGTCCAAGTTTTAATGTTAAGTCCCCATTTAATATACCTTATCTCAATACCTAGTTGAGAATGGTGCTCTAAATTCCTAACACAATCATGTGGATCCAAATATATATATCTAGCCATATCCACACAACAATCCACATAATTGCAAAAATTCGGGTGTGGATCTAGAAGTCACACTACCACTCGAGAATAGGCAAGTTGAAAACTAGTAGTCACAACGAGTTATTGATTTATTCCAATAATGTTATATACATAAGGTAGAATAGAGTCATTAAATATAAGCTAGAAGTAGTTGTTATTCCAACTACGGTAATTGTCTATATACCATTCCTCACATGCCTTCTCTAAATCATATCAACCATAACATATATTACTTGTACTCATCTTCAATATCAATCCAAATTTCCATCCTTTGGATTTTTCCATAGCCTTCCTATATTTTTGTATGTGTTTCTCTATATGGAGTCACCTTATACAAACTCCTTTAAGGGGCATAAATTCTTCTAATTTGAGTAACCATTGTTTGTTACGCTCTTCATAATCCATAGCCTCTTCAACAAAAATTATAGGCGAGGATACCTCCACATAATTTTCATTTTATATCATTAGATATTCCTCAATGAGGGGGGCTAATATATCCATGGAAAATATCATAATCCTTATTGAGGGAAAAGATTTACACTGGTTATAGCATGAACAATCTTGACCGAAAATATATCATATAATATGTTAAATCAAATCCTTAGAAATAGTTTATCAAATGGCACTAATCTGACATAAATATGAGCACTATATCAAAAGTTATCTCAATATTAGAATCCGCAGAAAGAACTGTTGGCATCTACTAGAGATAGTGCGATCAAATTCATATTATTTTTGTCAAATTTTCGAGCCTTATCTAAGCTCATATTCAGGACAATGACGATGCCGAGGCTTTTTTCATCTCCTTATTAAGGGATATATAGAAACAACATTTTAAAGAAAATAACCAACTTGTTTTTAAGAGGTGATCCAAAGTTAATTTCATTTGATTAATAATTATAAAACCATTAAACTTTGGACACTAGAGGCCATCCAAACAAAGTCATCAAGCCTTTCATTGGAGGAGAGTAGGTAGCCAAGTTCTACTAATAGTTAAGCCATCATCACTATTTAGACAATTAGGGTTTTTAACAATTTCAATTGCCTCTCTCACCCTCTGTTTTGACCAACTATCAATTCTCGCTAAAATATTCATTGTTCCAATTTTATTGGATGCTTTGTTTTCTGTGGGTGCTTTGATAATGAGGAATTATGAATCCTATTTAAACAGATGTCAGGACTAATATGCTCTTTAAGCCTTCTTTGGATAGACCTCCCTGTTTCTCCATGTAAGATTTTTCACAAGCACAAGGGATTTGATAAACTCCTTTTTGTAGTGTTGGGTCCACTTAATCTTTCACAGATCTGAGAAGCTCCTTGATGTTACAGAGTGGTGAGAATATTCTGTCAATGTTTTTCTTTTTCATGTGTATAGCAATTCTGTAAGTCACCCCTTGAGCATATGGAAGGAATGTTTTTAGTTCTCCTATTTTACTAGCTTTGGCACATTCTTGGGATCTCCTATGTTGTCTATCTGCTTGGGAGAATGATTTGTTAATTTGTGAAGTGGTGTATCCTTTTTTTAATAAGACTTTCCGTAGATGATTTTTTTCTTGCTCAATATGCTCTGGGTGAGAGATTCTTTTATCCCTTGTAATCATAGTATTGACAACCCCTAGTTTTTAATTAGGGTGATGGTGGGACTCATCGTGTACATATTGGTCTGTGTGGTTTTTCTTCCTATACAACTTATGTGCCATCCCCCCATATTGCTTCTTGATTATCATGACATCAAGGAAAGTAAAGGAGCCATTTTCTTCAAGCTCCATTGTGAATCTTATTGATTCGTATTGATTGTTCATATGTTCAACGAATTTTTCAAGTTCTTCCTTCTCATGGCCCCAAATAACAAAAGTATTATCAACATATATTGACCACTAGTCTCTTTTTGGATGTGCTAGGTAAAGGGATTTTTGTTCAAATTTATCCATAAACATGTTTTCCACTATTGGTGACAATAGGGAGCCCATACTAAGCTACACCATATGTTTGCTCATAAAGTTCTCCTTAGAAGCTAAGAAACAATGATTTTAAACATAAACTTACTAGGCTTGCATTTCTTGATCAGTTAGTTTCTCTATGTTTGCCAATGTTTGCCACATATAATGCAATGTGAATACCACTAAATATCCTTTGACAAATAGCTTCCATGTAACTAAACTTATTACTTAACATGCCACATCAATACTTTATGCCTTGTCAAACTACCAAATACAATGAACTATCACATGATGATTCCTTAGAAATCTATAAGAATATTTTTATTAGTTATCTTTAAACAACCACAACTTTCATAATTGATGTTCATTTTAAATAATGTATTTTACACTTTAATTCTGTCATCTTTGCATTGATAAACATGGTTTATACAAATTTATCGTTTTTTAAATTCAAAACTTGCATTTTTCAAAAATGGAACCATCATCCCCATTTTTCAAAATTTGTTTATTTCGACATGCATTTTTTTTTAACTTCGTCCTTTTATTTCAAGAAAATGGTTAATATTTAAAGAAAATGATTTTATTTCTTTATATTTGTAACCGTTACCTTATCCCGCCTGTGTTTTCGTAATTTCGTAATTGGCAACTTTAAGGAATTGTCTTCTACTTTTATTGACATATTTTGGGTGTGGTAACTCACCCAAGTTAAACTTGCCAAGTGCCAAGAGTCCCAAGTTAGTGATTAAAAAAAAATAACACTTCCGAGTGCCAAGTTACCGATTCCACTTTTATATTTAAAAAGAAACACTACAAACTCTTACGGTGGCAAAGTTGGCAAAGGATATCACAACAATGTATGCGGATGGGTATTTATATACGGAATAAGCATATTAAAATTATCATAGATTCACAACAATTAGTGTGAGACTGGTCTGTTTTCAGCCAGCTTAGCTCAAAGACGCAGTCATGGAGTCCTGGACAAAGAAAAGAATTGGGGCACTGAAGGACGCCGTTTCTGTTGGATTTGCCAATATGAACTATGTTGGTTTTGCCAATACGCCTCCATCAATCAATACCAGGCTTGCCGATATAGACACTGCAGTTGTTAAAGCTACTCGACACAATCATATCCCTCCCAAGGAAAAATAATTCCTCAATTTTTTGTCTGCAACGAAAAATTATGAGCTAAGACGTTATATAAAACAAGCTGTCGAAGAGAGGGTAAGCCGAACAAAAAACTGGATGGTCGCTGTGAAGTCTTTGGCACTCGTTCATCGATTGATAATGGATGCTGTTCCCTGCGTTTTCGCTGAAGCAGAACAACAAATGCAGCATTCCTCTGATACAACGCCACTGGTGGCGGTGTCCCAAAGTTTCGAGGATTGTTCGACCCCCTTCGCTCTACAATTTTCTCTTTGGATTCGCAAATATTCCTCTTATTTGGCTGAGAGACTGCAGTACAAAAGCACCAGTAACTACGTTGCTGAAAATGAGAATTTCGAAATTGTTCACCTTTCGGAAGATTTGCGATCCCTGTATCTACTCCTCAGCTACCTCTTAGACTGCACTTCTCCTCAGGAAGGCCGCGTCGCAGTGAACTCTCTCATTTACTACGCCCTCGATTTACTTGCGAAAGAATGCCCAAAGATCTATGCAGCCATTACTGATTGCTTCCCTTTTTCAAATCCGTGGCGGGCGAAAAAAATTCAAATTTAAATCTCTGGCGGGCGAAATAATTCAAATTGAAGACCCCTGGCGCCTTTACAAAATTCAAATTCCATCGATGACGCACGGGGTAATTGGTATCCATCCAATCGAACGGGTTCATGGGTCAGGCGATGGTATGGGCATTCTCCATTGCATCATGATAGGTATGGATATGGTATAATAGATATGGAGATGCGCCGATTTCGCTCACCGGAAAGTTCTGGCTGTGCACGGAGTTTGAAGGTACGTCAGCCCCTGCAGCAGACTTAAATTGTCTGCTGCGGGGTGCATATTGGTTGCCCTATAGCTATAGCTTCCTCATGGACGTTTACATATTGCATTATGTAACCACACTTATCCTTTAAGAGCTAAGAGCAATAAGTATCTCCAACCCAGCATTGAATGCCGCGGGGTAGGTGTTTTGATGGCAGTTGGATGTCAAGTTGGGTCCATAAATTGTATTTGGGTACTTTGCTGGCTATTATCTCCCTCAAGTTTCTTGTAGATTAAAAGATTTTGTGTGCGTGGAATCAATTAAAGTCCGTAACGACCCAGTGAATGCCATTGCCGTTGTCAGGAATGGGATGCTCTTTACATCTTCTGCTGATGGAATGGTAAAAGCATGGAAATGAGAGACTATAACGAAAAATGGTCGAACCCATCATAAACTGGTCATACAACTGAAAGTATTCCCGCTTCCCCTGTCAATGTTATAGCTCTAAGCTCAAATGAATATGTTTTAAACTGCGGGACCTCAACATCTGAGATCAACTTCTGGACTTCAGATAAGAAGTCTCTGGAAATTATATCTTACAAAGGAACCCTAAGGGGTCATGAACGTTCAGTTTTGTTCCTGAGGACCGCTGGGAAATTGCTATGCAGTGGATCTGCAGAGAAAACTATTAGGATCTGGAAGAGGGAGTTGGTATCAATAAGCAAAACTCATCACATATGCTTGGCCATTTTGGAAGTTCACAACAGTCTTGTGAAATCCATGGCAGTTGTCGTGCCTGCATGGACGATCTATAGTTCCTCGTTGTCACCAAACTCCTTAAATTTCTAAAGTTCCTCGTTGTCACCAAACTCGTTAAATTTCTAAAGTTTTGACGTTTCAGTTAATTTGAGAATTTGTATGGAACTTTCCAAATTTAGTGGGAACCGTTCTAGATGGTCGAGAACTTGGAGACTTTTTCCTATGTGTTTCTACTCATTCATGATCGCCAGTGAGTTGTTAATTTGTGTTTTTCCACCCATTTATGATTGCCATGTGAGTTCTTAATGACATTCTTATTTCCTCATAACTATACATATTTATACCATACATACATACATACATGGTTGATTCATAACTTTTTATTTAAATAAACTAAGTTGCATAAATCTAGTTTGACCTTTTATATATTAAATAAAAGAAAATAAATTTATATATTTTACTATTTATTTTATAAATAAATAAATAAAACTTTTAACTAATTGAAAATAGTTTTAAATTTTATCTTAAAACTAATTTCATATATTACATTTAAATAAAAACTATCTTGATTTTTATTTTATAATAAATTAAATTTATTTATACACCTTCACAAATACTCTAGCATAGAATGTGTTGTAAACATATAATATTCTAATACATAATCATAGTTACAACTTAGCACAACTTAAAACATAATATATAGATATAGTCACAATATAGACACTATAATTCCTAAAACTCACCACTTTAAAAAAAATCTAGTTTATATAATTAATGACATGGATGATAATCTTGATTTTAATGCACATTTCCTATGCTCCCGCATCCTGGAAACTTGTGCAACATAGGTTTTCATTGATTTGGGCCTCTGTTTGAAATTGAGAGGTTCGAGGTTCACCTTTAGGCAACATTCCACTATCTATAAAACTTTGATAATGAAAACTTGTATTCATAAATTACACAGTAAATATTAAAGTGATGTTGCCATGATAACTTCTTGTTTTTTGCCCATAATAACGGTGGATGTGTAGCGGCTGGACAAACTTTAATGAACGAAGTATATCTTGTCGGAATTTGAAGTTTATGTAAAACTTAGACTTGCAATAGCCAGTTAAAAATTTCAGCTCGACATCTATGCGTGTAAAGTTTACGTGATATATGCAGACATCTGGTCGTGCGAGTCCTAGTAATTGCACGACTTAAGTTATGCAGACAGCTGGTCGTGCGAGTCCTAGTAATTGCACGACTAATTTATTACGCATATACACTTAGCTCAAAGGCTAAAAATGCAACTACCTAACAAACTGGGCCGGAGAAGCACCCTTATTGGAGGTTGCACTCCTAGTAATTGCACGACTTAAGTTATGCACCTTCATGTCCCACGCCACTAGTGCCGTTTCGAGCAAGATCGGTGAAGAACCTGAGAAATAAATAGATACTACAAATCATCACAATTGTTTTTATAGGTTACTGATATATCGCAAAGTTTCATAACTTCACTTAAAACTATCGAGCAATAGCTAGACATATTAATTACTGTTTTGCTGAACTTGCTATCTATGTTGATGGCACCATATGAATTGAAAATGGCATACAGTTATGGAAAAAAAGGAAATTATTCATTTAATGAGCGGACAACAATTAAAAATAGCAATAAATTTTGGGGGTGGACAAAGGGATAAGAAAAGATAAAGGCGTAGCCTTAGCGTAAACAAATTTACCAGGTCTAGCATTCATTATTCACGTTTGAAAAATTATTCCAAGAGTCCACAACACAATTTGATCAATATAATTATAATTCCTAAAGTTTTACTCGTAAATTGTAACTACCCTCTTTAAAAGAAGTTCAGTATTGTAGACAGAATATAGATGTGTCAAAAGGGCAATAGAGAGTGAAGTAATAAAATTAATTACCCCATATATTGAGTGGGTTGCGAATGGTCACGAGTGTCAACTTCATTTGATGAGAAACGAGATATATAGTTTCCAGGAACAGAGAGCCCCGTCGCACCGAATCCTTGTATTGGATCATGTTCAGATGGATATTGTCCTTCCACCTGACGGCACTAAAGTTTTTATTTCCATAGCCCTCATTTTGTTAGTTAGAGCCTCTATATAAATACAAACTGTTGAAGAAATCCATAAATCCACATTGACATGTAAGATGCCTCAATTTTAAACTTACCTTTTTGTGCAACGACTTGTTTATTTCCTCGAACAATTCCTGCATACATTTCCATTGGTTGAACCTTTAGAGATTTGAATGGGTCAAAACATTCCAATTCATACTTTTACATCTTGTAATTATAAGATAAAAACTACGCATCCACTTCATTGTAAATATCAAACCTCAGATTACATTTTTATTGTTAATATTTTTTTTTAAAAGTGGAGTGTGAATGTGTGTTCAAATTTAGTTTAGGGATAACTTGAAGTAATTATTATTTAAGATGATTTATGTACAATTTTTAGCGAGCTCGCTACCACTTTAAATAATGCATTTTTCGTGAGTGGCGTAGGTTACAGTTACAATCCATTTTATTGTTTTCCTTTTAATTAATTTTTTGTATATATATTTATGACAGTTTAAAATGATAGAGAAAAAGGATGTGATAAGGAAAGATTTTTAAAAGAATAACTAAAATATTTATATATTTATGATGATTTTTTTTTAAGGAAAAAAAATGTAACTTACTATTCAAAAAGTACTGAATCAAAGTTATATCCAAAAATATTCTTCAAAAAAACTGTTCAGTCATCTGATAACATCTAGGGTGAACATATGACAGCCAAAAAAAACTTTTCCTAAAATACTAAGGTCTGAAAAGTCCAAAACCTACAGCGGATAGCTTCAGTCTTCAAGATCATAACATCAACACATAAAATATAACATATATGCCTACGACGAATAACTGATAAGGAACATCAACAACAAATAAAGGAGAAGCATGACATGGCAAAAGGAGAATTTTCTAAATGAAGAGTCTAGGTTGCATGATACTACATGTCATAGTTAAGATATGAGGGTATAAGGCAAAGGTACAAGGTTCTCATAGATTTTAAGTGTGAATTAGGATTTTTGCTTATAATTTTTCTTTTCATTATCTCTATTTGTGTGGCATTTTATATAGTGTTGCACATGTATAGACATATATGTTATATTATGCTGAAAATTTTAAAAACCAATTTTAGGAAAAAAAAAATTTATAAACAACTACACAAAATTTCTAAAAGTAAAATTTATATCTTAAGAAAGATTATTTGATTTTCTATATTTTGTCTTTTTACATCATCCTAAAATTCACTATGCATGTACCTCTAATTTCCTCTTGAATTTAGAAGTTTCTGTTTTTTCAGTTTATGTGGCAACTAACGTGTCTTTAAAGGAGCTTATGATTGTGCATTATCCCACCCATCACATTTTCATAGGTAGCATGAGTTCCCATTGTATATGAGCCCAGAAATTTCACTATCACAAGTGAATCCATTGCAAGCTTGCCCAATGAGTGCACCTAGATGCAGTTGGTTAAGGCCATGAAAGGTAATGCTCAGACGCTAAGGGAAAGCTCAACTGCCTTGGAACCCAAGGTACTCTGATCAGATATCTAACTCAAAACTCTTATGAGATATCTAATTCTTTTGAGGTTATATTTGCTTGTAATATTATGAAAAATATTATGTAGAGGAGGTTTATGGTTTGGAATAATATTTTGAAAAAAAAATCAAATCGAAGATAGCATCAAAATACTAACAAAACTCTTATCTACAAAGGGATGCAAATAAAATTAACAAAGCTAAGTGTATTAAGAGAAATCAAGGAGAACATGAGGCTAGTCATCCTTGAAAGGGTCAATGGCCAAAACTATTGCTCAAGACGCCAAGTCAACCTAAAGTATCACTTGTCTCCATGTTAACCATATATCATGAAATTTGTTAAAGTGAAGTGAGATATATATGGGATCATATGAGATATAATACCATAACATTATATGGGGTCATATTCTACGATATAATACCATAACATTATATGGGGTTATATTCTAGGATATAATACCATAACATTATATGGAATCATATTCTAGAATATTCTAGAATATAATACCATAACATTATGGGTGAAAATATTATATTTTTATCTAAATTATAGAAGGATAGTTAGCTTTATAAGGAATAAGCCAGAAAAATTCTTTAGAATGGTTGTACAAACCAGTCATGGAACACGAATGTGTAGCTAAAATATCTATATAGAGATTTATGTGGCTATGGCCTTCCTTATGGAATAGAATCATGGTGTGTGGCTACAAGTAATAGATTCATGAGTAGACTAATATTCTCATCCAATGTAAATGGGAATCCAAAAAATGCATCGAAAAGAGGATGGGGACTTTGGTGATTGCCATGGGATTTTAGGAGGAAAAAATGAGGATTACTAAGTGTCACCAATATTATGTTTATCCTATGTTAAAGGACAAAAAATTTCCAATGTAAATGGGACTCCAAGAAATGCATCGAAAAGAGGATGGGGACTTTGGTGATTGCCATGGGATTTTAGGAGAAAAAATCCTCATTATAGCACGCGATGATCTGAAGCTAGTTTTACATGCTTATGAAGTGTGGGAGTCTTTAGTGGGTTAGATGTACTCAAATGCTACTTTCAATGTTACCTCTTTTTCCATTCTCTTGTGGATTTGGAACTCATTAAAATATCCCCTACCTAGATCAATACAACGACAAGGGAAGGTTTTCAAGGGAGACAATTAGATAGAATTATGGAAAATGAAAACTTCAAAGGTTTAGATATTGGATTGGTGTATGAGTAAGTTGGATTGGTGTATGAATAAGATGAAACCATATGTCCATGTAGAAATAAGGAAATGGAAGCCACCTCTTCCCATTTCAAGTTCAACTGTGATTGGATGAAGTGTGAGGAGTATGTCCATATTGTGTATGAATCATGGTTCAAGTATTATATTAGCGAGCGATAGGATGATGGGAGATATCCACAAGAACCTGATCAAAATCGAAGGCATAACAAATTTCTTCTACTTTTAAGGATTCTCTTGAAATATTTACCACAACCGAGGAGAAAATTGAAATAAATCATAGGTATATTTCAGGGATGGTTAAAATTATGATCAAAATCGAAGGCATAACTTTTGCGGTTCGCATGAAGCTAAGGAGTGTTTACTAGATTCACATGAAGCTAATTGAAAAAGAAAAGACACTTGGTTAAAAGAGGGAAACGATATAATACTAAATTTTTTCGTGGATATGTAGAAAGCGTGAAAAGCTTAAAATACTATATGGAAATCAGCATTGAACAAGGGATTTAGTTATCCAGAATTCAAGTCATATCAAAGGCTGCAATTAATCTCTAGAAGAGACTATAAACTTAGACCAATGTTGTCGAGAGAATGGTAGATGCAGACCACAATTTATTTATGATGCAGTATCTTGGAAGGGATGAGTTTATCAATGTTCTCAAACCCTTTAAGGAGGAAAATCTCAAGGGCCTAATGGCGGTTGGCTAGGGAAGTTATTTTTAGGGTTTATTGATCTGATCTAGTAGGACTCCGTAAAGTTCACCCGATTGACTAATCCAGGTCAAAGGGAAAATTATCGTAGCATACAAAACCACATTTATAATCAATATACCAAATGTGGATAACCCTTCCTCCTTTGGCTTTTTGGAGGGTAAGTTGATTCATGATTCGAGAACGGTTGAATAGAGAAATTTTAATCTAAAAACTAAGAGAATTTCAAAGTTTTTATTTTTTATTTTTCCTAAGTTAGACCTCTCCCAGGCATTTAACAAAAATAAGAAACTGTACACCATATTTTTAATGATGCAAGTGGGTTTGAGAAATGCTCTTACTAACTGGTAGGAGTGTTTTACAATAGTAATTTTATCAGTGACGAGATAAATGGGGTTGTTATAAGATTTTTAAATCCTAAGAAGGGTTGAGGCATGGATGTCCTCTTTCACCTCTCCTACTCCTACTTCTTTTAGAAAATTTAAAGAGATTTATATTATATCAAAAAAACTAAAAGAGGTTAAGGTGGAGAGGGATGTCACATGATACATCTTATTCATTGTTCATGTCCTCTTGTTTGAGAATGACATTGCCAGCGATGCCAATATCTATTAAAGAATTCTCGGATTGTTTCACAAAGCCACTGGCATTGAGATCAATACCCAAAAATATCCAAGGGTAGATCAATTGTAGAAATGGAAATATTACCATACAAACAAGAGGCATTTGAATCCAAACAAAAATACACTGGCATTGAGAGCGGTTGAATATGGAAATTTTAATCTGAAAACTAAGAGAATTTCAAAGTTTTTTTTTTTTTTCTAAGTTAGACCTCTCCTAGGCATTTAACAAAAATAAGAAATTGTACACCATACTTTTAATGATGCAAGTTGGTTTGAGAAATGCTTTTACTAACTGGTAGGAGTGTTTTACAATAGTAATTTTATCAGTGACGAGATAAATGGGGTGGTTATAGGATTTTTAAATCCTGAGAAAGGTTGAGGCATGGATGTCCTCTTTCAATTCTCCTACTCCTACTTCTTTTAGAAAATTTAAATAGATTTATATTCTATCATAAAAAACTAAAAGAGGTTAAGGTGGAGAGGGATGTCACATGATACATCTGATTCATTGTTCATGTCCTCTTGTTTGAGAACGACAATGCCAGCGATGCCAATACCTATTAAAGGATTCTTGGATTGTTTCACAAAGCCACTGGCATTGAGATCAATACCCAAAAATATCCAAGGGCAAATCAATTGTAGAAATGGAAATATTACCATACAAACAAGAGGCATTTGAATCCAAACAAAAATACATGGGTATTGATATGAAATAAAATGATTATGAAGAAAAAAATTAGATATGGCTCTATGATAGAATAGATAATTAGATATGGCTCTTTGATAGAATAGATTGAAGCCATAACAAACGGTTCTTCGTGGGAGGTGGAATAAGCCAATTTAATACTTATGTATACTTGAGCTCTATAGACTACATTCCAAAACTAATTTTTAGTAAGATCATGAGAATATGTTTGAATTTTTAAGATGTAGAAAGAAATAGATGTATGCAAATCTTGAAGGGAATAGGAAGAGGAGAAAAGAAAGAAAAATAGAGAGCATAAATAACATAGATAAAAAACAAGAATAGAGAATAAAATTATTTATATTTCATATATCATAAATATTACAAACTTTGAATGCATAAACACGTATACAGAACTGCTACTCTTTCATCACATTCACAAAGATGAACAAAAATAGAGATCCATGTTTGTTGAATGCTTCTCAACCTATTGTTGCTACATCAATGCAACTTCCTCTCTCTTTTCACTCCATTGTTTTATTTTCACATACATTGTATTCTAAAACTATCGTCTCTTCTATTCATATATGCTCAACACATGATTAAAAAAAAAGAAATTTATTAATTGCAATTAACTTTACATTTAAGGTAGTCTTGTGTGCATTGAATGGAGGAAAAAATAAAATGGAAATATCTGTAAAAGATGAAAACATCGCATGCTGAAAGGATTGATGAAACGTGCTCATGGATAGGAAAGAGGAGGGGTCTATGGAGAATTAAATGATGGTAGGTGTCATTGATTTCAATACTACCCCTTAATCACAATTGTCATTTATGATACTGAAGTTGTCTCTTTGGTGCACAAATATTTCCTTCCCCAGTGGTTTGGTGAAGATGTTTGGACATTGTTCTTCTGGTCTGCAATGTTCCAAAAATACTTCTCCATTGCTGATCGTCAATATTTTCACTGTTTTTTTGAAAAATTGGGTTCTTTCGCAATATTTTAGCTGATTTGTTGTTGTAATAGATATTTGTTGCCTCTTATCCTTCATGCCTAAATTCTTTCAACATTATTCTCATCCATATTGCTTGACACACTGACCCTATAACTACTACATACTTTTCTTCAACAAGTGAAAGAGTGGCAATTAGTTGTTTCTTTGAATCCCAAGATACTACACTTGATCCACAATGAAAAACATAATCGGGAGTACTCTTCATATCATCTATACTACTTGCACAATCACTATTGGTGTATCCTATCATCTTGAAGTCACTTGCACTTCAATAGAGTATTCCATAGATCCTTGTTCCACTGACATATTTCAAAATGATTTTCCCTGCTTGCCAATGAGAAACTATTGGAGATTCCATGAACCTTGAAATGAGATTAACATCCAACATTATGTCCCGCATTGTGGCTATTTAATATATAATACTACCAAGAAGTTGTTTGTACAAAGTTGAATAAACTTTAGATCCTTTATCATCATTTCGTAGTTTAAACCTATGACAATAGGTGTTGGGGCTCCTTTGCAATTCATTGTCTTAAATTGCTTAAAAATTTCATTAGTATACCTATATTGTGAAATAAATATAGCTTTTCATTCTTATTTGCTTCTATACCAAGAAAGTACATCATTAAACCCAAACGAGTCATCTCAAATTCCTTTTTCATAGCTGGTTTGAACATGCCAATTAATAAATCACCAGAGAATATCAAGTCATCAACATACAAACAAACAATTATAATCTCATCAAGTGCTCATTCATATTGGTGTACAATGTAGGCTCACTGTTGCACCTATTGAAACCAGTTTTCAAAAGATAACTATCAATTATTCTATACCAAGCCCTTGGGGCTTGTTTAAGTCCATAAAATTCTTTTCAATTTTGTAAAATATGTTTTAATGGCCAAAAATATCATACCTAGGTGGCTGCTCCACATAAACTTATTCTTCTAAGAAACCATTTAGGAATGACAATTTCGCATCAATTTGATATATTTCCCACTTGCTTTGAGCTGCTTTGGATAATATTGTCCTCATGGTGTCTAAACGGAATACCATTGCAAATGTATCACTATAGACCACGGTAGGTTGTCGTGAATAACCTTTTGCTACAAGCCTTTCCTTATGCTTTTTCACATCTCCATTTGCATTTGATTTTTTCTTCTAAACCCACTTCACTCCTATCACCTCTCTCTCTTGTGGAAGACTCACTAATTCCCACACTTGATTCTTTTATATAGCATCTATTTCTTCATCCATTTCATTTAAACATTTTTCTTCCTTAATTGCTTCTTCAAAATGAATTGGATCATCTATATGTGAATATAAAACAAAAAGAGAAGTAACTTCCTACATTGTTTTCACGTTTATTTTTCTCATAAATGTCTCTTAAAATTCTCATTTTTTGTCTCCCTAATCTTGCTAGTGTGGGTTTTGACATATCACTTGAGCTTGTAGAATGTGGGCTTGATGGTCCAGTACCAACAGTACCCATTTGAGATGGTGTTTGTTGCACATTTGACAGAGTATTTGCTTGAGTATGTGTGGCTATCCTTATGCTTGATGAAGGTGTCATTTGACCACTTGATTGGGATTGAATGGGTTTGGAAGGAGTCACATTTGAAGGAGTACTTGCTGGTATAAAATATACTTTTCTTCTTGTGGTAAGTGGGTTGCAATATTGATTTTTTTATCCAAACTTGTATCCCATGATTCCTCTTCTATGAAATGTACATCTTTGTTGATTATGACCCTTTTGGTTATTGGATTGTACACTTTGTATTCCTTTGATTCATCACTATATACCACAAATATGCACTTTTCTCCTTTGTTATCTAATTTTCTTCTCAATTCATCTAGGACATATGCATATGTTGCACATCCAAATACTCTCATGTGAGTAACATTATGTTTTCTTCCACTCCATGCTTCTTCCAAAATCATATTGATGACACTTTTAGTGGGACATTTATTCATAATATATGTTGCACGTGCTATAGCCTCAACCCAATATTCGTTATGTTTTACTTTTAACATGCTCCTTGCTATTTCCATGATTGTTCTATTTTTGTTTCTTTCAACTACTCCATTTTGCTGAGGGGTGTACCTTGTGGTAAATTGTTGGTGGATTCCATGGTCTTTTCAAAAACTTATGAATTCATTTTAAATGTATTCAACACCCCTATTCGTTCTCAATGCTTTGATGTACATTTGCCCACTTTGCTTCTAGACAACGGCTTTGAATTGTCGAAAATAATCAAACACTTGATTATTGTGCCTTAGAAAGTAGACCCATTGTTTTGTTGCATAGCCATCTATGAATGTCAAGAAGTAGTAGCTTCCACCAATTTATGGTGCTTGCATTGGTCCACACAAATATGAGTGAACAATATCCAATGGTTTTTTTTGCACGAATTGACTTCCCCGCTAGAAATGAATTCCTATGATGTTTACCCAAAATGCAACCTTCACATATTCTATCTGGTTTTTCTATTAGTGAAATCCATTTTACCATTATTTTCTTGTACAATGAGTCTAAACCTCAAAATTTTAGGTGTCTAAATCTTAGATGCCATAATCAATTTACATCCTTAATTTCTGCTTAAAATATTACTTGAATGACTCTTTTAATTTTCTCTTCATCCTCTTGTGAGTTTGTTGAAGGGGGTCCTTGAGCAAATTCTACCTTCAAATCTAGTTCTATCCTTAGGGGAAACATTAGATATTACTACTCATTTAGACTTTAACTATAAATTGATCACTTTGAAATTTATCTAAAATTGTGGATTGTTTGTTTTTGAAACATATTCTATACCCCTTTTGAATAAGTTGATCAATACTCATCAAGTTATGATTCAACCCAGGAACAAAGCACACATCAGAAATAAAAATTTTCTCCCCCTTTCTCGTTAGAATATTGACATTTCCTTTTCTCATAAATGAAACTTTGTTATCATTCCCCAATGTTACATTGATTTTACACTTTTATCCGAACTAGAAAACATTTTTGGATCCCCTGTCATATAATTGTTGCAACCTGATTCTAAAAACCATATATGCTTCTCATTTTCTTGTGCAACATTGCGATCTAAGAACATGATGGCCTGATTTCGGTTTCATTGGTAAAATTTGCATTTTGCTTCCTAGAATCATATTGTTTCTTTCTACATTCATTTAAGTAATTTCTTACAATGGTGAAAATGAATTGAATATTTATCATACCTTTAGCGTTGAGGTTGATTTTGAGTTGAGATTTCATTATTGCCTCTTCCGCCTGAGTTTCCACTTGTGTTTGATGGGCTAGTTTTTCCACCTTGTATGAATGTCTTCATCTACCTCTAAAATTCGATCTTCCCATGCCTCTACCATTGCTGATTGAGACGTGTCTCTTGAAAGCATGCTCCAAAGTTGAATTTGGTTACCCGCTTAGTATATGCTCATAAGAAATTAGAGATGCATATAACTCATCAACTGAAAAATTGTGAGATATTTTTTTGTCTCTTCTATGGCCACAACAATTGATTCAAATCTTGTAGGCTCACTTCTTAAAATATTTACAGCCACTCTCCTATCTTCAATAGTTTCACCATGTGATCTGATTTGGTTTACCATTCCAATGATTTGAGTGAAGAACGAGTCTACTCTATCTGATTCTTTCATGGATATGGTCTCAAAATTCCTTCTTATCATTTGTATCTTAGCTATCTTCACCTTGGAAATTCCTTAGTATTCAATTTGAATAACATCCCATACTTGTTTTGACTTTGTTGTTGCTGCAGTCCTAGGAAAAATGCTCTCATGCAACACTCCTTGAAAGATATAAAAGAGATATTTTGAATTTTCTTGTTATTCTTTAATAAATATTTCTCTAATTGAGACAATGCATTTTATGTTGCTACATCTCTTGGTTCAAGGTAACCATTCCCAACAAGATCCCATATGTCTTGAGAATAAAACAATTCTTTCATTTTTGATTTCCCAATAATCATAATTTTTTCCTTTGAATTGAGGAATTTGTGAGTTTGTCAAACTTGTAGTTGGAGATGCCATTACTAACTAGAAATAACTTGCTGGATAATTCTTAGCTCCTTCGAAACCTTTTGAGAAACTTCAATTTTATTGACCTTCATCCAGTGAAGTGAAGAGGAAGAGAAAAAAAGAAAGCAAAACCTATAGCAGAAATAGCATAGATAAAAGACAAAAATAGGGAGTAAAATTATTTATATTTCATATATCATAAATCTTACAAACTTTGACTGCATAAACACCTATACATAGATGCTTCTCTTTCATCACATTCACAAAAATGAACAAACTGCTTTTCAACCTGTTGTTGCTACACCAATGCAACTTCTTCTCTCTTTTCACTCCATTGTTTCTTTTTAAGATACATTGTATTCTAAAACTGCCCCCCTATTCTAATAAAAAAAATAGAAATGGAATGGAGACAAAAATAAAATCAAAATATCTGGAGAAGATGAAAAACTCTCATGCTTGAAAGGATTGACAAAACGTGTTGATGGCTAGGAGAGAAGATAATTCTATGGAAATTAAATCTCATGCTTGAAAGGATTGACAAAACATGTTGATGGCTAGGAGAGAAGAGAATTCTATGGAAAATTAAATGAGGGTAAGTGTGATTAATTCCAACAATTCCTATAGTTATTTGGCAGAAGTTGGATACGGAAAAAAGATATGGGTAGATGGGACTTGAAAAAATCCACTATTTCGAATTGGGCGTAGGTGAAAAGACTGTTTGCAGGATAATCTCTATAACAATTTTGTGAAAAAAGCATCGACGGATGGGTCTTAAGAGAAATCCATTATTTCTTAAGTAGACATGTAATTATTTGATTTAACCATGCAAGATGATCTCTATAACAATTTTGCGAAAAAGCATGGATGGATGGGTCTTAAGAGAAATCCATTACTTCTTAAGTAGACATGTAATTATTTGATTTAACCATGCAGGATAATCTCTATAACAATTATTTGATTTGATTTAATAAGTAGACATGTAATTATTTGTAAGTAGCTAGTACATAGTATTTTCTCAAGAAGGTATAGACGATCTCCTTGAATCTAAGGTCCAGAAAAGGTTTGGGTGCTTTTTATGGAAGATGCATGCTCTACATTTGTCCACCATTTTCACATGGTTGGATTTGAACCCTCACCTTGGATAACCTTAAAATGAGAGAGTGGCAAGCGTCCATATTGTCTTTGAAAATATTTTTAAGACAATTTTTAATGCATAAAAATATTTATTTTGTCAAATTCTAGGTGAAGATTTAGTCGTGGATATAGGAAGATGCAATTTTTTTTGGCTTCATACATTAAAAAGAGTACAATAGAGAGGAGATGTAGGATGAGACAAATGTTTTCGTAATTTGGAATAAATAATTATAGAAAAAAGAATATAAAAAATAATTGGTAGTTGATGCATGTATAATAGATAGTTCGTAAAAGACAACCCATTTAACTAGAAGAATGGGGCCTATTGATATTCATTAAAAATGGAAAGAATTAGATAGTTTATTATGGTTGCTAACAAAAACAAATATACAATTATATTGTTAAAGATGTCCAAAAAAATAGAAGAAAAAATGTATATTTAAAATGGTTACATCTTGATATGAACGATATGAACGAAATGAATGAAGAAAGGTATATTTAAAATTGTTACATCCTGATCTAAACAAAATCAATGCTAAAAATGTAAATAAAAAAATATTTTAATATATTTTGTCAAATAATCTAAAAATTTGACAGAAAATCATCATTCTGTTCAAGAACATTGGTTGGCTCTAGGGCTAACCTATTACTCTTTGTGTGGCATGATAGTGTATACAAATTCTGCGGTGGATTTAAATAATTTACAGGATCCATGTAAAACCATGGTGCATGTCAAACTCATATTTGGATGGGCCACGATTAGTTGCATGTTTTAGTTGAATGGTAATTTAGATGTAAAATGCATTAGGCCAATAATAATAGATGTTTGATAATGGAAACAAAAATTCACTAGAAGTTGTGCATCATTTTCATAAAATACCTTCCTGCGTAGCTGTTGAATAAGGTCAAACATAAACTGGGTCTGCAAAACATCAACAGATCAATACTGTTAGTTTAAGAGAGAATAGTGTAAACAATAATCAACTGGTAAGAATTTCCTTCTTTAAGTAGTGATCAATGAGGCTATGATTTAGTGTTTGTAGTCTCATAATTGCAGTGACGTAGAACTCTTATATTCTGATAAGAAGAATGCCGATAAATTGAAGAAATAAGGATTGATGCATAATATTAATGTTTTTTAAAGTAGAAATTTGGTATATAGTAGATTTTAATTAACTTATTATTAAGTTAATAATTATAAGTGGATGCGTTTCGTTTTTGTTGTTGCAGGGATGACACAAAGGATTGTAATAAGCTCTGTATTGAGAATAATTTTTGTAATTAAGAGACTTCTGGCCAGTCAACTTAGCAGCTGGTTTAGTGGATGTCATACTTTCTTTGTTTTTGTCGTTTTAAAGTCATGCCTTAAAAGGATTGTAATAAGATTTATTTATTTTTTTTTGTCATAGTGAACAATGGAAAGCCAACACTTTCATAATGTAATCTTTGTTTTGTTAAAAATAAATTTTATGACTTTCTTTTTTTGAAAAAAAAAAATTAATAATTATATCGTATTATTAAGTGGTGTTCATAAATCCACTCAAGATGAAGTAGATTGATAGAATTTATAAATTTAGAAATACCTTTCACAAGAAAATTGATTTGTTAGTGGTTAACATATAGCTTTTATGTATTTGTTAATGGTTAACGAATATCCCTTAGATTGTTATATTATTAGTAATAACCATATTAATGTGTTAGTGTCTATATCTAGCATTTAATAGAAAAAATATTTTTTTTCTCCTACGGGGGACATTAATATTTTGCGGAGGTTGTATTAATATGCCCGTATGGGGCAAGGTTTTTTTTGCTTATATAGTTTTTTATTTGGTTTGGTATGTGCTGGATTAAACGAATTAAATAGAATTTTTAAAAACGCATTTTTTAATTGTTGATTGGTGGTGGGTTGTTAACGTTCTCCTTGGGTTTCCCTCACTAGGAGCCAGCAGCGGGGGCCGGGGGGATGTTAGCCGCATTAAACCATGGGGAGAGTGGTTTGTATGCATGTTTGGCGTGGAAAACGGCGGCTTTTCCAGGAGCGTTGGGAAATTTGTGCATATGGTTTTGCTCTTAATTTCATTTTCTACGGGTTTAATACATTTGCTCCTTTTCCATGGTTGTTATTAATGTATGTTCCCTTCGAGGGATGAGCCTTGGAGGGTGGAGGAGGGTTCTAAAATTGTGGTGTTTTGGTGTTGTTTTAAGTTGTGGTGTGTCATGGATTGGAAGCCTCCCAATGGTGGATTTTTTTGTTGGGTGTTGTTGTGGTGGAAGCTATTGTGTCGTTGTCTTTGCAAGCTCTTGCTAGTTGTTCGGTGGTGGAATATGTGAGTTTGGTGTCTTCTCTTTTTCGTCCCAGCTTTGTTTCTCTTGTGGTTGGTGTGCGAGAAACGGCACATTGGTGCAACAATGCATTGTTAGTTCTATTTTTTGGTAGGTTCTTGGTATGTTGATCCTTCGATGTGTGGAAGCGGGATTATCCACAGTGAGGTTTGGGCTGCTTGTCCGTTTTCACGTGTTTCTTCCACTGCTGCTTTGCTAGGTATGGCCATGGCTTCCTTCGCAATTTTTTATCTCTGCTTTAAAAAGAAAATTATTGGTTAGGCTTGCTACTTTCTTTCTCGGAAAAAAAAATTGCAAGTTTTTTTAAAATGCATGTATTTTATCTGATGTCTTCATTTGTAAGCCTAGATATAGATTTAAAGTTTTGAGTCAAGGGAATGAGGCCTTCTATTCCTAATCCATCACCTTCTTCCTACTTATTCTACGAGCTCATTACCAGATGGATGTGTCCATTTGCTCGAGAACCAGTTCTTTGGTAGCCTTCTTATGTTAATGGATTCTAGCTCTTTCAAATTTCGAATAGGTTTGTTGCCCAATTCAGATGGTCGTAACTGGAAATTTTAGCTTTTTTGGTGGGTTTGGATGTATGCTTAGATTATTCGGTTGTGAATTGGAATTTGAGACCCTTTCTCAAACTCTCCATCTCATAATACTTCTTCTGAGAATTCAAGTTTTCCCTCAAACTCAATCCACCATGGAGCTACACTTTCTCCCAACCTCCCCCTTAAGCTAGTGATTTGAGGTAATTGATGGAAATCCCTTGCAGTTTACTACCAATTTCAATAAGTAGGGGTTGGTTTAAAAAATTTAGTTCAGGGGTCTAGTCATGGATACCTAATAAAGACCATTCCCATGATAAACCACAGTTTTGACCACAATTCCCAATTTTGAAAAATAATTTTTCCACCATGGGCCTTGCACCTGTACATACTTGCTAATCTTTAACCTTTGGGCATGCTTCCATGATGGATTTCAGGTCGCATTTCCTTCTATTCTAAGAAGAGTTACAAGTTTGTCCCCATGAACAGTCTTGTTTCTGTGAGAGAACCTATTTGTCTTGGAAACTGTTTCTTTGATTTCCCAATGTGATAGAACAAATTAGGATGGGTTGTATGATTGGCATAAAGTTACACTAAGTAGAAAATTGGGAAATGGCCATATAAATCTTGTACATAAATGACTGTTAATTCTATTTTGCATCATATTTAGCAGGTTTCATGCTAAGCTAAATATATATATGTTGCAAATAAGAACAATATAGATCATGTTGTTTGTAGCCTTCCTAATGCAGTACTTGTGCTGGTTTTATTGTGCACAAGGGAACTATTTTGGATATCTATGTATACTTTCATTCTATGGGCATAGAGTAATTTGGTATCCATGAAGACTTGCTTAATTTTTAAATGTGTGTGTCTTTCCAATTTTTTTTGCTTACTAGGTCTTCCATGGGATTTTGCAATGAGCTCGCGAGAGCGCAGGAGCATTCGTTCCATAGGAAGTGGGTCGAACCATGTGGTGGAACTAGATTGTGTGTTGGTTGTTTTAGGTGTTTGTATTTTATGTTGGATTGTTCTATTTTTCTTGAATCTATAGTAGCCTTTGTGAATTATTCTAGATATGGGATATTGAACATCATAAGTGAATAAACTAGGTCCCTATATGGACACATACATTTGTGCATCCTGTAAATAGACTGTAAAACAATAACTTGTTCAAATTTGAAGATAATGACATTTCTAATATGTTTTTGTTGGTAGTTGTTGTTATATTCTATGTTTCCTGCATTTATACTGGCCTTTGTTAATTATTACATATTGGACATCATAAGTGAATAAACTATATCAATCTATGGACAAATGCATTTCTCAAACCTAGAAATAAATTATAGATCAATAGCTTATTCAAATTTTAAAAAAGTGACATCGTGCATATTTTTTGGTGGACAATCATTAGGTTTGAATCTGTTTACACATGCTACATGTGGTTGTGCTTGTACACTAGCATAATTATTTCAGACATCTATGTTTCTTTTCAACTCTTGTTAGGATATTCCTATACTCCATCCTAGTCCTACTAGCTTTTCAGTCATTTTCATTTTCAATCTTTTAGGGTTTGCATGCACCTTTAGGGTTTGCATGCATTCCAGTCATCATTCCTAGCACCTAGCCCTCATTTAGCTAGCCCCCGGAGCTTCTTCCTAATCAGTTTCAGCCCTCCTAGTGCCTAGTGCGCCCTCCTTTCACCTATTGCATGAGAGAGGTGCACTTCTTCACCTAGCCGTCCAGTTATGTTCAGTTAACAACAGTTCTCTCCCTGATTTTAGGCTTGACTCACTCTCTACTAACCTTATCACTCCGATGGACCTCCAGTGTGACTAGATAGCCTGTTCTGACTCCAGTTAGATCCATGAGCGCCCTCCACTCAGCCTCCTTCACTACATTAGTGCTTCCATGTGCCAGTTACACCTACCACATTCAGTTAGACTCAGTTTGACTTCTGGTTGACTATTACTTGTGCCTTGATGACTTCACTGATGATGATTTGGACTCCTAGTTATGACTTGATGACACTCCACTGATTATGGATCTATCCATGTAGGCTAATTCGAATCACACCTAGTGTATTCGAATCCTGAGCATTGTATATTTACCTTTTCACTATTCAGATTAATGTAATATGTGTAATTATTCTGCCTCTATTTGAGCTCCTTTGGATCTATGTTCTTATGCTCTTCTCTTCTTCTATTATTCCTAAATTCTTTCATTGTGAGGTTTACATCATCTCTTTGGATCTACTGTGAGCATTTTCACAACTCTTTGGTATTTGTACTTGACTTATTGGTATTTATTGATTGATAACTAGTTATCAAGAGGTTTAGTTTCAAATCATGTAAGTTTTTTATTTTTAACATAAACACAATGATGTAATTATTAGTTTGATAGGTGCTATTCTATATCTTTACTAAACAAGTAGTCTCAATTCTTCTTTTAGTATCTTCTTCTTTATCTTTGGGTTGTTTTTTACTATAAATATTGTCTAACTATGCATTCTAATTGTTCACATATACTATGGCTTATGTTTTACTAGGATGTGGTCATGATGTTTATAGATACCTAATGCAGTCCTTGTGCTGGTTTTATCATGCATAAGGGAACTATTGTGGATATCTATGTATATTTTAATTCTATGGATGTAGAGCAATTTGATATCGATGAAGACTTACTTATTTTTTATATGTGTGCGTGTGTTTCCATATTGTTTTTCTTATTAGGTCTTCCATGGGCTTTTGCATTGACCCTGTGAGAGGTCTGGAGCATTTGTTCCATAGGAAGCGAGTTGCACCATTTGGTGGAACTACATTGTTATTGGTTGGTTAAAGTGTTTGTAGTTTATGTTGGATTGTTCTTTGTTTCTTGAATCTACAGTGGCCTTTGTGAATTATTTCAGATATGGCATTCCAAACATCATAGTGAATAAACTAGAACCATGTATGGACAAATACATTTGTGTAGCCTATAAATAGATTGTAAAACAATAGCTTGTTCAAATTTGAAGATAGTGGCATTGGCAATATGTTATTGTGGGAAACCTGTTGGTCTATAATGTGTTTCTTGGATATATAGTGGCCTTTGTTAACTATTGTAGATACGGCATATTGGATATCATAGGTGAATAAACTAGATACGTGTATGGACAAATACATTTATGTAACCTAAAAATAGATTATAGAATAATATAGCTTCTTCAAATTTGAAAATAGTGACATTGACAATATGTTGTGGTGAGTAATCATTAGGTTTCAATTTGTTTTCACATGCTGCATGTGGTTGTGCTTGTATGCTAGGAGATTTATTTCAGACATGTTTGTTGCTTTTGAACTCTTTGGTATTTGTATTTGACTTATTGGTATAGTCTCAAATTGTGTAATTTTTTTATTTTGTTATTAACATAAACATGATGATTTATTACTCAGTTTGATAGGTGGTATCCTATCTCTTTACTAAAAAAATAAAGTCTTCATTCTTCTTTTAGCAATGTACCTTCTTGTTTACCTTTGGGTTGTTTTTACTATAAATATTGTCTCACTATGCACTCTGATGGTTCACATAGATTCTGGATTGTGTGTTACTAGGATGTGACTTTAATCATAATTTTGTCTTAATATAATAATTAATACATCATTTTTAACACATGGTGGTCTAGGGATGTGTGGAAGGCATGTTCATGCCTACAACATTGCACATGTACATGGGATGTGGACGTGGACATAAGATCATATAAGCCATAATAGCTTGATCATTGTGCACTGTGCCTCTCCAAGGCCAAATGCACAATATTTCAAATAACAAAGAAGACATATCCATCACATTTAATTAAACAATTCTACAAGCGAGTAGGTTTGAAATCGAATTTATTGTACTTATAGGATAGACATAAAAAATTGTAATTCGTTTAGTGACGGACTTGGGATTTTATATTAGATTTTGAAATAATCACTACTAACAATTTCAGCCAATATTTTATGGATGCTAAAGACGATGAGTCATGTAGCTTCTACTATGGAATCAAGCAAACAAAGTTGACTAGGTTGATGTTGTAGAGGTGAGGATATAGTAGGAGCAACGTCATATCCATCTTGGCAAGGGAAGAAAGCTTCATTATAATTGAAACAACTACACCTTAGCAAAACATATTTTTAGAGAGACTAAAACAAGGATCCAAAGCAATGGGAAACAAAGTCAAGGTGATGTGGGTTGTAGTTTTAGGGCAAGAAGTGAATATAACATTGCATTACAAAGTATTATCCTTGATATTATTTAATTTTGAAGTTATTAGACAAAGTATTATGAAACAATGGAGCTTAAATAACATACAAAATAACTCATGTCTTCTGCAATTCATAGAAAATGGCCATATATGGAAATATTTTTTTAAGTAAATTGGATCAATTACACAAAAAAATATGAAAGTCTTGTTCATGCAATTTGATGTATGAGCTTAAAAAGTGGTGAATAGGGAAAGGCAAGGGAATATGAATAAGAATAAGAAGATTGAAGGGAATCCAAGGAGGAAGAGTAAGAGGTCGTTGTTAAAGTAGCAACTACAAGAAATCAAACTTGGGATTAGAGGAGAGATTATAATCCACCAATGCCTATGGTTGTGAACTTGGCTGGCAAGATTGATCTCTGGTTCTCCTAGCTAGTTGTTTTTTGGTTGAATTTGAGATAGTCAACGAACTAGTGAAGAAACAAAGGTAGGGGAATATGAATAAGAATGTTTTTTGGTTGATTTTGAGATAGTCAACGAACTAGTGAAGAAACAAAGGTAGGGGAATATGAATAAGAATAGGGAGATTGGAAGGAACCAAGAAGGAAGGGAAAGAGGCTTTTGTTAAGGTAATGAATCCAAAAAAAAGTAAAACCTGGGATTAGACGAGAGAGGCTAGTGCACCAATGCCATTGCTCCTTTTGCTTAGGTTAATTTTCCATTTTATATATTGCTTTCAATCAAGGGTACAACGGTCTATGTCTAGGTTAAGGTATAATGTTTTAATCACTAGTTTCCAATCAAAGCACGAATGAAGTCTTTTCCCGCGTATAGATCTAATTTTTTAAATCCCTTTTGTGATTGAAAGACAATTCAACGGAATGGGGGAGATATAATAGCATACATATATCTTATTTTTATAATTGTAATGGAATCTTCTTTCAGGACTATCTAAAGTCTAATATGTTTGTAAGTTTTCATATATATATTTAATACATTAGTCGCTAACTTACAAAAAGAAAAAAATTAGTAATAAATAATTCACATTCTAAGCATTCTCAAGTATCTCTAATTACAAATTTAGCAAATTAGCATACCATATGAAATTCTTCATTTTATTTTTGTGTTTTATTGTTTAGGAAAAGTTCTTCGAGGTAGATTGATCTAGGATTGACACTTATGTTAGTTGCTAGTGTTTCCCTACTAGTGACAAGGAGCAAATATTCTCTCATAGTTGCAGTTTGTTGTTTCCAAGATTGTTGCAATATGCATGTATCAATCTTACATTTGGTTTCGTCATATGGACTATTTTTTGCAGCATAGTAGATTTTTTTTATTTTTTGCATGCAGTAGTGGTTGCAACAAAATTGGGCTCTAATTTATTGAATCACTTTCCTGACAGATCCCCATACTCAATTCAAGGTCTCATTTGTCAAGTGTTGTCAATACAATCGTTTTACTAGCGCAATGGGAATTCTTCATGTTTAATATGCATTCCTTGCAATCAAGGCCATTTTTTTTTACTTAATTGTTGAGTATTCTCATTTTCCATGTTTAGAGATGTCTTGCTGCTTGACTTGGGTGTCATCATGGCTTTGGTCAAGTTAACTTGCAATTTAGAATTTGGAGGAAGTAATCATGCTGAAGGTATGGATTGTTCAACTACAAAAAGAGAAAGTGTTTTTCCAGTCAAAATCCTATTGAGTTGACCATGTTCATAGTGGTCCATAGTTGAGTGCTATTTGTCTCCTTGCATGCTAATATAGTTGCCATTGTAAAATGTTGTTTGTGCATTGATGCATCTCCTTTCACATGGATCTTGATTAGACTTGAATTATGGAAATGTTTGAATATGTTCTCCTCCTTGATTATTGGCAGCGACTATATTCTTTGTTTTTTTCACAACTATGACCTGAATTTCATTGTTCTTGTTTTGTTGAATGCCTCTCCATTGTTGTCATTTCTGTTGGAAAAGTAGAGGAGACAATTTTGACTTTGTTGATGCAAGCTTGTTGCTTTGTGTTATTTTCATGGATACTGGTAGTTTTATAATTCCTTGTTCCTTATTGCCCCTAATTAATAGGTGATTTTTTGTTCAAGAACAAACTTGGATATTGACTTTTGCGACTTCCATCTTACATCTTGACTTCCCTTTTGTCCTCGTAGCTAGATTTTTTTCAATTATCATGTACAAGAGATTGTTCATTTTTGCCAAGTAAATGTAAATATTTTCTTCTTTTTTTGTGTTTTTGTAAGCTTTCCCATTGTTGCTATAGTTTTTGGATATGCATTGGACAATCAACAATGTTTAGTGCTAGATAAACATGTTGTCATAGGAATATTTGTTTCAATTGTCATGTGTTACAACGTATTCATATTTTCCAATTCAATGTAAATATGTTCCTTTTCTTTATCCTGGCAAGTTTTCCCATTTTTGCTATAGTTTTTTCACATCCATTGAGCAATTAGTAATGTGTAGTGCTAGATAGGCATGTTCCTTAGAACTTGGTCTTAATGTCATGTTCAAGTATGCAAATAATGTTAGATAATAAACTTTCCTTCATGAATTGGTTCCTTTGTCTTTCTCTAATACGGAAACAATATTTACACATTCATCATTCTTGTGGTTGCACTCAGTTTTGATTTTCGCAATCCTTTCCTTGTTTATATGAACTTGTAAGAAACAATCTCTCTTGCTAGAGACACAGGCTGCTCCTCTTCTTTGCCAACGCAATTTTTTCTTGACATTTGACAAGTTGTCTTTTGCTTTGATATCCTTGGGGATTTGTTGCTATATAGTATTGTCTAGTGCCCATCTTCGGTTGAATCTCGAATTAGAAGTTATGTACTTGTGCATTGTTTAAGATAAGTTTCCTATATGTATTATCATAAACAATTAACAGAATTGCCTACAATTTTCAAGGTTCTAAAGGTCTTTGACATGTCTTTGGCAATAGAGCCATGTATCTAGAATTCTGAATTTCATTCACATCAATTGCAGTTATTTTGCACTTCTAAACATGTGACACTTTAAAGAATTGAACAAAGTTTTGTACAAATCATCTTAGGCTTGGATGTTCTTTCGATTAGTTTCTTGTTGATTAAGTAAGTGCATAGTCTAGGTTCTATTATTTCTTTCTTGTCTAATGCTATCTTACAAACACAGTTACAAGCTGCATTTATGCATAAACATAGTTTTCCTTCCATTTCATGTCTTTGTTATTAATTTACATGAAATTTGATTTCCTAGTTATATACATTTGCTTCTATTTTCTACATTGTTGCATTGCCAATGACCACTAGAATAAAGTGCAATTTGCTAAATCTATTTGTTCTCCCTGTTCCTTAAATGGATCAACGTTGAAGGGAAATTAGAAGAAATGCACAAAAAAAACAATATATGTAGCTTCCGAAACTGGCCACCACTTGGAGATTTAATTTTTCTTTCTCCTTTCTTTGTTATTGTAGATCGTGTCGATGGCTAGCATTTCACTACATGTGCTCCTGCATTGGAAAACAACTCTCCATGTTTTCCTTTCACAAACTTGTATTATGTTACAGTGCAACCAATGTTGATGCAATGGTTATGAATTTTACATGGTATTGACTCATTTTTAAGAAATGTACTTTTTCTATTGCATAGATTTGTTTCTTCCATTCGTTGTTAGTTTCGTTAGACATGCCAGGTAAAATAATCTATTGTTTCTTAGAACTTTTTTCCCCTCTTTCCTTTTATCCTTAAAAGACAGTATTCTATTTCATTTTAGGAAAATAGATTAATAGTTGAAAAAAAACCTTGAGTAAAAGAACAAAGAAATCTATCTAGGATATTGCGGAGTAGCAACTGTTTGTATTTGGGCTTGTGATTTGTCTTGGTTATCATAAATATCATTCATTGTTCATGCTATTGTTGTAGATGACGTGCCATTACAAGAAAGATTGTTTGCCGGCTATTGGAGGGAAAAAACTATATTAGCAATCTCATCTTCATTGTCTATAGTCTATGAACTATAGCCATATAGTTCATCGTCTATTTAATTTTTGCTGCAAATCTCGTCAAATAGTGCTACGTAGAATGGAAAAGACTGATGTTCTATAGATCCTTTTGAATGAAACATATGCTTCTTGAACGAAATCCCATGCTTGATGTCTATATTGACATGATGTTGTCACAATTTCCAAAATCAAGAAAACCAAGAATAATGCGAAAATAACATAAAATAATACAAAATATCCATCTCCTCTTCTTGAATATTTTTTTTTTATAATTATGAAATTACTATGATGGATCCTAGCAATATAAGAGAGACATGGATTACATTCAGAGAAAAAATTGGAAGGCTACATAGGAAACTACATAGGACTTAACAAACATATATTGAATATAGTAAATTTTAGGAATGCATAAAAAACATGGATTGTAGCAATTGGATGTATTGAAAAGATATAAAGATACATATAATAAGAATAACGTATGTCCAGCTGCATAGTCATAAGATACAACAAATTAAACATACAGTATTGAAGAGGGTTTCTCAACCAATAGAGCATATTGGCTATGCCCTTGCCTTTAACATGTTCTAAAATGAAATTACCCATTGGCAAGTCTAGATGGAATTTATTTTTTACTGCATTCTCTAGCCTAGGCATCAATCCATTAAATAATGTAATAATGTCCAGGAGCTATTTGCAATATCCACAACGTATAGATAGAAGTGATTAAACAATAGTATGGTAATTCCTACAAGCTACTTGCAATAAGTGTAATCTATTTTCAAGAACATTGGACATGGTCTATATCTTGCCTTTTCCAAAACCTTCATCCTTGATCAGTCCATAGGAAAAAAAACATGTCAGCTTCGGGTGAAAACGCGAAGTTGGGTAACACTTCCATGAGAATCGGGTGCTCGAGCAACATAACGGAAGCTATTCAACCGAATAAATATATTTATTCGGTCGAATAACATATGTTATTCGGCCGAATAACTATAGTTATTTGGACAAATAATTGATCATTTATTCGGCCGAATAATGTTTAACGGTGAACCGTTTAAATTGACGGAGACCTCGAAATATGTGCAAATGCATAGCCGACCGGTAATTTTGACCAATGGTTCTATGTTTATTTGGCCGAACAATTATTCGGCCAAATAATTATTTTGCATAAAAGGTTGGTTGCGGGCCACATTGGGCATTTTACGCTTTGCAAATGACTAGTCTCCTCCCGTCTCCCCGCCAAGCGTTGCCGGACCTCGCTTGTCGCCCCGCCTTTTATTGTCACTTTTCATCCCTATGTGTTGATGTCATGGAGATCCTCCACCCTCGTGACGTGGAGATCTGACACCTTATCAGCCTCCTCTCGGCATGGAGATCCGCCACTCTATCGACCTCCTCTCGGCGTGGAGAGCCGCCACCCTTCCGGCCTCCTTTCGGCGTGGTTCTGTCGCCCCTTTTGGTCTCCTCTCTGCATTGTTTTATCACCCCTTTCGGCCTCGTCTCGGCCTCCTTTTGGCCTGGTTTTGTTGCTACTTTTGACCTCCTGTCGGCCTGGTTCTGTCGCCCCTTTCGACTTCGTTATGTCACCTCTTTCAACGTGGATCACGAAATTGGTGTGGTGTGGAGTCTACCAGTTCAGGGTGCTTGTTCGAACCGTAGTTGGACAGTGTCCAATTTGCATAGTGGTTTGTTGTCGTGGAGTTGGATAGCGTCCAGTGAAGGTAATGTATTTTTTTTTCTTCTTTTTGTTAATTTTCATATTTTGGTGTTGTCAATGTTATTTTTAATTTTTATACATTGTTGGCAGGTGTTGTTTCATTTTTTCGGTGCTTGGCTTCGTTTTGCTTCTTTTGTTGTTCGGCTTTGGTTGCTCGAGTTCGGTTTTGTCGAGGTCTTTCAGCAATGAAAAATAAACAGGTATGCCTTCTAATTAAAAATTAAATATAGGTTTGTTGAACTCTCAATTAATTTGTCAATTTAAATTATGATAAAGGGTTTTTTCAGTTGGTGAGTGTTGAACTCTGTCCGCATGGACAAAGTTCATGAGCTCTGTCCACATGGACAAAGCTCATGAATTGTGTCCATGGGGACAGAGTTCATGAATTCTGCCCACTTTATTGAACTCTATCCACATGGACAGAGTTCATGAACACTGCCCACTTTATTACTGTTATATAATTTTGTAAGGTGCACGGTAGATGGCGAATTAAGTATTATTGAATAATGTTAATGGTGGATATTGTGTTTAAAAAAACATTTTCTATTTTACACTTTTTTTTACAAAATCAATAAATTTAGTTTTTAATAAATTCAAAATGGTAATTCATTCCTAAAATTTATTATGTTAGGACATAATCATCTTTAACTAGCATTATCAAATAAGATTACAAATAATCATCCATAACAATCATTTAGTATTTCCCATTACACCCTCATAATGTTACATAACATAGTTTCCAAAAATATAGTTCATGTACTCTGTCCACATGGACAGAGTTCAAGAACTCTGTCTATGTACTTAGAGTACATGGATAGAGTTCATGAACTGTGTCCATGTGGACAAAGTTCATAGATCAATATAGTACCCTAAATTTCCAACACAAGAAAGACAATTGTATTATGCACCAAACAAAAAATTATTATCTCGGATTTGAAGTTAATTCCTTTATTCTGGAGATTTTAGTAGTCTCCTCATTGCCCTAGTGTTTTTAATAAACCATAGGAATTCGAATAGGTCAAGTGAGCAGACAATGATCCTCTACATAGTTTGGGCGGAGGCTGCTTCTAAACCAATAGTGAATTCCTCATGTTTTTACCTTCTCTTGCTAGCTTAGATAAAACAAAGAGTGGTGCCTCTAATTCGGAGAATGGGACAATGTTTCAAAGTTTGTGGTATGATTTATTTGGAATTAAAATAAATCTTTGTATGTCTAATCCAGTATGTCTAAATATCAAATAAGTTATTAATTTAGGATTTAAATTAAGATTTAACATGTTCATGAATTGATTCCTTGACATAAAGAAATGTAACCTTCACTTAATATTTAACCATATTGGTTCCATTCCTTTAAAACATAAAAAACACTTAAAAGATTGGCACATTAATTCTTCATACATCCAACAATATTAGCTATACTCATTTTAAAAACTATTAGATGATATTAGGTATATTTAGGTCCTTATTAAAGAACTTAGTTTCTTTAGCATCTAGGTCTTAGAATTTGTAGAATTAACATGTAGAATTTGTATATGTTATGAGTTGATAGTTGTGTAAGTGTAGATATCATATGAAATGGAAACAGAGGAGTCTTCGAGGCAAAAGCATAGGAGTTCATCACATTCTTCGGAAGATGGTGTCCCAATTGATAATTGAAGTTTGTTGTCTTCACCTCAGGATTCAAGCTTATTGTACAGTTCACATTCATCCGATTCTCGGTGAGGCAATAGGAGTACAGATGGTTCCCCTTTATGCTCTGTGGGAGAACGTCGATCTCGACCTTTTGTCGGTATGAACATCAATCTTTTAATACATGTATAAATTTTAATTTTGTGTGTATGCAGTTTGTACATGTTTGCACATGGCTTTGTTTGTATTTGAA
This sequence comes from Larix kaempferi, assembly GCA_027924585.1. NCBI lineage: Eukaryota > Viridiplantae > Streptophyta > Pinopsida > Pinales > Pinaceae > Larix > Larix kaempferi. The sequence goes on from BSBM01001138.1 coordinate 3,199,938, forward strand.
GCAGAGAGGTAGGAAGATCGAGCAAGGGAGATAGACATGGGTGCAGAGCAAGGTCCCCAAGAGGCTCATCATTCTACACAATGTGGCGAAGGTCGAGCGAGGACACAATTTGTTGAACTAGCGGAGGGTTGTACACCCATAACAACTTATCCATCTGATTTATCTACGGGGCTTCCATGGGAAAGTGGTCTTGCACAAACGAACATTGAAAGTTGTAAATCTCACTATGACAGGCTGCAATGTTGTAATATCCCTCCTTTTATCTTTATCAGAATTTTAAAATAAATGTATACTTGTTCTCGTGAGGAGCTCAAGGCCAAGGCCAAGGCCCCACCAGTACAACTTTTATGTATCTTGTTTATTGTTCCTAAGCTGTAATTATAGACTTACGAGACCGAGGACATGTCGCAACATAACAACGGGGTAGTTGAAGCCACTAACGGAGAAGTCTAGGCCAAGAGTTGTGATATCCCTCCTTACCTTCCCCTTTTTATATTGGAAAATATGCTTGGAATGATTCTGGCACACGACGGTGTTAAAACAAAACCCCACCATCTAGTAATTGGCATAAGCTAACCATTTACACTAGGTTAGGACTATGAAATCTTTTATTACTTTTTGGTCGGGTGGACACCTCCAAGATATACATTGGTACCCTTAAGAAGATAAAAGATATATATATAAGCCATATGTTTTATAAGATATTATTTATAATGTTTTGTAGGCAATTTTATTACATCTTTAAGTTATTAACTTAATGGTATAACACATATGGAAGTGTTATAACGTAAACCAATATATATATATATATATATATATATATAAGGAGTATTTAAAATAAAGAAGATGCAATTACTTTAGTAGAATTATCTTCCTCTACGAATGGCGCGCTCCATTCACTAGAGTATTAATTTAATGGGCAAAAGACACCTCATCACTACGATTTTCCACTAACCATCGTGGAGCCTCCTTATCTTTTCCATTTGTCTCCTCCTTTTGGGAGAAATAGAACTCCCCTGAGGACGCGATATGCCCAAGGAAAGGGTTCTCATCTATTTAAGAATCATGACTCAAAAAGATTGGGGGGTCAAATGAGAGTGGACAAAATGTTGTTTGGGAGATCATTGATACTGGGAAGTTGTCTTTTCTAATGAAATCGTATCTATTTCTATTTGATTTTCTTTTGGTTGTATGCGATATACATTCAGAGTTAGAGAGTGTGGATCGAGAATTGATACCGCCCCCTTAATGCGTTTGCTGTTCAGTATTCCATACTAAGGAGCTTGTATTTTCGTGTTGCTGAAGTGATTTTGAAAGATAGAGTAAGATCAGATCATCTCTGATGGTTTGAAATGTAGAGGCATTGTGCTGTTCAGTATCTCATGCCTCAGGATATCGATTTGCTGTGGGAAATCGTCCTAATGCTCAAGCTTAAAATGTATGTGCATTGTTTATTGCTTTTGTGTTTATTTATTGCACCGAGAATGGATCAGCCGATTTGAATAGATCGATTCACATTTAATTTACTGAGCCATAATTCTGTCAATAGAATTCTCAGTGCTCTGTTTGACCACCGATTTGAGTAGATCGATTTCCATTTAAATTACTGAGCCATAATTCTGTCAATAGAATTCTCAGTGCTCTGTTTGACCGCCGATTTGAGTAGATCGATTTCCATTTAATTTACTGAGCCATAATTCTGTCAATAGAATTCTCATTGCTCTGTTTGACCGCCGATTTGAGTAGATCGATTTCCATTTAATTTACTGAGCCATAATTCTATCAATAGAATTCTCAGTGCTCTGTTTGACCGCCAATTTGAGTAGATCGATTTCCATTTAATTTACTGAGCCATAATTCTGTCAATAGAATTCTCAAGGCTCTGTTTGACCGCCGATTTGGGTAGATGGATTTTTATGAATATCTTGGCCATATCTTTTTATCAGAGAAGTTACACTCTGTTTCTAATGAAGAAACATTTGGATCTAGTATCAATTGTATTTTCAATTACCTTCCTGGCAATAGAATTCTCGTACTCAGTTCAGAATGAAGAATTTGGAAATCTGTCTTCGCCATGCAATCTCATTCATGGATTGATCATTATGGATCAGTTAATTAATGTTCATAGACTGTGGAGATCTATCTACTTTAATATTTTTTTTCTTACTGTATATTGAGATTTATTGGTAGTTTTTTTTTCTGCATATGTCTGTGTATTGTTGTTCGATGGGAAGTTGAGCAATATCAACGATCTCTCTAAATAGAGAGAATCGTTTTTCAGCTTGACATGACCGTTCTTCCCATTATTTTCTGGAAATGGTGGTTGCTTGCACGACTCTGTATCCCCGTGAATCTTAGGGGGTGCGAGTGATGGAGACATCAATACGAGGATTGAGTCACTCAGCGCAATGGATAGAGAGCATGAGCTTGGTAGACATCTGTTCTTAAGTGATACTTTTCTTTTAGATTTGGATGTTTGAAGGTAGGATTGGTAGACATCTGCTGCTAAGCGATTTCCCATTTATAGTTTTGAATGTTGAAAGTAGAGCTGGTATATATCTGCTGCTAAGTGATACTTTTCTCTTAGATCTGAATTGGTAGACATCTCCGGCTAAGTGAGAACTTTTTTGATATGAATATTCGAAAGTAGAACCTGTAAGATATCTATGCTAGCTGTAGTTATCAACTGCACTAATGGTGTGGGATTTGTACTAAGGCCAGAGCTTGTGGAGACATAATAAATACAGAGAAAGTTCTCTGTGAAGGTGTAAGTTACATCGACGAATGTCGCAAAAGAAAATAATCTTAGTGAGATAAGCTGTAAGAGAAACAATGAAGTTGCCAGGATGTAATTCTTTGGATAAATATTACATGATGCAACAACGGTTGGTGGACGTAGCCCAAAGAGTTGGGTGAACCACGTGAAATTGGTGTCTCCTTCTAATGTGTCCTTACTTGATTAAATTGTCCTAAGATATTGTGATGGTGTTGTCGTTTACATCAATACTTGACTAGGTGATTGGTAAGACATGAGTTATAGATAATCTTTGTATTGATCATGAAAGGTATGTTGTGTTTTAAGTATATTCATGTTTACAATTAATGTGTTGAATGATTCAAATAAACTAGTGTGCCTATACAGTATGGGTTTATTAAAGAGATTCTCTATAGAAGCATATCACTATTATGAAGTTCACTTATATGTAATCGTTCGAAGGAGATAAAGGGATTGTGAAAACTTTACTTGTTTACATTGGTAGCTTGCTATCGATGGAATGTGGACTAAGAGTTAGTAGGAGTAAGCAAAAAAAAGTGTTATAGGGGTAATTTAAATATTGAGCAAGCAATGAAGTGAACTCTCAAAGTTTCTTATCAGTATAGCCAAAAATCTAAGTAAAACTGTTGGCGGTAATTTAAAAACTTCGATAAATACTGACTGAATTGTAGTAGGGGATGTTACAAATGGTATCAGAGTGCAGGTTGCAAACACTCGGGCTTAGTTGGGCTCAGTTGAGGAAATAATATCAGTTGGTCAAGGGAACTCCATCGATAAGACTCAAACAAAGGATTTATGTTCCAACGAATCAGCAAGAGGTAATCGACAAGATGTCGTTTAAATCGCAAGTAAGTATACTCCACTTGTTGAAGCATTCTAAAGGAAAAGCATTGTCGATATGTGAGCATTTATATGTTTCCTTCCGAAGTTGAATGATCTTCTATGAATAAATACTAGAGGATGAATATCTCCTCATGCTCTACAATTAGTTTCATTAAATGATAAGAAAGTATTCTTTAAAAATGATTAAAATAGTTGGACTATGTTCCTATCTTTATCTTGGTGATCTTGTTAAATATTTTCATATACATTGATCATAATGATAGTAATGAGAATCATAGGAACATTTGCATGTTCAAAATTTTATAAGGGTTGTATAAACATAATTAGGATTATGTATCTAATGAAAGATGTACATTCATATCTAGTCGATTGATGCCATTGGTAGGGCTTTAGTACATATATGAGTCAAGTCATAGACATTCATCATAGGTACTTGATTGCTTCAATTATATTTTATGAGGATTAGAAAAGTTCTACGCTTGGAAAGGTGACTATACAAATGAAGACAGGATAGCAAACATATTGAATCATAAGGATTGAATGAATGATGGTTAGGTCATATAAAGATATGTATATATAGGTTGAAGTTGAAGCACTCCGAAAGGTTTATATAGTATGTGAATTATGACGGGGTGTAAGGTACAATTAGGTCATTATGAGAAGGATTGGAAAATTGTCGTGAATTACCTTGTTATTGATTTCACGCACTTATGTTGGGATGATTGTATTAAGTATGTGCACGAGATTGTAGGGTGGAGGTGATCCTTATCATGTTAGAAAAATACATAAATTGTACTAAGGGAGTAAGCCCTGAAATTCTCTATGTAGGCTATTTGTTATGTAGAAAGAAAATTTTCATTTTTGTTAATGATCTCCGAGTTGGAATAATAGACGTCTTACAGTGGAGGATTGATCGAAAGACGAATATAAGAATTGACAAAATGTTATTGAGGGAGCTATATTGATCTTAGCCCTTGATAAGTAGAAGATATGGAAGATGTTTGTACATTATATTGGATGTTATAGGCGATGGTTCCAATATAAAATGTTAGTTATGTGTTCTTACTTCTATGCTTTATTTTATGTACGAAACAGATGATATGGTAGATAAGATGGTTAATATTGAACACGCACTAGATCTTCAAAGTTATTGTAAGTGATGATCTCACATCCAAGAGGAATACTATACAAACAATAGATGGTTAGAAGAGTTGTATGAATGATTAGTAAAGGGTCATCCTCAGGGTAAAAGGTTGAAAGGTAGAGGAATTAACTTTATTTGGTTAAATAGACGTTCTACTATGTGAAATTTTCTATGACGAAATTGTTGTACTTATTATCTCTTTGGGGCATGGGATTGTATAGAATAAGGAAGTATAAATCCGTGACACGGGAACATGCTTGTACCCTTGCTTGTAGTTTTAGAAGGGATGATGGTTATAATAGAAGTATACATGTGTATGCTAAATATTCAATAGGATGCATATGATGAAACTGTGGGATTCTACTTTTATATATATTCTATCTCGACGATCCTTACTAAGAATGTTGGGATACTGGGAGTGGTTGACAGAAGGATTATACTTTATGTGATTAAGATTTATGTTATATGCATGGATACCTTGATAATATGTATCATTTTGATGTATATGTTCTTATGATGTTGAGGGGATTACTAATGTGTGTTCATACAAGTACAACATACACCTTGGCATATGAGTCCATACGATAAAGTGATATGCAGTCTCTTTCATAAAGGTATGTGACTATCTTTATGAAACTATACAAGTATATATGAAGACGATTTATTGTTACTTACATGATGTTGGCATGTGCAAGAAAAGTCGTATAATTAAATGGGTGCTTGACACAGTTAAAGTTAAGGATTGAGGTGAACTGAATGTAATGTCCATAGGAAGAATGCATTTCAAGACATTATGTAATTCTATTAATTAAGCCAGTGGTGTTCATTTTAGATGATGATCTTCTTATTCTTATGCATAGGGGAAAGATCTTCTTATTCTTATGCATAGGGGAAAGATCTTCTTACAAATATTTTATCTTGTTACTAATAGGTGAATTTGGCTGATGGTCAAAATTTTGTGCAGCTTGTGGAAAGACAAGAGCATGAATATTATCCAAGGTAAAATAAGGGGGCGGGGATTTAGAACCCACATCACACCTGTTATTTATTCTTGTGATTTTGATAACTATTGCTGAATAAATAACTAAAACTAAACTTGTCAGAGTAATTGTAAGGTTACAAAAGTTAATATGATGAAATAATCGATAATTTTGAAAGAGATTTTCCTAGACTCAAGCGAGGAGGCTTGAGGGGAAATAAATTTTGGGACTCAAGCGAGAAGGCTTGAGGGGAATTATGTAAGAGTGCGTTAAGAGCACTAAAAGACTCCCTAGAAAATCAGGGAGTTGATAGCCACCATGATTCTCGAATGAATCAACAGGCTGTAAAGACCTAGGCAAACTATAACAAAATGCATATGCGGGAGGCAGGACGCTGCTTAGTATGCATGGGAGAAAGTATTGCTGTGTGAGCACTGTGGTGTTAGGCAAGAAATCTCCGAAAGTATTGCTGTGTGAGCACTGTGGTGTTAGGCAAGAAATCTCCGAAAGGATTGCTGCATGAACACTGGGGTGTTAGGCAAGAATTTCCTGGATCAACTGATTGATGTGTTGATTAATTAAACAGTCCGGACTAAAGATATTCCACGAATTGCAAATGATATGCTGCAATAAAATGGCTCATTGTTTATATTTATGAGGTTGATTATGGAATTGATGATAAGTTTTCTTTTACGGTTCCTTGAATTCCAGTTGTGTAGTGAAAAATGCAGATGTGATTGAGAGGGACTTGAAAAGGAGTCATGAAAGTGCAAAGGAGGACAAACAGAAATGACAAAATAAGCAAAGGTTGACTACAAAAGAGAGGACAAACTGCTGAAAAGAATGAACACCGAGGACGGTGTTATTTTTAAGGGGAGGAGGATGTAATATCCCTCCTTTTATCTTTATCAGAATTTTAAAATAAATGTATACTTGTTCTCGCGAGGAGCTCAAGGCCAAGGCCAAGGCCCCACCAGTACAACTTGTATGTATCTTGTTTATTGTTCCGAAGCTGTAATTATAGACTTACGAGACCGAGGACATGTCGCAACGTAACAACGGGGCAGTTGAAGCCACTAACGGAGAAGTCTAGGCCAAGAGTTGTGATATCCCTCCTTACCTTCCCCTTTTTATTTTGGAAAATATGCTTGGAATGATTCCAGCACACGACGGTGTTAAAACAAAACCCCACCATCTAGTAATTGGCATAAGCTAACCATTTACACTAGGTTAGGACTATGAAATCTTTTATTACTTTTTGGTCAGGTGGACGCCTCCAAGATATACATTGGTACCCTTAAGAAGATAAAAGATATATATATAAGCCATATGTTTTATAAGATATTGTTTATAATGTCTTGTAGACAATTTTATTACATCTTTAAGTTATTAACTTAATGGTATAACACATATGGAAGTGTTATAATGCAAACCAATATATATATATATATATAAGGAGTATTTAAAATAAAGAAGATGCAATTACTTTAGTAGAATTATCTTCCTCTACGAATGGCGCGCTCCATTCACTAGAGTATTAATTTAATGGGCAAAAGACACCTCATCACTGCGGTTTTCCACTAACCATCGTGGAGCCTCCTTATCTTTGCCATTTGTCTCCTCCTTTTGGGAGAACTAGAACTCCCCTGAGGACGCGATATGCCCAAGGAAAGGGTTCTCATCTATTTAAGAATCATGACTCAAAAAGATTGGGGGGTCGAATGAGAGTGGACAAAATGTTGTTTGGGAGATCATTGATACTGGGAAGTTGTCTTTTCTAATGAAATCGTATCTATTTCTGTTTGATTTTCTTTTGGTTGTATGCGATATACATTCGGAGTTAGAGAGTGTGGATCGAGAATTGATCCCGCCCCCTTAATGCGTTTGCTATTCAGTATTCCATACTAAGGAGCTTGTATTTTCGTGTTACTGAAGTGATTTTGAAAGATAGAGTAAGATCAGATCATCTCTGATGGTTTGAAATGTAGAGGCATTGTGCTGTTCAGTATCTCATGCCTCAGGATCTCGATTTGCTGTGGGAAATCGTCCTAATGCTTAAGCTTAAAATGTATGTGCATTGTTTATTGATTTTGTGTTTATTTATTGCACCGAGAATGGATCAGCCGATTTGAATAGATCGATTCACATTTAATTTACTGAGCCATAATTTTGTCAATAGAATTCTCAGTGCCCTGTTTGATCGCCGATTTGAGTAGATCGATTTCCATTTAAATTACTGAGCCATAATTCTGTCAATAGAATTCTCAGTGCTCTGTTTGACCGCCGATTTGAGTAGATCGATTTCCATTTAATTTACTGAGCCATAATTCTGTCAATAGAATTCTCAGTGCTCTGTTTGACCGCCGATTTGAGTAGATCGATTTCCATTTAATTTACTGAGCCATAATTCTGTCAATAGAATTCTCAGTGCTCTATTTGACCGCCGATTTGAGTAGATCGATTTCCATTTAATTTACTGAGCCATAATTCTGTCAATGGAATTCTCAAGGCTCTGTTTGACCGTCGATTTGGTTAGATGGATTTTTATGAATATCTTAGCCATATCTTTTTATCAGAGAAGTTACACTCTGTTTCTAATGAAGAAACGTTTGGATCTAGTATCAATTGTATTTTCAATTACCTTCCTGGCAATAGAATTCTCGTACTCAGTTCAGAATGAAGAATTTGGAAATATGTCTTCGCCATGCAATCTCATTCATGGATTGATCATTATGGATCGGTTGATTAATGTTCATAGACTGTGGAGATCTATCTACTTTAATATTTTTTTTCTTACTATATATTGAGATTTATTGGTAGTTTTTTTTTTTCTGCATATGTCTGTGTATTGTTGTTCGATGGGAAGTTGAGTAATCTCAGTGATCTCTCTAAATACAGAGAACCGTTTTTCAGCTTGACATGACCGTTCTTCCCATTATTTCCTGGAAATGGTGGTTGCTTGCACAGCTCTATGTAATATCCCTCGTTTTATTCCCTTATTATTTTAAAATGTAATTGAATATTGTACCGATTTATTGGTGAGGAGCTCAAGGCCAAGGCCCCACCAATAAACCATGAGATACTCATCATTTATTTTTCATAAGTTGTAATGGTTGATACAAACTTGGGACAATGACGCAACTAACCAGGGGCACCGCAATCCATTATGGGAGAGGTTAAGAGATAAAATTCGAACGTACTCCCTAGCGTTGGACAGTAAAAGGAAAACGCTACCCCACTGGGAAGATTGAATACCTCCTTTCAACCCTACGGATACGAATGACTGACTATGCATTATAGAGCAAGAATAAGTTAGTACTATAGTCTTGACTATCTCAAATACCTTGGGATATAAGATGTTATAAACACATCATTATATGCATCTAGGCTATCATTTCCTAGTAAGCTATGATATATATATGTATGATATCTATATGTATATATATATATAGGCATACATATGAATATATAGCCATTGTGAATTTATATAGTATTATAAAATCATAGAGTAATGTTGAATTGTTTGTAACGCCTAAAGAAGATCTAGTCACGGGGAGGTGCCAAACCTTTATTACGGATTTTGGTCGGCCTCTCCCACTCATAGAGGAAGCCGAGCCTTGATTTCGGGGTAGGAAATCGAAATCTACCACTTGGCGTCTCTTGATCTACAGATGGCGGAGGGTATCTTCCAAACTTGGGCGGGTTCTCCAATGATAGCGCTGAGATTTCTTTTTATAAAAAGGAAAAGCTCCGGAGTAGCTCGGCACTCGGGGGGGGTCAAGTTGATCTAACCCGCAAAGCTGGGAGATGTTACTTATGGTATCAGAGCATAGGTTGCAAACACTCGGGCCTAGTTGGGCTCAGCGCGAGGAAGAGGAGTATAAAGTTGGTTGAACCAAGGAAGGTATTCTACCTATGAGACGCAACTAAACGAATCCACCTTCAGGTAACCGATAAGGCGTCCGTGGGTCGATTGAAAGTAAGTATCTCTTGCCGAAGCATTATGTTTTTTTTTAAAAACTCACCAAAGAGATCTAGGTACAAAGTATATTCTTTTCACCACTTATGTACCTTGATAGAATAGAGTTGTGCATATACTTACTATTCATGAATATTTCCTTGATAGGGATGCCCCAAAGAATGTTTATTATGTTGCATCATTAACTTAATGTTGTTAGTGAAAGGGGGTAAATAACCTTGATCCTTGGTTCTCCAAACTGAATTGGGTATAATACTATAGAAGAATAGACCTCTTGTTAATAGGTGACTACATATAGGTGTAGTTATATTGACGAAGAACAGGATATGGATGTGATCTAAAGTCCGCTTGAGCAATTAACTAAATTATACAAATTGCAAAGATATTATTGAGCAATGATCTTCCTACTCTTGCATTTAAGTAAATCAATACTACACAAATGAGGATGTTTTATTATTGCACGTATGTTGATACATTACGCATGAAGCCAATATGTGAAAATAGGAGAAATATATTCAGATGTGAAAAAGGTTTTGCTAAAGCATTATGATGTATGAACATTAACATAGTGATAATGTAGAAAACCGTAACTGAGATAGTTAATAATTTTGGTAATGAAGGAAGCATCATTATGTTGACATTAAATTTTTTTTTTTTTTGTTCTTAAAACATCAACTAGGAAAGTGTAGGCTATCACTTATTACTAAGAAGATATATATATATAAATATATTCATGTACGTTCTGATTAGGTGTTATGCTGCATATGATGAAAATGCTTGAATACATTTGTTTTCCAAGATTTATGATGACTTGCTATCCGTGTACAATTATTTTGTTAAGGGATAAAATTATAGTGATAGACGGAAATCAAGAGTATGTTTTATGGTACGAACAAGAGCATTGGAAACCTAGAACCTATATAAAATACTCATACAAGTTAGTAGAATGCAGTCATTTCCGACGTCTTTATATTGCTGTCAGGAATAACTTTTATAATTTAGATGAACAATCTAAACATCCTAGATTTGTAAAAGATCCATTAAAGAGGACTTAAGACAAGTTTAAAGGTCCTTTAAGATGTGAGAAAATTGGGTTGGTCTTGAACAAGTTACTTTCGCGAGCAAAATTGTAAATTTGTAAAATGCTATTGACCCTTAATGATGAATGCTGTAAAGGTACCTGTTGCAGGAAGAGCCAACGGGAACAAAGCATGTAACTGAAGCATGAACATTCTCTAATTATGAAGAAATCATATTATTGTTGTGACATTGAAGCACGCATGTAACCTTACATGTAGGTTCAAACGAAAGGTATGTAGTTATTGTTAAAATATATGTACAAGTACATACATATATATGTAAACAATGTATTGATGTTAGTGCGTACAAAAGTGGGTGTCTAAATAGGATTCGAATGAGAATTAGAGAGACATATCGTCCTTCCTAATAAATCGTGAGATTGACAACTTAGGGTTTAACCTAGTCTCTGGATTTCGTAAGAAGGAAGGTAGTCACCAAATGAAATAAATCTCACCGGTTCTTATTATTCATTAGGAATCATTTTGTTATTTTGATTATGCTAACTTATGATGATGTGGTGTAATGTGTCTTGGTGGCATGATCCAGATTCAGGTTATTACCAAGGTTAGTATGAAGAGGAATGCATTACTTCAAAGTAAGACATATGATCATGGAAATCCTCCTTCTAAGATGATTATTCTTATGGTTTATTGATCAATCAGAGTCTTTAGTTGATTATTTTTGATGGATGATAAGCAGTTATGTCTAAAGTATATCTCGATGATTGAGATACTTGACAGTGCAAACAGGGTACATACCAGCCATGCTTTCACTCACAAAAGCTTAGTAAGAAGAGAATGTTTTGATCAAGTATGGGCATTGTAAGGTGAAGGATGAGTTCCTGATATTTTCTTATTTTATACATAGAAAAATATCTCCTTATGAATATTTTATTTGTTGTTAACAGGTGAATTAGGCATATGGTCGAAATTCTGTGGAACCTGTGGAAAGATAAGAGCATAAAAGTTTTGCATGGTAAAATAAGGAGTGAGGAATTAAGATTCACATCACAGTTGTTACTTATTCTTTTAAAAATATTGGTAACTATTGTTGAGCAAAGCTCTCGACCTAGACTGGTCAGAGTAATCGTATGGGTACAGAATGTAATGTGACGAAATGAATTGATTAAATTGAAAGAGAATTTTTGTTTTACTCAAGCAAGACGGCTTGAGGAAAAATAAATTCTGGGACTCAAGCGAGAAGGCTTGAGGGGAATTGTGTAAAGAGTGCAGCTGTGGCACTTTCCCTAAATCAGGGAGTTGACAGCCGCCAGGATTCGCGAAGGAATCGGCGAGTTGTAAAGACCTAGGCAAACTACAAGAAAATGCATATGCGGGAGGCAGCACGCTGCTTAGTATGCATGAGAGAATGAAATGCTGCGTGAGCACTATGGTGTTAGGCAAGAAATCTCTGAATGAATTGCTGCGTGAGCACTATGGTGTTAGGCAAGAAATCTCTGAATGAATTGCTGTGTGAGCACTGGGGTGTTAGGCAATAATTTCCATGATCAAGTGAATGTTATGTTTGGAATAAATTAGCAGGCTAAATTCTTGAAAACACTGGATTTACGTGTGCTTATGATGATAAAACGATGACAAATATATTCCACAAATTGCAAATGCTAGGTTGCAATAAAATGACTTAGTGTTTATGTTCTGAGTTTGATTATGGAATTGAAGATAATGTTTTTATGGTTCTTGGAATTCCGATTTTGTAGAAAAATGCAGGTATGATTGAAAACAACTTCCAAAAATTTCAAGTAAAGTCCGAAGACGGTCCAAATAGAAATATTAGCATGCAAAGGATGACTCAAGTGGAAGCAAGGACAAGAGACAAATCTATTGAACACCGAGGACGGTGTTATTTTTAAGGGGAGGAGGATGTAATATCCCTCGTTTTATTCCCTTATTATTTTAAAATGTAATTGAATATTGTATCGATTTATTGGTGAGGAGCTCAAGGCCAAGGCCCCACCAATAAACCATGAGATACTCATCATTTATTTTTCATAAGTTGTAATGGTTGATACAAACTTGGGACAATGACGCAACTAACCAGGGGCACCGCAATCCATTATGGGAGAGGTTAAGAGATAAAATTCGAACGTACTCCCTAGCGTTGGACAGTAAAAGGAAAACGCTACCCCACTGGGAAGATTGAATACCTCCTTTCAACCCTACGGATACGAATGACTGACTATGCATTATAGAGCAAGAATAAGTTAGTACTATAGTCTTGACTATCTCAAATACCTTGGGATATAAGATGTTATAAACACATCATTATATGCATCTAGGCTATCATTTCCTAGTAAGCTATGATATATATATGTATGATATCTATATGTATATATATATAGGCATACATATGAATATATAGCCATTGTGAATTTATATAGTATTATAAAATCATAGAGTAATGTTGAATTGTTTGTAACGCCTAAAGAAGATCTAGTCACGGGGAGGTGCCAAACCTTTATTACGGATTTTGGTCGGCCTCTCCCACTCATAGAGGAAGCTGAGCCTTGATTTCGGGGTAGGAAATCGAAATCTACCACTTGGCGTCTCTTGATCTACAGATGGCGGAGGGTATCTTCCAAACTTGGGCGGGTTCTCCAATGATAGCGCTGAGATTTCTTTTTATAAAAAGGAAAAGCTCCGGAGTAGCTCGGCACTCGGGGGGGGTCAAGTTGATTGGGGAGATCTCAGAAATTGGGAATCTCGGGAAAGAGTTCGCAGCCCTGTGGAGTGAAAGAAACAAACCCGTCATTACGAGCACATGACAGAGGTCATCCTGCATTCGTTGAATACCATCAAATTTTTGTTCAGATATTTCTATTTTAGGTTTGATGCATTTGATATGGATCTACGGATTATCTCTGCAAAATCGTGAGGTTTGATACACTGTTCGCGTTTTGTTGAAATGTCAGGAAGAGGAACAACGCAGGAGTTAATACTCTGTTTAAGTTTTCCTCTCTGCATTTCACCATTTTGAGTTGAATGTCTGGAAGGGATAACGCCGGAGTCGATATTCTGAAAAGGTTTGGACAGTTATGTGTAATGGATTTCTATTTGTTTAATTTACTCTGTTGGATCTAGATTTTTTAGATTCTTCCTGCCATGGAAATTCGTTTTAGGAATTCAGTCTCGGGTATTACATGGGATGATATCCTCTCTTCCGGGCGCGGCTGGATAAATCTCCAGGTGCGTAGCCTTTTTGTTCCATAGTGCTAGGTTCTGATGATGCTCTGCACAAGGAGAGGATAGCCCCGCAAGAGAGCCCGATTCCATTTCTTGGATGATGGTTTATAACTTTATTGGATGATGGTTTATAACTAGATCTAAAATATTTTTATGAGCCATGTTATGGTGATGCTCTGCGTGTGTAGAGGACGGCCCCACGAGAGGCCTGATCTCTTTGTCTAGTTAGTCGTTCATATTCAGGTTAAGAATCTTATGTGAGTTCTGTTCTGTAGAGAATCTGTTTTAGTGCGCAGTCATAATTTACTTTTATAGTTTGAAACGAATACATAAGTGTGTATGTTATGTCTGGAGTTAAAGCTTGAGAAGGCACAATAAGAATGGTGCAGCCCTTTTCTGCTCAGAACGGTGCTCTGTTGAGAGGATTTATCTTGTTGTTTAACTTTTAGATATTTGAGTAATGTCTGTGCAGAGAGCTTGCCTTTTGAGATTAACTATTTTTAATTGATCCCTGTACATTGGTTGAAGTTCTTAGAGCGTTCATCTTCGTATGGTTTAGCGAGTTCTCTTTTTGGCCTTTAATTACAAACTATCTCATTTATTTGTGGGACTTAGGTTTTTGCATAAAGTCTCGAAATATTTCTGTTAAGATATTACTTACCATAGTGTAGATCTCTGTGAATGGTATGGGCATTAGTATTGAAAGCCTGGAGAAGAATGCTGCTAGTTGTTAATTATTAGAGATCCAGAAGAGAGCCATTGTTATATGGCAGATTGTAACCCTTGAATGGTTGAATAATAATAAGATATGACCCTCTTTGGTGGACGTAGCCCCTCCTGGGTGAACCACGTGAAATATCGTCTCTCTCTTGTATGATCATGATGGTTATGGTTGTGTTAAATGCTTCCTTGAAAAATGTTGGTTATGTACTACTGATTTTTGTTCCTTTTAGTATGTTTAAACCTTACGTGAAGTTGTAAGTACTATCGATTTGAATATCCGCTGTAGTGATTGCCAATGATCTCAATAAACTTATAAAGGTATGCACATAGTAGCAAAGAAAGCAGATTATAAATGTTCCAGCATATAAAAGTAATTAATCTTTTTGTATTTCGTGATATGAATAATTCGGGTTTTACACTTACGCTTGGAAAGGACTTGGCAGAGCCACTTGTATATATCTTTCCTAGATATGATGTCAGTATTAAACGTATGGTTGAAGGAGATCCAAGGAGCTGCAACGGTAAAATTCAATATCATAAGCAAATCAACTTTTATAAGAATGTCAAGTATAGGTACAAGCTTTAATTACATGTTGGCAGTTTTTCTTATATTATTTTATTGCAAAGAACTCCAAGGGAATTAAATTATTTTTTTTCACCAAGTACTAACCCGCAAAGCTGGGAGATGTTACACTCTATATCCCCGTGAATCTTAGGGGGTGCGAGCAACGGAGACATCAATACGAGGATTGAGTCATTCAGTGCAATGGATAGAGAGCATGACCTTGGTTGAATATTCAGCAGATAGCACGGAATCTATGCAGGTGATTCCTTTCAAGGGTTTAGGAAACCACCTTCTGTAAGTATGGGGCTTTCTCCCTTTCTGCTAGATTGATCCGTTGTTAAGCGACTATCGTTTTAGATCTGGATGTTTGAAGGTAGAATTGGTAGACATCTGTTGTTAAGTGATACTTTTCTTTTAGATTTGGATGTTTGAAGGTAGGATTGGTAGACATCTGCTGCTAAGCGATTTCCCATTTATAGTTTTGAATGTTGAAAGTAGAGCTGGTAGATATCTGTTGCTAAGTGATACTTTTCTCTTAGATCTGAATTGGTAGACATCTGCGGCTAAGTGATAACTTTTTTGATATGAATATTTGAAAGTAGAACCTATAAGATATCTATGCTGGCTGTAGTTATCAACTGCACTAATGGTGTGGGATTTGTACTAAGGCCAGAGCTTGTGGAGACATAATAAATACAGAGAAAGTTCTCTGTGAAGGTGTAAGTTACATCGACGAATGTCGCAAAAGAAAATAATCTTAGTGAGATAAGCTGTAAGAGCTACAATGAAGTTTCCAGGATGTAATTCTTTGGATAAATATTACATGATGCAACAACGGTTGGTGGACGTAGCCCAAAGAGTTGGGTGAACCACGTGAAATTGGTGTCGCCTTCTAATGTGTCCTTACTTGATTAAATTGTCCTAAGATATTGTGATGGTGTTGTCGTTTACATCAATACTTGACTAGGTGATTGGTAATACATGAGTTATAGATAATCGTTGTATTGATCATGAAAGGTATGTTGTGTTTTAAGTATATTCATGTTTACAATTAATGTGTTGAATGATTCAAATAAACTAGTGTGCCTATACAGTATGGGTTTATTAAAGAGATTTTCTATAGAAGCATATCACTATTATGAAGTTCACTTATATGTAATCGTTCGAAGGAGATAACGGGATTGTGAAAACTTTACTTGTTTACATTGGTAGCTTGCTATCGATGGAATGTGGACTAAGAGTTAGTAGGAGTAAGCAAAAAAAAGTGTTATAGGGGTAATTTAAATATTAAGCAAGCAATGAAGCGAACTCTCAAAGTTTCTTATGAGTATAGCCAAAAATCTAAGTAGTACTGTTGGCGGTAATTTAAAAACTTCGATAAATACTGACTGAATTGTAGTAGGGGATGTTACAAACGTGATCTTTCTTGTTTGGATCTCTTTCTAGAGAACGAATAAAGTATAGAGATGGTTTTGAGATCATTACAAAAATTCATTGAGGTATATGAGGATCTTGGAACAACAACATATGGTTTTGTTGACTTGATGTGGAGAAGAAGGGCCCAAGTGGTGGGTCCAGATAAGTGGGCTGTTGTGAAGGAGAAAGTGACCAAAGAACAGGCCATGGGAATGTTTAACTTAAAAGAGGGCCTAAAACGAAAAGCATTGAAAGTGCAATATTTTAAGCACCCTCATCTTGCACATCATTTATATGATCGGTTCCTTGCAGCCTATGGTCGGTTGCCATGGAATGATGAGGTTTCTAATTATTTTGTCAGGTTTTTTTATGCCGATTTTTTTTAAATATGAAGCCAGACTATACTAATATTCATTCTGACTTTTACGGAGTTGGAAAGGAGTGAATATATGATAGAAAAGGTTCTCTTAGATATCCCATTACTATTCGACCTCCACCTCAGATATCTCGCCCACCTAGGCTTGTGACTTACAAATCGGGGATGGAGCCCACATCAGAACGTGGGACAACTGCAAGGTATGCTGTTGCTGAAGGTTTAACTTCGACATTAGTAGGAGTTGATGTGGGATTGAGTCGAGAGAGGTCTCTAGCCACTATTCAGAAAAAATTTGTGTACAAAACAAACGATGATTTATATGGAGCATTGAATATCTCAAGGCTTATGCTAAGGTTTGTCGTGATATAGCTTCAGATGTCCTGTCCAATGACACATCAAGTTTAGGAGAGGTTTATGTACTTTCAATTTATTTACTTTTTTTATTCATTTTGAATTGAACTTTTTGTTACATTATATCTATGTTGATATTATGCCTGTTTTGATGTATAATAATAAATACACTAGGTAAATGTTTATTGGTTGCAGCTTTCTAGAATGTTGAATGACCATATTTTCGAGTTTCCACTAGTGAAAATGTAGAAAATGTAGAAGAGCATCTTGGAGAGATATATTTATTATTTACATATTTATATTTATGTTTGAAAGATATTTTATAATTTTTTTATTTTTAATTTAACTATGTATATTATTGTTAATTTGACTTATCCATGCAGGTTACTTTAGATTCAAACTTTTTAGATGATTTTCCATCTCTTGTGAGCTAATGATTTTAATCCTTTTGTTTCGGTTTTAATTTAATTACTTAATTTTAGTTTTTTTTTATTGCACTATGTTTTATTTATTAACAAAATTTAAATTTTAGGGAAGAGAACATATGGAAATTGGTGGTGAGGATATAGGTTTCTTGATGGATGTGGATATTGACACCGAGGTAATTTTGTTCATAATTGAACTGTTGTCTGATATATAAGATTAATATTTTAATTTTTTGAATTTATTTTAAAATAGTTTAAATCATTTATGAGATTCATAAAAAAAATTTATACATGTTGCAGCTTGGGTCTTTTCAATCTCTTCGAGGCAAAGGGAAGAATCCAGTGGAAAGGTCTCTTCGATCTATTCGATTCAAAGGGAAGACTCCAGTCGAGGATACTGGTGGACTTGCATTTAGAGAATTTGAGGTAAATTCGTTAATAATTGAATTGTTCTTTGATATAAGTTTAATATTTTAATGTTTGAATTTCGTTTAAAATTGTTTAAATAATTTATGATATTCATAATCTGCTTTTATACATGTTGCAGGTTGGTTCGAGTCCAATGGAAGACCCTGGTGGAGGATAGTGGCGGACTTCCATTTAGAGAATGATTTATATTGCTATTTTTATGTTGATATATATATTGTAGTTTTGGACATCGAGGAGCTTTATTTTTGGATTATACATATGTACATTGAACTCACATGTTCATGAATGTTTTTTTTGGGATTATATACATGTACATTGAATTTACATATTCTGTGTGGTAAATGTTTAGAATGTATGTATTATTAAATTTATGTATGTATATAGATGTAAAAAAATTTCAGTGTTGAGATGTAAATAATGATAGGAATGTTAGGGATGAATATTAGGAAGTTTTGATAGGAATGTTAAGAATGAATGTTAGGAATGTTAATAATGGATGTTAAGAATTTAGGAAGTTTTGATAGGAATGTTAGGAATGTAAGTAAGAATGTTAGGAAGTTTTAATAGAAATGTAAAGAATGTTAAGAATGAATGTTAGGTTCAAGTTAAGAATGAATGTTATAAAGTTAGTTAAGAATGAATGTTAGGAAGTTTTGATAGGAATGTTAGGAGTGTTAAGAATGAATGTTAGGAATTTTGGATATGATAGGAAGTTTTGATAGGAATGCTAGGAAGTTTTGATAGGAATGTTAAGAATGAATGTTAGGTTCAAGTTAAGAATGAATGTTATGAAGTTTTGATAGGTGCAATCTAATGTTTGGAATGTTTGGAATGTTAAGAATGAATGTTAGGAATGAATGTTAGGAATGGATGTTAAGAATGAATGTTATGAAGTTTGGATAGCATAGGAAGTTTTGATAGAAATGTTAAGAATAAATGTTAGGAAGTTTTGATAGGAATGTTAGGAATGTTAAGAATGAATGTTAGGTTCAAGTTAAGAATGAATGTTATGAAGTTTTTTTAGGTGCAATCTTATGTTAGGAATGAATGTTAGGAATGTTAAGAATGAATGTTTGTTTGATATATAGAACCTTGGTTTCAACATAAAACTTGAATTTCATATAAATGATAAATTGAAATTTGTTTAAATAATTCATATTGTCAAATTCCAACTAATGATTCTTATTTTCAATGTTTAGGTACATTTTGTTAGTTGGTGAACTATAGTTGCTGCTGAAATCATGGCAAATAGGGATTTAACGATTTTTTTGTTTTTTAATCATAAGCAAAGATTATAGGATTGTGAAGCTTATGCTATATTAGAGCAATGATTTTAGATATCAATTTGATGAATTTTCATCGATTTGTTATAAATAATCATTGCTCTAATTTAGCATAAGCTTCACAATCCCAGAATCCTTGCTTTTGATTAAAAATCAAATGATCGTTATCTCCATTTGCCATGATTTCAGTTATGTGAACTTACACAAGTGATATTCTAAAAAAACTCATGGATCATATTTATTTGGATGGTTCAGGCCACCACAAAACTAGTAATGGATCAACCCATCTAATGGATCAATAATAATAATTTCCCATTTATTAAGTACATTAGATAAGCATGAAATGGATCAGGTGAATAGAAAATCTAGTAGGTTTTCGATGATTCCTCACTTACATCATTCAGTCAAAAGTAAAGATTTGAGGCGGAGTGTGGGGACAACCACATCCATTATCTCATCCCTTAAGTGGTCTAATAGACATATGGGGACCCGAATAAAGTACTTTACATGGAATTTAAGATGAAATTACACATTAAAGTTTTCATTACCAAATAATTTTCAAATTCATTTCAGCATACTAAAATACAATCATTTAAACTCTTATTCTAGTTCCCATTCAAGATCATAGTCATAGTTCAAAGAAAAAAATATATTGTACACAACATTTGACATTGACAAAAACATCGATCGATTCATTCTTAATATAGTTAAAAAAATCGCAATGGAATGCCATCCTCAATTATCCGTTCATGGTCATATTTGGACAGTTTCCATTTTTTAGTTTTTAATTGTTTTTTCGATGGAACTTGTACCAATTTTATTCGAGATGCACATAGTAAATGACTATATTGACAACATATAACATCAGGTTCATAATCCTGAAAGTAGACATAATTTTCAGTCATATGGATATGCTGAAAAAATAGCCTTTTAAAATGATGGATCCTCTCTCGTATGTATATCCATTTTCATTGTAGTCCTCCAATAACTTCATCTTTACTTCAGTGCATCGCATCAAATAATACTTCACATTTTTTGTTGTTGTCTAAGGGTGCAATCACAGCGAAAACATCCCCTGTGCAAATTACAATTGGCGTTAGGGTTTGTAAATCAATTGAATTGACTATGCACATAAGGTGATGGACAAGAATGAACAATCGACAAAAAGTTGTAAGATAATTACCTTCTCTAACAAGAAATGAAATTCTATCGCCATCGGATGATATTGCTATTTCTTCTGATTCTGATTCTTCTATGCTTGCTAGTGGCATTTTTCCCTTAGGATTAATCTCTGTGTGTTTCCAATGTTTTATGTAGTTGTTCGTTATGTTTTCACAAACTTCTGTAGATTCAACATTTTCAGTGAAATATGACAAAAGCATGATTGCTTTCTACTGTTAAATGCAAACACATTTTGGAAGGATTTGTTTGAATAGAGTGAAAATCTCTAGTCCCATGTATGGTGCTAGCATCGTATGGTATTGATCTATTTATATCTCGGACCCCAAAAAGCCAAAAAAAAACTACACAATAAATGATAAATCACAAATGAAATCTTTTGATGTTAGTGTACATATACTTAAATGTTGGTGTACATTTTTTTAAATTGACAATTAATATAAATTAAAAAAATCGTGTACATACCTGCGCACATCTTTTGATTGTTGATTATAATCCTGGCTTAGGTGTAATTTACACCATTGGACAACCTTTGCAGTTGAATGAAATCGTGCAGAAGAATGGTTTATTTTCCATCTTCGAAGTGCTCTTTTTACGCATGATCTTGCACCATCATGTTCACCTTTTCCATGTCCAGTTCCAAAGAAATTCCAGCAATGTTTAATGTTCAATGCTTTATGAAGTCGACATAACCAATAAAATGATCGCGAAGATTTAAATTGTCCCACACAACCATCTGACCATATCCAATGTTCATTGAATTTAACTTCATGTCTTTTTAGTGAATCGTAGAAAATATTTTCAATACAATGTTGAACAAAATGTGTATCGTGTGTACGATCATTACTGATATAAAAGTGATATTCTTTAATCACATCTCGATTGTCACATGTGCTTTCAATGCCATCAACATCCTGTTGAGAATTTCTATATAGAACATGGACAAATATCGAAACTTGGTCAGAATGATAGTATTCACTCTGTCTCTCTTTTTGTGCAGCAAATGTGTAATTTTCTGCAAAATCAACCACTGACAAAATTGTTCCTAGTGGAAAAATTTCTTGAGATTGTTTGAATTGAAGGTCTTTCCATTGTGATCGATATGAATTCTTGGCGTATTTATAAATTTCACTTTCAAATTTCTTGAGAAAATTTGTCACACATATTTTATCTTCTCGCAAATCAATTCTTTTGGAATGTGTATCACTAGAACTTGTAGCATAATTGTTGTATTCATATCTTCTCCAATCAACGATTACATTTGACAGTGACTGATCAATATCAATAGGATATTTATTGTGGAATAAAACTAGATTTCCACAACGATGGCAATGTTTTCCATTGACACATTTCTTATAATAAAATACTTCATCGTGATCTCTCGCACATAGAGTTTGAGATATGAATTCATGTATTGTGGGCGGAGGTGGTTAATTTGTTCAAAACATTTTACCTAATTCAAGAAACGTGGCGTAATATAATTGAAATTACACATGATAATGGCAACAACATGTGTCACGTATCGTTATAGGTCTAACATAGCATGGTTTTTGTTGCACAAATGTACTGATTGACACATTAATTCTACAATGATCTTCCTTGAATTTATTGAACAATTGTACTTGTGTCATTTCCATTATATGTTTTGGACTACTTTCACATACCCCTCATGATACTCTTTGTCATATCACATCCCTTGACTTTGGTGAAACTCGAGCATGTGCCAACCAATATTCCCGTACAATATCTTTAACACATGCTCCCATTCTATCTTTGTAAGGCTGTCTAAAAATAATTGCCCAGCAAGCAAGTTCATCACTTTTATCTATTTGCATTATGAATTTGCTATGTTTGTATAATGTCTTTCTTGAGGTTCCAACAGATTTTTCTAGTTGTGTTGCCAAACAATTTTGTCTAGTACTAGCTGAAACAATTGCTGTTTGAATTGCTTTACGTGCAACACTGGTATCTTTCTTCCTGGA
This sequence comes from Larix kaempferi, assembly GCA_027924585.1. NCBI lineage: Eukaryota > Viridiplantae > Streptophyta > Pinopsida > Pinales > Pinaceae > Larix > Larix kaempferi. The sequence continues at coordinate 3,222,669 of BSBM01001138.1, forward strand.
TTTTTCAAATTTTTGTATTGCATCGACTATATTTTCGATTACATTATGTTTCAATTTGGACTCTTTTGTCGCCTTGTGAATACCCAATAATACCATAGCACCTTCTAACTTCTTGGACACTAATAAACATCTCAAAATTTGTGCTTGTTCTACTATTGAATAATCCTTCAGAACATCATCATAAAATTTTGTAGCACGATATCATGCAACATGTTTGGGTATTTTTTTCCATATTTGTTGCAATCAATGGCTTCTAACATTTCATCATCAATGGTGAAAGTACCTATACATCAAGTTAAATTTAATTTAACATATATCCAAAAATACAATTAAAGTATCTAATTTGTACAAAGATAGACTGGTAGAAGAATTATATATTTTTACAGAAGACCGTGTGATTGGTTCTAAATGTTTGCATCGTTGGAGTCCATTTGTCACAGATACTGTGAAAATGTTATTCTCTTGCACTATAAATAATCAGCTTGTGGTTTCCCCGTTATCTTTAACTCCTTCTTACTGCTGTAAATCTCCACTGCCCAGTCCTGCTCCAAAACCTAGTATGGCAACATTGAATAAAATGGAAAGAGTTGTGGCTTATGCAGAAAGCCATAAAGAAAAGTCTCTTGTAGCAATAACTCAGAAATTGATAAAAGATTGATGTTCAAGAAGTCCCAATGCTTTCTGGAAAAGTGAAAAATACTTTGTTTCACTTCCATATGATCCTCTTCAGAAAATTAAACCAATGAAAGCCTCAGCAAGGTTAATGTCTCCTTCTGAGAGAGAATTCTGTGCTGCTGAAATAAAAGAGTTGTTAAGTAAAGGGTTGATTGAACCATCAAAGAGTCCGTGGGCTTGTAGAGCCTTTGTAGTAAATAAGCATTCAGAATGGAAAAGAGGAAAACCTAGACTTGTGGTCAATTATAAACCTCTGAATGCAGTTTTGCAGAAAGTTCGTTATCCTCTCCCTGATAAGAATACTCTTCTGCAAAGGATTGTTGGGTGTACAATCTTCAGCAAATTCGATCTGAAATCTGGTTTTTACCAGATAGGTATAAATGAAAAAGATCGCTTCGAAATAGCTTTTGTTGTCCCTCATGGACAGTACGAGTGGAAAGTGATGCCGTTTGGAATAAATAATGCTCCCTCTGAATTCCAGAAAATAATGGAGGATATCTTCAGAGATAAGCAGTGGGCATTAGTTTTCATAGATGATATTCTCATTTGTTCCAAGAATTTGCAAGAACATTTGAAGTAGTTACAGTTGTTTTATGATTTGGTCTACAAGCATGGTTTAGTCTTGTCTTAGCCAAAGATGGATATAGGTAAAACAGAAATGGATTTTCTTGGCTTTAAGCTTTAGAAAGGCCAACTGATTTTGCAAAAACATGTTCTTTCTGTTTTCAATAATTTTCCTAACCAAATATTGGAGAAAGTGCAGCTTCAAAGATTTCTTGGAGGCCTGAATTATATCAGACCTTTCTATAGAGGGAAATCAACAGATATTCATGTGTTGCAGCAGCGTTTGAAGAAAAACCCTCCAAAGAGGTCTGAAGAGATGAGTGCTGCAGTTCAGTCAATCAAAAGAAAAGTGCAGAATCTCCTAGCATTGAGCCTTCCTCAAGGCATTGGCCAGTTAGTCATTGAAACTGATGCATCCTCCAAAACATGGGGTGGTGTGTTGATTGAAATTATCAACAACAGAGAAAATATTTTTGGCTATGCTTATGGTTCTTTCAAGTCTATTTTTGGCTATGCTTCTGGTTCTGCAGAAGTTAACTACCCAAGCAGTCATAAAGAGATTCTTGCAGTCAAACAGACTGTGCAGCATTTTATTTTATTCCTTAAGCCTGTTAAGTTTGTTATTAGGACATATTTGAAAATAATGCCAGGTATCTTTAAAAATGAGAACCTGATGGCAGAAAATAGTAGTCATATTTTAAAATGGTTTGTTTGGTTAAGTAGTTTTGATTTTGACATTGTATATAAGCCTGGCTATCTAAATTGTTTGGCTGATATGTTAACCAGAGAAAAGTATCAGCCTACAGAATCCTTTCCAGCATTAAATATGTTTACTCCAGGTTCGAGATCTAGTTCCAGAAAAGGAAAAGGAAAAGTGCCTGCTGAACTTGTGTACCAACCCAGAGAATCCCTGTTTTTGAAACCTTGGGATGAATATGTTTCTCCTGAAGAACGTCGACAGCTTTTGGATTTTGCTGATAGAAGAGAAGCTGAGAGGTATTTTAATTTGACATTGATCAAAAAAATTCAAGAAAGTCCTTTAAAAATCCAAATCATGGAGCGCTGAGAAAGGTCTGCTTTCCATAGTTTCCGGAATGCTAGAGAAAAGTTAAAGCAACGCAAATAACTGTGGATAGACTGTAATTTTGAAGGAGAAAATGCCGAAGAAGTCTGGTATGTAGATATTGGTGCTGGTGATTTAGCATGGACAAGCTATAATTTGATCCTGCAATTTTGCAGAGAAGAAAAATCTGTTGTCATATGTGGTGATCCAGGCACTCTCAGAAATAAAACTTGGTCTGGTTGGACTGAAGTTTTACTAGATAAGTTCTATCCTCATGTCGACCGGCAAAACATAAGAGCCAACTTCATTCTGCATCTGCAGGAAGACATGCAAGTTGTAGATCAAAACCATCAGTGGTTTAAGTTCCTGTTAAGACATCACGGAGGATGTTATATGCGGCTTGAACATATCATGTTTATAAGACAAAAGTTTATAAAGTGTGATCATGAAGGAAAGAGAGTTGATTCCATAGTTCATACAAGGCATCTCCCACTTGACTATCATGTCGAATCACTCTTTGCAGGAGAATATCTTTGTCTGAAAAATCCAATCTTTGAAGGATCCGATGTCGAGAGATGCTTCAGCAATGATCTCTATCCTCCTGCTCCAGTCTTTGAATATTCTTATCCGTATGAAGACGATTATAACCAAGCACTCAGCAATGAGATTCATGATGAAATCCTGGGTGGTTTCAATTGTACCTGCGGAGGAATCATGATAGGCAACCGAGAAGTTTTCCTTTGTACCCAGGGCCGAGACCCATATTCTCCATAATGTATTCGTTTGAAAGTTGTGGTGGGCTAGTCTACTCCACTTTTGTAATAATGATTTTCCTTGTAGGCCATTATTGTCGGCCATATAATTTACATTTTCTAAGGTCGGTTCGGGTCCCCATATGTCACTGACCACTAAGGGACAAGATAACAATCATTACAGTCCTCGTGATTGCCTCGGATCTTTGCTTTTGACTGACATTTTCTGGTCCAGGCTCACCTGGTAACGGGTTGAGATTTGTATAAATAAGAGACCTCAGAGCTCATTTGGAGCATCGAGTCTTATAGTTTGAGAGCGATCCTGTAGTTGGAGCTCTGCAAGAGTCTTAGAGTGTCAAGAGCTGAAGGATTATGCTCTGCCAATTGCCTTCGCGGTATAACATGGCATCAAAACCTCAACTGCTCAGTCTGTTAAGAAAACGTTTGTATATGTTTAGGTGCTAGTAAGCATATTTTAGTGTCCCCAGGAAGCCTCTGAGTAAGATTCAACTTTGCTATTTACCAAAGGTAAATGGGCCTAAAACATTGTGCTTAGTGTTAGGACTCAGAAATGTCGTATTTTCATCCACCTTTCCCTTCACTATTCCTTACATTTCATCGCCCTATTAAACCTTCATCATATCATTTGCATAAATACATTTGAGTTTCACATTATTATTTTCCACTTTATTCATTTTAGTATTAAGAGTGAATTTATGATTAAATATTAGAAAATATACATGTTTTCATATATATATCTCAATTATGTGTGAGCTTTGTATTGTGTAGGAATATGTGAATGATTAAATCAAAGAGACTTCTCAAATATCTCTTACACCATTCCAAAGGAGATAATTATTCAAGCCTATTCTTAAGGAGAAGATCATGGAAGATTTGGTTGGCATATCTTATCTAGGATTCATGAGAGATATGTGGAGGATTTGAAGGCACCATATCTTGTAATAATAGGAAAGTGGTTGAGAGTAGTTGAGAGAATAATGGATTTGTAATTAATGCATTCTTATCTTTTTCTTAAGGACTCTCATGTATAAAGGAGAGTGCTCCTTCTCCATTCCATTAAGTTGGAATTAGGTTAGATTAAGCTTGTAAGAGGGTTGTAATGAAGTTGGATTGGATTGGATTTCGTACTTGTTAGATTAGTCTTTGATTTGAGATTCTTAATGTGATTTAAGCTTCCATTGTTATGCTTTCATGTTTGCCATTTGATTATGTATTTATAGATGTGATCTCACTTATGTCATTGTTGTTAACTCTTCACATGTTGTATTTCTCTTACGCAATTTCAATGCTTTCTTAGTTAGTGTTTCCATGCTTTCCTAGATTAATTTGATTTCAGCAAATTAGATTAAATTAGATTAGATCTACTTCAGTCCTGCACAAACAGTGCACGTGCTCCGTCAGTTTACGTACCCCGGATTGACAAGTAAATAGTTGGGCAATTTACTGCAACGTAATTATTACGACATATAACTCACCTAACACTTAGGCATATAGATCGAATTGCAGTGATGAGCTTCGCCCTTCGAAGCCGATCTTCCTTTTGAGTCTATAATGAGCTTATGAATATTTCAATAAAATTTCTGATGCGAGCAAGTCTTTTCCGTGTTGGAGAAAGAAAATCGGTCTTGGATGCATTTGTGGTATCAGAGCCAGTCCAGCTGTTCATTTGAAGAATTGCGTTATTCTCTTTGTAAGTTCTGCTCAAATTTATATCTAGTACATTTGTTGCTTTTTTTCATTTATCTCTATGTTTTATATTCTACAATAGAGTCCTGTAAGTGGTGGAAATGACCACTGAGCGGATTGTTGGGCATGTGAGGGTGTAAGATTGGGTTGTCGTAAGTCGTACAGGCAGTTGAGCCGAGGTTGGCGTTGGCAAGACCTCAGACCAGACAATACTCTATGAGCACTCGTCCTCTTTTAAAATCATGGACCCCACAATGGATTCTGTTGAGCTCACTCAACTCGAATGTAAATCTAGTGATAATGAAGTTAGGTTAGCAAATCGAGTATCATCTTTTCAAGGAGCCTCATCTTTTGATAATTCTTCTATAATACACAAATTGATGACATTAATCCATCTGAAAACTAGCAACTCCCTAAAATGCTTCCTTCTGATGTTTACAAGCTTCGATGGTGGCAGCTTAGATCTGCGACTCAAATAAAAGTATCTTCTGTAGATGTGTCTTTTAGTGATTCTGATGACCCTATCCATATCAATCTCATAGATAAAGATCAGATAGATTGGGCAAAAAAAGGTCTTTTGAATGCACACCTTGGTGCAATAAAATTAGGCTTAGGTCCGCTTGTCCATCCTTATTTGCCTGTTTCTTCTTTATGTGTAGCTGTTGACACCCGTCATACAAACTTTTCCGATGCTATCATTGGTGGTTTTACAGCCCCGTTACGTAATGGTCCTGCTTTTGGGACGATATATCCTAAATATGCTTTCAGTTTGTCTGATCCAAATATCTATGACTTGTTAAAGGCTTATATTCAACCTCATGGTTTCCAAATGCTTGCTGATTCCAAGATTATCCAGCTGAAAGTTGCTGTATGTATCCGCTTCAGAAATGATACCTTGCCTCCTCTTCATTCCACTGTCCATCACAGTTCGCGCTTGCAAAGCGTGGTGGACACTGATACATCTTGTCATGCTAACCTTGTCACCTTCGAATTGACTAGTATTTCTTACCCTAAAGCATGGGAAGTCAAATATAAAGAATTTAGAGATGTAGAGGCAATGAATAGATTAATAACGAATAAAAATTTGCAGTTTGATAGAAACACAAACTCTTTCCGAGCACCTGCAGGAAATCCTCCTCCTCGTTTTGGTCCGCCTTTGATAAGATCTGCTTCTCCTTCCTCCTATGATAATGCTAGATGCCAAGTAGCTAGCAATACCCTTTCTGCCGCTTCTTCCCATTCTTCCCGCTCTGTTGAACCGTCTTTCACAGGGTTGTATGATACAAAGCACCGTGGCCAGCATGATGATTGCCCTGCATGTAATAAACTAATTCAGAAACTGCAACATCAAGCAAAAAGAGAACTTCCATCTTTAGGTATGTTTTCACTACCATGCCAAGGTCATGAGTTAGAAACTGTAACTCCTAGTGGTAGATATTTTGTGCCTGGACGAAACTTACCTGATGTTCCTTTTCGTCAATTCACAAGTGATGTCCAAATGAAAAAAGAATTTCTGCCATGTAAATCTTCTGCCCCTGATCAGACTGTGTTTGATGAAATCAAGATGGCGAATTGGGGTAATCTGCTACAAAATCATACGGCTGTGAATATTGACGATATGCATCATGATATTCTGTTAATTAAAAGAAGTTGCATAGAGCAGAAAAATCAGTTAGAAGCACTATCAACAAGGCTTGACTTATTTAATCATCTTCTCCATGATGCAACAGAAATAAAAATAAGTCTAGATGAAGCCTCAAATAAAGCACAAAGGAAACTATCAGTCCTAGAAGATATGCGAACAAAATCTGAAGATTTGAAGAAAAGATCATACATTGTTCCATATCATGTGTTTAAGTTAGCATTGAAAGGTCATTCTTCTTCTCATAAGAAAAGTGTGTCTCTTGGACAGTTTACAATTAAAGATATTGACTCCTTACCTACTTGGGATTTTGGGCGAACTGATTATGAAATTGCTGAATTCGAAGAATGGATTTCAGAGTTTAAAAATTTTAAAGCTTTGGTAGATCCCAAAGTTGTTTCTTGACTTGGTGCCCTAGAAATGGGATTTCCTGAAGGATCTTCCTCAAATCATCCACAGCAGCCCAATCCTAGAAGACCTAATCCTACTGCACAAGGACCTCATCCTACTTTTGATGTACATATGGCAAATACCAATGCTTCTACTCCTCCTCCTCAAAGATTCCATTTTGGAATTAATTCTATGAATAAACTGATTTCAAAGATGCCAGAAAAACCTATTCTGAATATCCAATGTCAGACAAGAGCTGAGATAAAGAATGCCTTGCAGCTCTTAAGTCAATGGGTCTTATATAAGAAAAATCGAGATAATAATCTCACATGGCAGAACATTGCAACTCAACTGATTGCTGGACTTTCGGGTTTAGCAAGTGAATGGTGGCGGTGGCTACCTCAAGAAGCTCACAATGAGATATTAGTAGCTGATGACGCTGATGAACAAATCCTAACGGCCCTTGGTAGATAATTTTATGGCCGAGATCAAGGTGAAGACTATGACCATTTAGCTTCACTTTTTATGTCAGCAAGATTATGTGATCTTAGCAAAAGTGAAGAATATTTTTGTTATATGCAGCAATTATTGATCAACTCAGGTAAATCCCAGCTTATTTGAAGCATTATCTGAGAAGTTACCCTGGTCATGTCCCAGATGCAGTTAAGCAGCATCTCAAAGACAAAAACATTACTCTCCGAGGAATGTCTTTTGCCCAATTTCATGGTTTTATACTTGAAACATGGCAAGAACACTGTCTACAATGCCATGTTAGTAAATATTTCAAAAGGCACCAACAGATGTTTTTGACATCCGTTTGTAAGGATGTAGCTCAGATGCCCGATTGGGGGTGTGGTGCGCATAACAGAGGACATTTTGGAAAAGAATCATGTCACTGTAAAAAGAAGAAAAAAGGATTCTATAGTAGCAAGCCAAGATATCATCCTGACAAACCTTATAAATACAAGAAGAAATATTATGAAAAGAAATTTCATAAAAAGTATTTCGAAACATTTGTCAAAAGAAGATCTGAAAAAGGCCACAAAGATGTTTGTTTCATTTGTGGCAAAAAAGGCCATTGGGCTAGCAAGTGTCCTGAAAGGAAATCTCGTCCAAGGTTAGCAGCCTTTTGTACAACTTTAGATCCACGTTGGTGGGATCATTTGTAAATTCTCTGTAGATGAACCTGTTCCAATTGGAGAAATATTATTTCTTCCCGATGACTCTGAAGATTCAGAGTCTGAGTCAGATTTTGACGTTGCTTTGGCTAAGTTTGCTCCTTCCTCTTCTTCTGATTCTGAGTCCGAGTCTTGTGCAAACTTAGGGGGGTGTGAAGTACCAGAGTTTGATTTCTCTTTAAATATGTTGTCTTTCATTCATCAATCCTCTTTAGAAAAGCAATTGGAAGAAATAGATCTGCAATTAAGTTCTGTGCCTGTACATCAATATATGCTAAGAGAAGATCTCAGACAAGAAAAAAGAAGAGTATTGTGTCAGCTTGAGAAAACAAAAGGTAAAGAGAAGGGCCTGACAACACCTTTAGATTTACACTATAATCCAGCTTATATTTATAGACACTATCCTGATCAGCATGAAGAAAGGCAGAGCCACAGAAATGACAAAGAGAAGTTGCTCAGATTGCATATCAAATTCAAGAAACAAGCCTTGAAAAAGCTTGTTATAGAGATAGAACGTTTGAAAGAAATGCTTAGGATCGTGATAATGGAAAAAGATTAGTCTTCTGATGAAGATCTAAGCAAAAAGCTTGAGCAAGCCCTTCTTAGTCCTGAACGAAAGGAAGATTCTCCTTCCTCCTCCCCTCCTCAATCTCCTACTTCCCAATGTCCAAGTTTGTTAGGAATGTTTCAAGGTCCTAAACGGTTTGTTAAGATTTTGTTTTGTGCCAAGAGTTTAAACCCCATAATTTAGATTGCATGATTGATTCGGGTTGTCAGTTGAATCTTGCAAAAGGTTCGGCTATCCCTAGCTTTTATTGGGAAAAAGCTAAAGATCATGGCTCAACCATTGAAGGCACTGTAGTTTCCCTTACAGGTAAAACTGAATACTTTCCTGTAAAAATATCTAATTCTTCTACTAGTCTATCTTTGTATAGATTAGATAGTTTGAAAGAAGACTATGTGATTGGTTCTGAATGTTTGCATCGTTGGAGTCCGTTTTCCATAGATACTATGAAAATGTTATTCTCTTGCACTATAAATAATCAGCTTGTGGTTTCCCCGTTATCTTTTACTCCTTCTTACTGCTGTAAATCTCCACTACCCAGTCCTGCTCCAAAACCTAGTATGGCAGCATTGAATAAAATGGAAAGAGTTGTGGCTTATGCAGAAAGAAATAATTTGAATTATGCTCTACGTGTTGGCTTCGCGGTATCACATGGCATCAGAACCCCAATAGCTCAGTCTATATATGTTTAGGTTCTAGTAAGCATATTTTAGTGTCCACAAAAAGCCTCCGAGTAAGATTCAGCACTGTTGTTTCCCAAAGGTAAATGGACCTGAAACATTGTGCTTAGGCATATAGATCGAGTTGTAGTGATGAGCTTCACCCTCCGAAGCCGATCTACCTTTTGAGTCTGTAATGAGCTTATGAATATTTAAATAAAATATCTTATGCGAGCAAGTCTTTTCCGCATTGAAGAAAGAAGAAAGAAAATCGGTCTTGGATGCATTTGTGGTATTAGAGCCAGTCCAGCTGTTCATTTGAAGAATTGCATTATTCTCTTTGTAAGTTCTGCTCGAATTTATATCTACTACATCTATTGCTTTGTTTAATTTATCTCTGTGTTTTATATTCTACAATAGAGTCCTGTAAGTGGTGGAAATGACCACTGAGCGGATTGTTGGGCATGTGAGGGTGTAAGATTGGGTTGTCGTAAGTCATACAGGCAGTTGAGCCGAGGTTGGCATTAGTAAGTCCTCAGACTAGACAATACTCTGTGAACACTCATCCTCTTTTAAAATCATGGATCCTACAATGGATTTTGTTGATCTCACTCAACTCAAATGTAAATCTAGTGATAATGAAGTTAGGTTAGCAGATCGAGTATCATCTTTTCAAGGAGCCTCATCTTCTGATAATTCTTCTATAATACACATTGATGACATTAATCCATCTGAAAACTTGAAACTCCCTAAAATGCTTCCTTCTGATGTTTATAAGCTTCGATGGTGGCAGCTTAGATCTGCGACTCAAATAAAAGTATCTTATGTAGATGTGTCTTTTATTGATTCTGATGACCCTGTCCATATCAATCTCATAGATAAAGCTCAGATAGATTGGGGGAAAAAAGAAGGTTTTTTGTATGCACACCTTGGTGCAATAAAATTAGGCTTAGGTCCGCTTGTCCGTCCTTATTTGCCTATCTCTTCTTTATGTGTAGCTGTTGATACCCGTCATACAAACTTTGCCGATGCTATCATTGGTGGTTTTACAGCCCCGTTACATAATGGTCCCACTTTTGGGTAAATATTTCCTAAATATGCTGTCAGTTTGTCTGATCCTCATATCTATGACTTGTTAAAGGCTTATATTCAACCTCAAGGTTTCCAAATGATTGCTGATTCTAATATTATCCAACTGAAAGCTGCTGTATGTATCCGCTTCGGAAATGATACCTTGCCTCCTCTTCGTTCCATTGTCCATCACAGTTCGAGCTTGCAAAGCATGGTGGAAACTGATACATCTCATCATGCTACCCCTGTCACCTTCGACGGGACTGGTATTTCTTACCCTGAAGCATGGGAAGTCAAATATAAAGAATTTAGAGATGTAGAGGCAATGAATAGATTAATAAAGAATAAACCTTTGCAGTTTGAAAGAAACACAAACTCTTTCCAAGCACCTACAAGAAATCCTCCTCGTTTTGGTCCACCTTTAATAAGATCTACTTCTCGTCCCTCCTATGATAATGCTTGATGCCAAGCAGCTAGCAATACCCTTTCTGTTGCTTCTTCCCTTTCTTCCCGCTCTGTTGAACCGTCGTTCACAGAGTTGTATGATACAGAGCACCGTGACCAACATGATGATTGCCCTGCATGCAATAAACTAATTCAGAAACTGCAACATCAAGCAAAAAGAGAACTTCCATCTTTAAGCATGTTTTCACTACCACACCAAGGTCATGAGTTAGAAACTGTAACTCCTAGTGGTAGATATTTTGTCCCTGGACGAAACTTACCTGATGTTCGTTTTCATCAATTCACAAGTGATGGCCAAATGAAAAAAGAATTTCTGCCATGTAAATCTTCTGCCCCTGATCAGACTGTGTCTGATGAAATCAAGATGGCAAATTGGGGTAATCTGCAACAAAATCATATGGCTATGAATATTGATGATATGCATCATGATATTCTACTAATTAAAAGAAGTTGCATAGAGCAGAAAAATCAGTTAGAAGCACTATCAATGAAGCTTGACTTATTTAATCATCTTCTCCATGATACAACAGAAGTAAAAATAAGTCTAGTTGAAGCCTCAAATAAAGCACAAAGGAGACTATCAGTCCTAGAAGATATGCTAACAAAATATGAAGATTTGAAGAAAAGATCATACATTGTTCCAGATCATGTGTTTAAGTTAGCATAGAAAGTTCATTCTTCTTCTCATAAGAAAAGTGTGTCTCTTGGATAGTTTACAGCTCAAGATACCGACTCCTTACCTAATTGGATTTTGGGAAAATTGATTCTGAAATTGCTGAATTAGAAGAATGGTTTTCAGAGTTTAAAAATTTTAAAGCTCCGGTAGATCCCCAAGTTTTTTCTCTACTTGGCACCCTAGAAATGGGATTTCCTGAAGGATCTTCCTCAAATCATCCACAGCATCCCAATCCTAGAAGACCTAATGCTACTGCACAAGGACCTCCTCCTGCTTTTGATGTACATATGGCAGATTCCAATGCTTCTACTCCTTCTCCTCAAAGATTCCATTTCGGAATTAATTCTATGAATCAACTGATCTCACAGATGCCAGAACAACCTGTTCTGAACATCCAATGTCAAACAAGAGCTGAGATAAAGAATGCCTTGCAGCTCTTAAGTCAATGGGTCTTATATAAGAAAAATAAAGATAATAATCTCACAGGGCAAAACATTGCAACTCAACTGATTGCTGGACTTTCGGGTTTAGCAAGTGAATGGTGGCGGTGGCTACCTCATGAAGCTCGCAATGAGATATTAGCAGCTGATGACACTGATGAACAAATCCTAACAGCCCTTGGTAGAGAATTTTATGGCCTAGATCAAGGCGAAGACTATGACCATTTAGCTTCACTTTTTATGTCAACAAGATTATGTGATCTTAGCAAAAGTGAAGAATATCTTTGTTATATGCAGCAATTATTGATCAACTCAGGTTAAACTGGTGACCCAGCTTATCTTAAGCATTATCTGAGAAGTTACCCTGCTCATGTCCCAGATGCAGTTGAGTAGCATCTCAAAGATAAACACATTACTCTCTGAGGAATGTCTTTGGCCCAATTGCATGGTTTTATACTTGAAACATGGCAAGAACACTGTCTAGAACGTTGTGTTAGTAAAGATTTCAAAAGGCATCAACAGATGTTTTCGGCTTCCTTTTGTAAGGATGTAGCTCATAGTCCTGATTGGGGGTGTGGTGCGCATAATAGAGGACATTTTGGAAAAGAATTCTATCACTGTAAAAAGAAGAAAAAGGGATTCTATAGTAGCAAGCCCAGATATCATCCTGCAAACCTTATAAATACAAGAAGAAATATTGTGAAAAGAAATTTCATAAAAATCCTTTCAAAAGATTTGTCAAAAGAAGATCTGAAAAAGGCCGCAAAGATGTTTGTTTCATTTGGGGAAAAATAGGCCATTGGGCTAGCAAGTGTCCTGAAAGGAAATCTCGTCCAAGGTTAGCATCCTTTTGTACAGCTTTAGATCCACATTGGTGGCATCCAAGACCGATTTTCTTTCTTCTTTCTTCAACACGGAAAAGACTTGCTCGCATCAGAAATTTTATTGAAATATTCATAAGCTCATTACAAACTCAAAAGGCAGATCAGCTTCGGAGGGCGAAGCTCATCACTGCAACTTGATCTATATGCCTAAGCACAATGTTTCAGGCCCATTTACCTTTGGGAAACAACAGAGCTAAATCTTACTCGGAGGCTTCCTGGGGACACTGAAATATGCTTACTAGCACCTAAACATATACAGAATTTTTCTGTACAGACTAAGCTGTTGGGGTTATGATGCCATGTTATACTGTGAAGGCAACTGGAAGAGCATAGTCCTTCATCTCTTGACACTCTAAGACTCTTGCAGAGCTCCAACTACCATATCGCTCACAAACTCTAAGACTCGATGCTCGAAATGAGCACGGAGGTCTCTTATTTATACAAATCTCAACCCGTTACCAAGTGAGCCTGGACCGGAAAATGTCGGTCAAAAGAAAAGATTCCGGGCAATCACATGGACTGTCATGATTGTTATCTTGTCCCTTAGTGGTTAGTGACATATGGGGACCCGAACCGACCTTACAAAAAGTAAATTATATGGCCGACAATAATGGCCTACAAGGAAAATCACTATTACAAAAGTGGAGTAGACTGGCCCACGACAGCTTTCAAAGGAATACATTATGGAGAATATGGGTCTCGACCCTGGGTAAAAAGGAAAATTTCTCGGTCACCTATCATGATTCCTCCGTAGGTACAATCGAAACCACCCAAGATTTCATCATGAATCTCATCATTGAGTGCTTGGTCATAATCATCTTCATAGGGCTGAGAATCTTCAAAGATTGGAGCAGGAGGATAGAGATCGCTTCTGAAGCATCTCTCGACATCGAATCCTTTAAAGATTGGATTTTCCAGACAAAGATATTCTCCTGCAAAGAGTGATTCGACACGGTATTCAAGTGGGAGCTACCTTGTATGAGCTTTGGAATCAACTCTCTTTCCTTCATGATCACGCTTTATAAACTTTTGCCTTATAAACATGGTGTGTTCAAGCCGCGTATAACGTCCTCCATGATGTCTTAACAGGAACTTAAACCACTGATGGTTTTGATCTACAACTTGCATGTCTACCTGTAGATGCAGAATGAAGTTGGCTCTTCTGTTTTTCCAGTCGACACGAGGACAAAACTTATCTAGTAAAAATTCAGTCCAACCAGACCAAGTCTTATTTCTGAGAGTGCCTAGATCACCACATATGACAACATATTTTTCTTCTCTGCAAAATTGCAGGATCAAATTATAGCCTGTCCATGTTAAATCACCAACACCAATATCTACATACCAGACTTCTTCGTCATTTTCTCCTTCAAAATTACAGTCTATCCACAGTTCTTTGCATTGCTTTAACTTTTCTCTAGCATTCCAGAAACTATGGAAAGCAGACCTTTCCCAGCGCTCCATGATCTGAATTTTCAAAGGACTTTCTTGAATTTGTTTGATCAATCTCAAATGCAAATACCTCTCAGCTTCTCTTCTATCAGCAAAGTCCAGAAGCTGCCGACGTTCTTCAGGAGAAACAGATTCATCCCAAGGTTTCAACAACAGGGATTCTCTAGGTTGGTACACAAGTTCAGCAGGCGCTTTTCCTTTTCCTTTTCCGGAATTGGAACTCAAAATTGCAGTAAACATATTTAATGTTGGAAACGATTCTGTGGGATGATACTTTTCTTTGGTTAACATATCAGCCAAACAGTTGAGATAGCCAGGCTTATATACAATGTCAAAATCAAAACTACTTAACCAAACAAATCATTTTAAAATATGACTACTATTTTCTGCCATCAGGTTCTCATTCTTAAAGATACCTGGCATTATTTTCAAATCTGTCCTAATAACAAACTTAACAGGCTTAAGGAACAAAATAAAATGCTGCACAATCTTTTTGACTGCAAGAATCTTTTTATGACTGCTTGGGTAGTTAAGTTTTGCAGACATGAAAAAACCAGAAGCATAGCCACAAATATTTTCTCTGTTGTTGATAATTTCAATCAACACACCACCCCAAGTTTTGGAGGATGCATATGTTTCAATGACTAACTGGCCAGTGCCTTGAGAAAGGCTCAATGCCGGGAGATTCTGCACTTTTCTTTTGATTGACTGAACTGCAGCAGTCATCTCTTTAGACCACTTTGGAGGGTTTTTCTTCAAATGCTGCTGCAACACATGAATATCTGTTGCTTGCCCTTTGTAGAAAGGTCTGATATAATTCAGGCTTCCAAGAAATCTTTGAAGCTGCACTTTCTCCAATATTTGGTTAGGAAAATTATTGAAAATAGAAAGAACATGTTTTTGCAAAATCACATGGCCTTTCTGAAGATTAAAGCCAAGAAAATCCATTTTTGTTTTACCTATCTCCATCTTTGGCTAAGACAAGATTAAACCATGCTTGTAGACCAAATCATAAAACAACTGCAACTGCTTCAAATATCCTTGCAAATTCTTGGAATAGATGAGAATATCATGAATGAAAACTAATGTCCACTGCTTATCTCTGAGGATATCCTCCATTCTTTTCTGGAATTCAGAGGGAGCATTATTTATTCCAAACGGCATTACTTTCCACTGGTACTGTCCATGAGGGACAACAAAAGCCGGTTTGAAGTGATATTTTTCATTTATACCTATCTGGTAAAAACTAGATTTCAGATCGAATTTGCTAAAGATTGTACACCCGGCAATCCTTTGCAGAAGAGTAGACTTATCAGGGAGAGGATAGTGAACTTTCTACAAAACTGCATTCAGAGGTTTATAATTGACCACAAGTCTAGGTTTTCCTCTTTTCTATTCTGAATGCTTATTTACTACAAAGCCTCTACAAGCCCACAGACTCTTTGATGGTTCGATCAACCCTTTACTTAATAGCTCTTTTATTTCAGCATGATAGAATTCTCTCTCAGAAGGAGACATTAACCTTGTTGAGGCTTTCATTGGTTTAATTTTCTGAAGAGGATCAAATGGAAGTGAAACAAAGTATTTCTCTCTTTTCCAGAAAGCATTGGGACTTTCTGAACAGCAATCTTTTATAAATTTCTCAGTTATTGCTGCCAGAGACTTTTCTTTATGGCTTTCTGCATAAGCCACAACTCTTTCCATTTTATTCAATGCTACCATACTAGGTTTTGGAGTAGGACTGGGCAGTGGATATTTACAGTGGTAAGAAGGAGTAAAAGATAACAGGGAAACCACAAGCTAATTATTTATAGTGCAAGAGAATAACATTTTCACAGTATCTTTGGAAAATGGACTCCAACGATGGCGCACTAGAAATGGCACCCTAGAAATGGGATTTCCTGAAGGATCTTCCTCAAATCATCCACAGCATCCCAATCCTAGAAGACCTAATGATACTACACAAGGACCTCCTCCTGTTTTTGATGTACATATGGAAGATGCCAATGCTTCTACTCCTCCTCCTCAAAGATTCCATTTTGGAATTAATTCTATGAATCAACTGATCTCACAGATGCCAGAACAACCTGTTCTGAACATCCAATGTCAGACAAGAGCCGAGATAAAGAATGCCTTGCAGCTCTTAAGTCAATGGGTCTTATATAAGAAAAATCAAGATAATAATCTCACAGGGCAGAACATTGCAACTCAACTGATTGCTGGACTTTCAGGTTTAGCAAATGAATGGTGGTGGTGGCTACATCAAGAAGCTCACAATGAGATATTAACAGCTGATGACGCTGATGAACAAATCCTAACGGCCCTTGGTAGAGAATTTTATGGACCAGATCAAGGCGAAGACTATGACCATGTAGCTTCACTTTTTATGTCAGCAAGATTATGTGATCTTAGCAAAAGTGAAGAATATTTTTGTTATATGCAGCAATTATTGATCAACTCAGGTAAATCCGGTGACCCAAATTATTTTAAGCATTATCTGAGAAGTTACCCTGGTCATGTCCCAGATGCAGTTTAGGAGCATCTCAAAGACAAAAACATTACTCTCCGAGGAATGTCTTTGGCCCAATTGCATGGTTTTATACTTGAAACATGTCAAGAACACTGTCTAGAACACCGTGTTAGTAAAGATTTCAAAAGGCACCAATAGATGTTTTTGGCTTCCTTTTGTAAGGATGTAGCTCAGATGCTTGATTGGGAGTGTGGTGCGCATAACAGAGGACATTTTGGAAAAGAATCCTCTCACTTTAAAAAGAAGAAAAAGGGATTCTATAGTAACAAGCCTAGATATCATCCTGATAAACCTTATAAATACAAGAAGAAATATTTTGAAAAGAAATTTCATAAAAATCCTTTCAAAAGATTTGTCAAAAGAAGATCTGAAAAAGACCGCAAAGATGTTTGTTTCATTTGTGGCAAAATAGGCCATTGGGCTAGCAAGTGTCCTGAAAGGAAATCTCATCCAAGGTTAGCAGCCTTTTGTACAGCTTTAGATCCACGTTGGTGGGATCTTTGTAAATTATCTGTAGATGAACCTGTTCCAACTAGAGAAATACTATTTATTCCTGATGACTCTGAAGATTCAGCATCTGAGTCAGATTCTGTTGTTGCTTTGGCTAAGTTTTCTCCTTCCTCTTCGTTTGATTCTAAGTCTGAGTCTTGTGCAAACGTAGAGGGGTGTGAAGTACCAGAGTTTGATTTCTCTTTAAATATGTTGTCTTTCAGTCAACAATCCTCTTTAGAAAAGCAATTGGCAGAAATAGATCTGCAATTAAGTTTTGTGCTTGTACATCAATATGCATTGAAGAAAGAAGAAAGAAAATAGGTCTTGGATGCATTTGTGGTATCAGAGCCAGTCCAACTCTTCATTTGAAGAATTGCGTTATTCTCTTTGTAAGTTCTGCTCAAATTTATATCTACTACATTTGTTGCTTTGTTTCATTTATCTATGTGTTTTATATTCTACAATAGAGTCCTGTAAGTGGTGGAAATGACCACTAAGCAGATTGTTGGGAATGTGAGGGTGTAAGATTGGGTTTTCGTAAGTCGTACAGGAAGTTGAGTTGAGGTTGGCGTTAGTAAGTCCTTAAACCAGATAATACTCTGTGAGCACTCATCGTGTTTTAAAATCATGGACCCTATAATGGATTCTATTGAGCTCACTCAACTCGAATGTAAATCCATTGATAATGAAATTAGGTTAGTAGATCGAGTATCATCTTTTCAAGGACCGTCATCTTCTGATAATTCTTCTATAATACACATTGATGACATTAATCCATCTGAAAACTGGCAACTCCCTAAAATGCTTCCTTCTGATGTTTATAAGCTTCGATGGTGGTAGCTTAGATCTGCGACTCAAATAAAAGTATCTTATGTAGATGTGTCTTTTACTGATTCTGATGATCCTGTCCATATCAATCTCATAGATAAAGCTCAGATAGATTGGGTGAAAAAAGAAGGTTTTTTGTATGCACACCTTGGTGCAATAAAATTAGGCTTAGGTCCGCTTGTCCGTCCTTATTTGCTTGTTTCTTCTTTATGTGTAGCTGTTGATACCCACCATACAAACTTTGCCGATGCTATCATTTGTGGTTTTACAGCCCTGTTACATAATGGTCCTGCTTTTGGAATGATAGTTCCTAAATATGCTGTCAGTTTGTCTAATCCTCATATCTATGACTTGTTAAAGGCTTATATTCAACCTCAGGGTTTCCAAATGCTTGCCGATTCCAAGATTATCCAGCTGAAAGCTGCTGTATGTATCCGCTTCGGAAATGATACATTGCCTCCTTTTCGTTCCGCTGTCCATCATAGTCCGTGCTTGCAAAGCGTGGTGGAAACTGATACATCTCGTCATGCTACCCCTGTCACCTTCGACTGGGCTGTTATTTCTTACCCTGAAGCATGGGAAGTCAAACATAAATAATTTAGATATGTAGAGGCAATGAATAGATTAATAAAGAATAAAACTTTGCAGTTTGATAGAAACACAAACTCTTTTCAAGCACCTGCAGGAAATCCTCCTCCTCATTTTCTTCTTCCTTTGACAAGATCTACTTCTCGTTCCTCCTATGATAATGCTAGACACCAAGCAACTAGCAATACCCTTTCTTCCGCTTCTTCTCGTTCTTCCCGCTCTGTTGAACCGTCGTTCACAGGGTTGTATGATACAGAGCATCACATGGTTGTATGATAGAGAGCACCGTCGCCAGCATGATGATTTCCCTGCATGCAATAAACTAATTCAGAAACTGCAACATCAAGCAAAAAGAGAACTTCCATCTTTAGGTATGTTTTCACTACCACACAAAGGTCATGAGTTAGAAACTATAAATCCTAGTGGTAGATCTTTTGTCCCTCGATGAAACTTACCTGGTGTTCCTTTTTGACAATTCACAAGTGATGGCAAAATGAAAAAAGAATTTCTGCCATGTAAATCTTCTGCCCCTGATCAGACTGTGTCTGATGAAATCAAGATGGCGAATTGGGGTAATCTGCAACAAAAACATACGGCTCTGAATATTGATGATATGCATCATGATATTCTGTTAATTAAAAGAAGTTGCATAGAGAAGAAAAATTAGTTAGAAGAACTATCAACAAGGCTTGACTTATTTAATCATCTTTTCCATGATGCAACAGAAATAAAAATAAGTCTAGATGAAGCCTCAAATAAAGCACAAAGGAGACTATCAGTCCTAGAAGATATGCTAACAAAATCTGAAGATTTGAAGAAAAGATCATACATTGTTCCAGATCATGTGTTTAAGTTAGCATCGAAAGGTCATTCTTCTTCTCATAAGAGAAGTGTGTGTCTTGGATAGTTTACAGTTCAAGATACCGACTCCTTACCTACGTGGAATTTTGGACATACTGATTCTTAAATTGTGGAATTAGAAGAATGGATTTCAGATTTTAAAAATTTTAAAGCTCTGGTAGATCCCCAAGTTGTTTCTCTACTTGGCACCCTAGAAATGGGATTTCCTGAAGGATCTTCCTCAAATCATCCACAGCAGCCCAATCCTAGAATAACTAATGCTACTGCACAAGGACCTCCTCATGCTTTTGATGTACATATGCCAAATGTCAATGCTTCTACTCCTCGTCGTCAAAGATTACATTTCGGAATTAATTCTATGAATCAACTGATCTCACAGATGCCAGAACAACCTGTTCTGAACATCCAATGTCAGACAAGAGTTGAGATAAAGAATGCCTTGCAGCTCTTAAGTCAATGGGTCTTATATAAGAAAAATCAAGATAATAATCTCATAGGGCAGGACATTGCAAGTCAACTGATTGCTGGAATTTCGGGTTTAGCAAGTGAATGGTGGCAGTGGCTACCTCAAGAAGCTCGCAATGAGATATTAGCAGCTGATGATGCTGATGAACAAATCCTAATGGCCCTTGGTAGAGAATTTTATGGCCTAGATCAAGGTGAAGACTATGACCATTTAGCTTCACTTTTTGTGTCAGCAAGACTATGTGATCTTAGCAAAAGTGAAGAATATTTTTGTTATATGCAGCAATTATTGATCAACTCAGGTAAATACGGTGACCTAGCTTATCTTAAGCATTATCTGATAAGTTACCCTGGTCATGTTCCAGATTCAGTTGAGCAGCATCTCAAAGACAAAAACATTACTCTCCGAGGAATGTCTTTGGCCCAATTGCATGGTTTTATACTTGAAACATGGCAAGAACACAGTCTAGAACGCTGTGTTAGTAAAGATTTCGAAAGGCACCAATAGATGTTTCCGGCTTCCTTTTCTAAGGATGTAGCTCAAATACCCGATTGGGGTTATGGTGCGCATAATAGAGGACATTTTGGAAAAGAATCCTATCACTGTAAAAAGAAGAAAAATGGATTCTATAGTTGCAAGCCCAGATATCATCCTGAAAAACCTTATAAATACAAGAAGAAATATTCTGAAAAGAATTTTCATAAAAAACCTTTCAAAAGATTTGTCAAAAGAAGATCTGAAAAAGGCCACAAAGATGTTTGTTTTATTTATGGGAAAACAGGCCAATGGGATAGCAAGTGTCCTGAAAAGAAATCTCGTCCAAGGTTAGCAGCCTTTTGTATAGCTTTAGATCCATGTTGGTGGGATCTTTGTAAATTCTCTTTAGATGAACCTGTTCCAACTGGAGAAATACTATTTCTTCCTGATGACTCTGAATATTCAGAATCTGAGTCAGATTCTGATGTTGCTTTGGCTAAGTTTGCTCCTTCCTCTTCTTCTGATTCTGAGTCCGAGTCTTGTGCAAACTTAGGGGGGTGTGAAGTACCAGAGTTTGATTTCTCTTTAAATATGTTGTCTTTCAGTCAATAATCCTCTTTAGAAAAACAATTGGTAGAAGTAGATATGCAATTAAGTTATGTGCCTGTACATCAATATATGCTAAGAGAAGATCTCAGACAAGAAAAAAGAAGAGTATTGAGTCAGCTTGAGAAAACAAAAGGTAAAGAGAAGGGCCTGCCAACACCTTTAGCTTTACACTATAATCCGGATGATATTTATAGACACTATCCTGATCAGCGTGAAGAAAGGCAGAGCCACAGAAATGACAAAGAGAAGTTGCTCAGATTGCAAATCAAAGACAAGCAACAAGCCTTGAAAAAGCTTGTTATAGAGATAGAAATTTTGAAAGAAATGCTCAGGATCGTGATAATGGAAAAAGATCAGTCTTCTGATGACGATCTAAGTAAACACCTCGAGCAAGCCCTTCTTAGTCCTGAACGAAAGGAAGATTCTCCTTCCTCCTCCACTCCTCAATCTCCTGCTTCCCAACATCCATGTTTGTTAGGAATGTTTCAAGGTCCTAAACTATTTGTTAAGACTTTTTTTTGTGCCCTAGAGTTTAAACCCTATACTTTAGATTGCATGATTGATTCGGGTTGTCAGTTGAATCTTGCAAAAGGTTCGGCTATCCCTATCTTTTATTGGGAAAAAGCTAAAGATCATGGCGCAGCCATTGAAGGCACTGCAGTTTCCCTTACAGGTAAAACTGAAGACTTTCCTGTAAAAATACCTAATTCTTCTACTAGTATATCTTTGTACAGATTAGATAGTTTGAAAGAAGACTGTGTTATTGGTTCTGAATGTTTGCATCATTGGAGTCTATTTGCCATAGATACTGTGAAAATTTTATTCTCTTGCATTATAAATAATCAGCTTTGGTTTCCCCATTATCTTTTACTCCTTCTTACCGTTCTAAATCTCCACTGCCCAGGCCTACTCCAAAACTTAGTATGGTAGCATTGAATAAAATGGAAAGAGTTGTGGCTTATGCAGAAAGCCATAAAGAAAAGTCTCTGGCAGCAATAACTGAGAAATTGATAAAATATTGTTGTTCAAAAAGTCTCAATGCTTTCTGGAAAAGAGAAAAATATTTTGTTTCAATTCCATTTGATCCTCTTCAGAAAATTAAACCAATGAAAGCCTCAGCAAGGTTAATGTCTCCTTCTGAGAGAGAATTCTGTGCTGTTGAAATAAAAGAGTTCTTAAGTAAAGGGTTGATCGAACCATCAAAGAGTCCGTGGGCTTGTAGAGGCTTTGTAGTAAATAAGCATTCAAAACAGAAAAGAGGAAAACCTAGACTTGTGGTCAATTATAAACCTCTGAATGCAGTTTTGCAGAAAGTTCGCTATCCTCTCCCTGACAAGTCTAGTCTTCTGCAAAGGATTGCTAGGTGTACAATTTTCAGCAAATTCGATTTGAAATCTGGTTTTTACCAGATAGGTATAAATGAAAAAGATTGCTTCAAAACGGATTTTGTTGTCCCTCATGGATAGTACCAGTGGAAAGTGATGTCGTTTGGAATAAATTATGCTCCCTCTGAATTCCAGAAAAGAATGGAGGATATCTTTAGAGATAAGCAGTGGGCATTAGTTTTCATAGATGATATTCTCATCTGTTCTAAGAATTTGCAAGAACATTTGAAGCACTTATAGTTGTTTTATGATTTGGTCTACAAGCATGGTTTAGTCTTGTCTCAGCCAAAGATGGAGATAGGTAAAATAGAAATGGATTTTCTTGGCTTTAAGCTTCAGAAAGGCCAAGTGATTTTGCAAAAACATGTTCTTTCTGTTTTCAATAATTTTCCTGACCAAATATTGGAGAAAGTGCAGCTTCAAAGATTTCTTGGAAGCCTGAATTATATTAGACCTTTCTACAAAGGGAAAGCAACAGATATTCATGTGTTGCAGTAGCCTTTGAAGAAAAACCCTCCAAAGTGGTCTAAAGAGATGACTGTTGCAGTTCAGTCAATCAAAAGAAAAGTGCAGAATATCCCAGCATTTAGCCTTCCTCAAGGCATTGGCCAGTTATTCATTGAAACTGATGCATCCTCAAAAACTTGGGGTGGTGTGTTGATTGAAATTATCAACAACAGAGAAAATTCTATGCCTACAGAATCCTTTCCAGCATTAAATATGTTTACTCTAGGTTCGAGTTCCAGTTCCGGGAAAGGAAAAGGAAAAGCGCCTGCTAAACTTGTGTACCAACCCAGAGAATCCCTGTTTTTGAAACCTTGGGATGAATCTGTTTCTCCTGAAGAACGTCGGCAGCTTCTGGACTTTGCTGATAGAAGAGAAGCTGAGAGGTATTTGAATTTGACATTGATCAAACAAATTCAAGAAAGTCCTTTGAAAATTCAGATCATGGAGCCCTGGGAAAGGTCTGCTTTCCATAGTTTCCGGAATGCTAGAGAAAAGTTAAAGCAATGCAAAGAACTGTCGATAGACTGTAATTTTGAAGGAGAAAATGCCGAAGAAGTCTGATATGTAGATATTGGTGCTGGTGATTTAACATGGAAAAGCTATAATTTCATCCTTCAATTTTGCAGAGAAGAAAAATCTATTGTCATATGTGGTGATCCAGGCACTCTTAGAAATAAGACTTGGTCTGGTTGGACTGAAGTTTTACTAGATATGTTCTATACTCGTGTCGATTGGAAAAACAGAAGAGCTAACTTCATTCTGCATCGGCAGGCAGACATGCAAGTTGCAGATCAAAACCATTAGTGGTTTAAGTTCATGTTAATACATCACAAAAGACGTTATATGCGGCTTGAACACATCATGTTTATAAGGAAAAAGTTTATAAAGTGTGATCATGAAGGAAAGAGAGTTGATTCTAAAGTTCATCCAAGGCAGCTCCCACTTGACTACCGTGTCGAATCACTCTTTGTAGGAGAATATCTTTGTCCGAAAAATCCAATCTTTAAAGGATCCAATGTCGAGAGATGCTTCAGTAGCGATCTCTATCCTCCTGCTCCAATATTTGAAGATTCTCAGCAGTATGAAGACGATTATGACCGAGCACTCAGTGAGGTGATTCATGATGAAATCCTAGGTGGTTTCGATTGTACTTGCAGAGGAATCATGATAGGCGACCGAGAAGTTTTCCTTTGTACCCAGGGCCGAGACCCATATTCTCCATAAAATATTCCTTTGAAATCTATGGTGGGCCAGTCTACACTTTTGTAACAATGATTTTCCTTGTAGGCCATTATTGTCATCCATATAATTTACTTTTTGTAAGGTCGGTTCGGGTCCCCATATGTCACTGACCACTAAGGGACGAGATAACAAACATGATAGTCCTCATAATTGCCCCAAATCTTTTCTTTTGACCGATGTTTGTCGGCCCAGGCTCACCTGGTAATGGGTTGAGATTTGTATAAATAAGAGACCTCCGATCTCATTTGGAGCATCGAGTCTTAGAGTTTGTTTACGATCCAGTAGTTGGAGATCTGCAAGAGTCTTAGAGTGTTAAGAGATGAAGGGTTATGCTCTGCCAATTGCCTTCACAGTATAACATGGCATCAGAACCCCAACAGCTCAGTCTGTAAAGAAAAAGTCTGTATATGTTTAGGTGCTAGTAAGCATATTTCAGTGTCCCCAGGAAGCCTCCGAGTAAGATTCAACTCTGCTATTTCCCAAAGGTAAATGGGCTTGAAACATTGTGCTTAGGCATATAGATCGAGTTGCAATGATGAGCTTCGTCCTTCGAAGCCGATCTGCCTTTTGAGTCTGTAATGAGCTGATGAATATTTCAATAAAATTTCTGATTAGAGCAAGTCTTTTCCGCGTTGAAGAAAGAAGAAAGAAAATCAGTCTTGGATGCATTTGTGGATCCTTTAAAGTTGGATTTTCTGGACAAAGATATTCTCTTGCAAAGAGTTATTCAACACGGTAGTCAATTTGGAGCTTCCTTGTATGAACTTTGGAATCAATTCTCTTTCCTTCATGATCATGCTTTATAAACTTTTGCATTATAAACATGATGTGTTCAAGCCACGTATAACGTCCTCCGTGATGTCTTAACAGGAAATTAAACCACTGTTGGTTTTGATCTACAACTTGCATGTCTGCCTGCAGATGTAGAATGAAATTTGCTCTTCTTTTTTGCCAGTCGAAATGAGGACAGAACTTATCTAGTAAAACTACAGTCCAACGAGACCAAGTCTTATTTCTGAGAGTGCCTGGATCACCACATATGACAATAGATTTTTCTTCTCTGCAAAATTGCAGGATTAAATTATAGCTTGTCCATGTTAAATCACCAGCACCAATATCTACATACCAGACTTCTTCGTCATTTTCTCCTTCAAAATTATAGTCTATCCACAGTTCTTTGCATTGCTTTAACTTTTCTCTAGCATTCCGGAAACTATGGAAAGCAGACCTTTCCCAGCGCTCCATGATCTGAATTTTCAAAGGACTTTCTTGAATTTGTTTGATCAATGTCAAATTCAAATACCTTTCAGCTTCTCTTCTATCAGCAAAGTCCAGAAGTTGCCGACGTTCTTCAGGAGAAACAGATTCATCCCAAGGTTTCAAAAACAGGGATTCTCTAGGTTGGTACACAAGTTCAGCAGACTCTTTTCCTTTTCCTTTTCCCGAACTGGAACTCGAACCTGGAGTAGAAAATACATGTAATATACATACCAGGTCCAATTCCTAGATCTTGAACTTGATCTTCAATATTGACTTCATCGACATTAGCATGTAAATAACTATTTACATTTTCAACAATGGTCTCTTCAACTTCAATTTGTTCCTCTTGTACTCTATTTTCAATTTCCATTTCATCAACATTATCATGTAAATCTGTATTTATATCTTCAATAATTGTCTCTTGCGTTTCTGCAAGCTTTGCCTTTTTGGCATGATATCTGAGTTTTTGTTTTTCTCTACTATCATCATCATCACATTTACGCTCACAATTTCTTTGACGGTTTCTGTTATTTCCCATGATTGTTTAATCTATAGACGATAAATTAAAGAATCGTCACTTTATAGTAAAAAAAAAAAATTAAGATTTAAAAACAATTACAAAATTTATAAACACATGAACTGAAATTTACTTCACCTTATCAAAATCTTGTAAGAGTCTTTTGATAAAAAATTCCTTGGAAAGAAATTTCCTTTGAAAAAACCCGTTGAAAATAAATCTCCTTTCAAAAAAACCTTCTTGGAAAGATATAAGAACTCTTTGACAATAAATCCCCTTTGAAAAAACCCATTGGAAGAGAATAAGAACAGCTTCTAAAGAAAATCTTCTTTGTAAAACCACTCGAAAAAAAACTTCTTTGAAAAAATACCTAGAAAAAAAACTTTTTTTGAAAAAACCATTTGGAAAAATACTTTGGAAAAAAAAAACTCATTTGAAAAAATATCTTGGAAAAAATATTCTTTGAAAAAACTTTTGCAAAGAAATAAATGCTTTGCAAAAATACATTGGGGAAACAACTATTTGAAAAAACCCTTTTCAAAGAAATAAGAAGGAAAAATACATCTCCTTTGCAAAAAATACCTTCAAATAAAAGCTTGTTTGCAAAAATACCTTGGAATAAAAAATCTATAAATGCACCCGTTGGAAAGAAACTTTTTTTGAAAAAACCACTTGGAAAAATACTTTGTAAAAAAAAAAACTCAGTTGCAAAAATATTTAGGAAAAAAAATACTTTGAAAAAACCCTTTGTAGAGAAATAACTTGTTTGCAAAAATACATTGGAAAAAATACTCTTAGAAAAAACCCTTTGCAAAGAAATAAGAAGTGCAAAAATACCTTAGAAAAAAACTCTTAGAAAAAACCCATTGCAAAGAAATAACTCCTTTGCAAAAATACCTTGGGAAAACAGCTCTTTGAAAAAACCCATTGCAATATTGTTCCTTCTATATTGGTACTGAGGTTGCGAATACAATTGTCATTGTCCACCTATTCTAGGCTTCTTTGTTATGGTTCTAAAAACAAGTAACTTTGACATGTCTTTATTTTCCATTTCTATATGGAAATCTCCATATTCTCAGTTGTTACGAGCAACCATTTGTACGTAATGTCTTTAAGATAGGAATTCCTTAACAAAAGTTGCAACCAACAACTTGCTACGTCAAGGGAGCTTGATTCCATGTCTTCTCTAGGTTATTATGTTGTTGTCTGTTTACATCACAATATGCTATTAATAATGTTTGTGGTTCATTTGCTACTAGTAATGTGGTTCTCTATTCTCTATTCTACCCTTTGATCATATAGGAACTAATGTCTTAGATACAAATTGGCTTTGAAATATAGGTGCAACGAAAAAATACAATCAACAAAGTTCATAGTTTTCCTAGCGTATGGTTGCAAAATGCCCAGTTTCAGTGTGTCATTTATTTGATAAATGTAAAGAACATTTTCCATTCAAGAGTTGTCTTCCCAAAGCATCATTCAAATATCTAAAACAATCTTGCTGCAAAAGTAATGCATGTTTTTCTTTCCTTTTCTTTTTCACGCATTCTGCTTTCCTCGACTTTGTTCAAAGATTTCCTATGTCGATTTCTCATTATAGCTTTGTGCAAATTTCATATGTTCATTTCAAAAATCTATCTATCTAGGATGTTCTTTTAGGAAGGCGAAAAGAAAAAAAAAAACCTAACATTACTAATGGATTTTTAGACAATAGGGAGAAAGGACCAATTGCAACTAACCATGTCATACCATCAATTGGTTTTTCCACAAAGAGCTCAAGCTACAAAGACATAGACATTACTTTGGACACATTTCATATGTTTCGACTAATGCATTTCCATTATGAGAAGGGATATTTTCTATTCAATGCATTGGTTGTCTTCCTACACTTACAATATACAACATTGGAGATAAGAGAAGTCATTGTGAACCATTTTCATAGAGATTGCAATGATTCTAGCACATTGCAATCGATGCGCATAGATTTGGCAATTGAATACTTGTTCGAATTGCAAAACATTAAAAAATGTTTCAGTATATTTGTACTGGGTGTAACAATATGCTTCACAGTCAAATAAGCAAGATGTACATTGAATCTGGGGCGATATTTTCTATATCAAATGGTTTTCTAAATGGTTGAATGTTTCAGTGGCCATTTGGTCATTGACAAAAAAATTAAAATACCTTCATTTGAATTTCAAGAAAATAGGATATTTGAACAATCTCTTGTTCCATGATCAAAGCCCAGTATTTGGACATTTTGAGCCACTTCTATCATATAAATTGATAGAAAGCAAAGAGCTTGGTTGTTGTCTATATTCTGAAACCACTAATGCAAATCAATGTCGAAATACCAAAATTGAAACCTCATCTTGTGAGCAGGTGTTGTTGGAACAAGGCTTCTATATTCCTCTTATTGTTACTAGTGATTGTCGTGACTCTTTATTTGAGTCTGTTTCCAAATTGACAATGTTTTTGGATGGACAAAGTGTCAGAAAATCAATTGCCCAAACCTTTTACGATTGCTTCAATTCAAATGATAATAGAGCAACAAATTGTCTTGACATTTGTCTTCATGAAAATACGTTTGGATAAACAATTCTTGTTTCTTACTAGAAATGATATATTATAATTTTTTCCAAGCCATTTCTTACTGGCAGCATAAAAGGAGATCAATTTACTACTCAATGGTTGTGGGAATTTCTACATGTTAACGTATACGTATGGGATACTAGGCTTAAGAAAATTGCTTTAAGACTCCATCCAAAAAATAGTTGCTCAAAATGTTTATACCTAATGTGACATTCATTGGATTTGTTGCATTCACATTTACAATGACTGCCACAGAATTCTTGTGAAAATATGTCATTTTATGAGTCCCGTTGTTTAGGAAAAAATCTTGTTTCTACTGCAATCGATGTTTTCATAGCAAGAAAACTAGAAACTGCATAAAATAATGTTGTTCAATAAATCCTAGACAATTGCTTTTACAAATAGCTAAAAGTTAGAAATTCAATTAACAAACAAAGGGAAAAAACAATTCTTTGTTAAAGGCTGGAAAAAACAAAATCTACTAAAGATTGATACAAACAATGTCTACGTCACTGAACATTGTCCAGAAGCTAAAGACAACATGCAAGTTTGCATTGGTCTTGATTCAACCAAAACCTTGCATTTTTTAAAATAACAAATGCATAGACAAGGAATACATGATCGTCAAAGACAACAGAACTCTAAAAAAAAATAAAAATTATTTTTTTAATACTTAAAACTTATACAAGATACACCAATCCATGCATCTTCTGTCTATGAACGTTTTCATTTCAAACAAGATATTGGTACAATTGACACCAATACTATATTGGCTTTTAGATATTTTGCAACTAAAGAAGAAGCAAAATCAGATGTTCTAGGTGGGAACATTTGCAAATTTTGCAAAAAAACAATAGCCAATAGTCGGCTCCTAGCATTTGCAGTGCCCACACAAATTCCTCGCAATAGACACATTGGAAAGTGTATCTATTTTGACTCCTTTGGAAGAACGACTAGTGTCACCAAGAATAGCCTTTGCATAGATAAGACAACTTGTCTATAGAAGAGCTTAAGTTGGGCTCACTGGAACAATTATCAATGTGCTAACTAATTTGGATAAAGTGAAAAGAGCATTTCCTAAAATCCTAGATGATTCTATGTCAATTGCAGTCATGCTAAAGTGGAAATTAGAATAGAAAAATGCCTTCCTATTTGGACATGTTCGACCAAAGGCTATCATGACAATTACACTTAATGATCTATGCAAAACTGAACTTTAAAAAAATTAATGCATTGTTATCAATAAAACTTAGGATGAAACATTTAACAAAACAATTGAACAAGAATAAAATAGCATATTGAGCATGTAAGTAGCAAACAAGATTGAAAATGAAATAGAATTGGAACTGGTATATAAAAAATTGATACATGGATATGGAGAGACTCACTTAGTAGATTATTTGGACAATATCATCATAGAATTTGTGCCTTCATAGAATTTTTAACCACTAGGCATTTTCCAAGACAAGTACTCCGAAGAACTAAATTTCTTGACACTTTTCTATGGAACAAAATGACCCAAAGACATTTAGAATTGATTTCTTTATTATCAAATAGAAAAATGAGATATTTAGCATAATACTGCAGACTTTGATGTTCACAAAACAAACCTTTTCTTTAAAGAAGTTTGAGTCATTGTAAAACAAGAATCTAACACTTCTTGCATATCCATTTGTATAGGAGAACTAAAAGGAAAAAAATATTGGAAAAAGATGTTAAATAAAAAAGCAATCTCAAAAAAATATCGAGATCTCCTTGATTGGATATTGTTCATTAAAGGAAATAATGACATTGCTCGACTACTTTCAAAATATGAAGAAAGATATGTTTACAATTATTCAACAACTTGGTCCTCCCACATTCTTCATGACATTTACTAGTCCTGGACATATTTGGATCCCTTTACATAATGAATTGCAACAAATTGAAAAAAAAAAATCCACAAAAACCCTTGGACAATTTTCTATAAGATAATATTAACTCGTCGATTAGAAAACACCCGCCCCTGAACCCTTGCAGACCTTCAAGATGGGGTGGTGGTCCACTCCCCAACCCCCCTCTATCTCGGTCATTTATTCTAGGATCCAAACATGACTGAGACAATCCTTTGACTTAGGAAGATAATCAGAATCCACAACCAACATTCTTCCCACTCTCACTCCACATCACTTGATCATATTCCAAAGGAGGATGGCACTGATATACCTATTAAATTTCATCCCACTTACCTCTACAATGTTCTCTATAAAACAATTACAAAATTCCTATCCAACCTAAAACTTGTGTTTCTCCACCTAATTTTCCATGAACAATCTAAGTATGTCGAAGTACGCCAAATCTTAGATGGCATAATCATATGTCACAAAGTCATCCACTCTCTAAAAGTCACCAAGAAACCAGGGATTCTAATAAAATTGGATATGTCCAAATCCTTTGATAAGTTGAGGTCCTGGGAATATATCCGATGAATGCTCCTAGATTTTGGTTTTAGTGCAAACTGGACTAAATAGATTCTCTCCCTGACATCCTCATATTTATTCTCAAATTTTGTGAACGACTCCCCTTCTTCTAATTTTAACCCTCAAGAGGAATTCAAAAAGGAGACCCCCTCTCTCCCTTCTTATTTAGAGTAATAACTAAATGTCTCAACCACTTCATACAAGTAATGGACATCTCTTGAAATATCAAAGGCCTATCCTTCCACCCCCAGGATCCCGTGTTGACTCATCAACAGTTTGTCGATGACATTATGGTCATGGTTTACTCCTAAATGGGAGAAGCCTAAGCCTTAAAAAACTCCTTAGAAACCTTTATGGAAGCATCATGTACTTCTATAAACGAAGAAAAACTATAAATTTTCTTCTTTAACACTTCAACCATTACCCAAATAACTATCATTTGAATCCTAGGTTACTCAGGTTGCTCCCTTCCATCTAAATACCTTGGATCCCCTTTGGATGATTAGGTCATCAAACGCTCTTCATGGGAAGATATACTTGCCGAACTCTTCAAAACACTTTCCTGCTAGACCCTTCGACCCTTCAATCTTTCCATCTGCCTTGTCCTTGTCAAGATCACTCTTCAATCAATGGCGCTATATATTTTCTCTATTTTGGAGGCTCCTAAATCTATCCTCAAATCCATTCAAACTCTCTACTGCTCTTTCCTTTCTAGAATTTTAGATACTTAATGAAAATGGGTGCTTGTAAATGGGATACTCTCTACACTCTTAAGATCAAAGGCGAGTTAATCCTAAGTGATCTCAAATTTATTAATAATGTGCTCGGAGTAAAACCTTGGTGTTGTTGCATTAACTATACTCAATAGCAATGACCTAGGCCATGGGACTAGAACTATGTGACTAATTATGAAAAAAATGATCTAGTATAATTCTTTGAGGACTTGGAGGGATCCTTGATATGAAGAATTACATATCATAATAGGGCCATCATCCCTTAACAAAGTTTTTTAGGAGATTAGGGAAGGTCAGACAACATCCTTCTTGGAGGACTCATGGAAACAACTACTGATACTTTTCCAATCCCCCCCCATGCCTCTCACTTAACACCATCGGGTATATTTGGGAATCACCAAGGTTCATCATTTCTGGATAGACAGTGGCAATGAATGGCCACAAGAACAAATGGAGTAGGATACTTCTAATGTATGGGAATAACAATAGGAATGAAAAAATAAAAATTTCGAGTGGTCTAGATCGCCTTCCCTGGGAGTACCAAACTCAAGAAAACTTCACCATCAAAGAATCTTACCATCTTGTCACAAAGAAGGAAAATTTAGATAGAGATCCTGTTTGGAGAAAGATGTGGTTAGTGAAGCTATTTCCAAAGATGGATACTTTTATCTCTCTTATGGTCCAAAAGCAATACTCTAACATGGGATAACCTATAGAAGTGGGGATTCATTGGTCCATCATGATGACCCCTTTGTGAAAAATAAAAGGAAGAAAGAAGACATCTCTTTGAATCTTTCCCATTTTCCACAGAACTATGGGATAAGGGTTCCATGACCTTCTATACAACCAACAAAGTTAAGCCCCATCCAGAGCGGACTGTAGCACACTCGGAGGAAAATCCTTAGAACAATGCCATACTAAATAGGATTTGGAAAGTACATCTATGATTCTTAATATGGGATCTCTGGAGGGAAAAAAACTCTCAAATATTTTGAGACAATAGTAAGAGAACCAAAGATGTTTGGGAAATTATAAAAATCTGTATACATGAAACTATGCAGCTTCAACAATGGTTGAATGGTGATTTCAAGATGGAAAATCATGAGCATTTGATATATCAAGCCTATAAACTAATTCTGATTGTACCAAGTATATCCATTATACGACGTCTGACCCACTCCTCAACCTGGACAATCTAGATCCATCCTCCACCTATGTTTGTTAAGCTCAACTTTGATAGGGTGGAATCGACGAATCTAGGCTTGATAGGACTGGGGTGTGTCTTCAAGAATGATGCAGATTCCATTCTTCATATCTACATGGAATACCTTGGGAAAGAGAGCAACAATGCTGCAGAATCGAAATGCTTAATTCAAGGATTGCGGATAATCAAAGAATCATAT
Source organism: Larix kaempferi (assembly GCA_027924585.1). NCBI lineage: Eukaryota > Viridiplantae > Streptophyta > Pinopsida > Pinales > Pinaceae > Larix > Larix kaempferi. The sequence goes on from BSBM01001138.1 coordinate 3,255,802, forward strand.
TGCACAAAGCTAATCATTAAAAGGGACTCCTAACTAATTGAGTCTAATTCTCACTCAACATCTTCATCAAGCAGATTCAACACATCAAATATCTAGGAGTTCCTGTCTTGAAACAATAATAGCTCTCCTTGCAAATATAATCCCCACCATTGAATCCATTATCATCAGTCATGTTCACCAACAAGCTAACTCTCTATAGGAATTTCTTGCTAATGAGGGGAGTTAGAACCAAATCCAGGCCATGGATCCAATCATTTGACATCCTAGAGGATGGTTCTTTAAAACCCACATATTTGGATCTTGCTCCAAAAGACATGGATAACCTAGATGTAAGTGGGAGGGAAGCCCATATTAACTCTACAAAATGATTACATGGCCAAGTGAGTGGACGGATGGCAGTATGCATGCACCACACATCTTAATGATTATCTTGACTAGATGGCTACTGCTCTTCTAGCCGGGTATAACCTATTCAAGGAATGATGCTTTTTTTTCTATGTTTCATATGTCATAGTATAGGAATCCTATTATAGTTTGTCTTTGTCTTGATTTCCCAATAGTTTTTATTAGTTTAACCAATTTCCGTAGAAACTAATGACTTTCCTCTCCAAGTAGTAAATAGTTCATTCACCTTACAATTTTATTGCGTGGATGGAATAAATGTTATTGTATTGATGGATCTCCATCTATGGACTTTGCTAGTCTAATGATTATCAATTCCAAAGATAATAAATTTTGTTTCCAAATTAATGTAGATAAAGTTAAAGTCCCTTTACTTCTAGAAGGAAGATGTAAAAGTAGAGAAGTAGAAATGAAAAGAAAAGTTAAAGAAGAAAACAAGATGACAATTTCTAAGTTAAATGGAATGTAAAGGAGCATATGCTATGCAACATTGCATTCTGAGCGAACAATTACTCCTGTCAAACAAAAAATGATCAATGATTGCACTTCAGAATCCCCTAACGCATTTTGGCATATGGAGCAATATTTTCTATCTCTTGATTATAATCAATTAGTGTAGATTACTCCACAGAAGGATTTTGCAACCTTAATGAGTCCCTCAGAAATAAAGACATGTCAAGATGAGATAAAAGGTTTTCCAAACAAAGGTTTGATTGGGCCCTCAAAAAGCACATGGGAATGCCAAGGATTTTATGTGATCATCATTGCGAACACAAAAAGGAAAGTCAATGCTCGTTGTCAATTATAAGCATCTTAATAAAGTTTTGTAGCCTATTAGATATCAATTTCCTAATAAATCATATTTGCTATAAAGAATAAGAGGAAAAACATTTTTTTAGCAAATTTGATAATATTTGGCTTTTACCAAATCAAAATAATTCCAAAAGATAAGCATAAAACTACTTTTGTTGTTTTGGACAGCCATTATCAGTGGAAAGTGATGTCATTCTGTCTAAAGAATGCATAAGGATAACTTCATAAAATAATGGAAGATATATTCCAACACTATTATTGGCTAATCATCTATATTATAGATGATATTTTGGTATATTCGAACAATGCCCAGGAACAATAAAACAACTGAAGAAATCCCCATTAGTTTGGAACAATAAAACAACTGAAGAAATCCCCACCATTTTGGAACATTAAAATTACTGAAGTTGTACATAAAGTCAAGCAAAAATTCAAAGAGATTCCTTCTATGTCACTACTAATTGAACAAGGAAGTTACATTATTGAAATTGATGCTTCAAATGTTGCATGGGGAGGAGTCTTTCTTGAGAAGATAGAAAACAAAGAAGAAATATGTGCTTTTGCATCTAGATCATTTTGTGATGCATAATTAAATTACCCTTCTATCCACAAAGAAATCCTTTTGTAAATAATACCATCCAACATTTTAGGCTATATCTTAAGAACAATTGGTTTCTCCCTAGAACTAACTTAGAATTTTTACCAAGGATGCTTAAGGGAGAATAATTGATTATTGATGGGCACACTAGCATTAAAAAATGGGCTATGTGGTTAGAAAGTTTTGATCTTGACATTGAATATAAATCTAGTTACTTAAATTGTTTACTTGACTTGTTGACCAAGGAAAACAAAGCCCCAATCCTATGAATGTTTTCGTCTTATTCAACAGGACAATCAAATTCTAGGGAAGAGAGAGATCAAGAAGTTAAATATAGATCCAAGCACAGGATGCCACCTGGAGTGAGTACTTAACCACTAATAATGAAATATCCAGTGAATAAGCTTAAAGATGAATCCCTTTAATAAAATAGAATCAGAAATATGATATGTGTATCAAGAGATGAAGCAAAAGAAACACTGAACGATTCACTTATTTCTACAATCATATATTTTCTTATGAACAAAATTTTGGAAAGATGGGCTAGAAAAATATTCTTCAAAAATGATCAAGCACTCACAAAATTAGAAAGAGTTTATCAAGAGATGAAGCAAAAGAAGCACTGAACGATTCACTTATTTCTGCAATCATATATTTTCTTATGAACAAAATTTTGGAAAGATGGGCTAGAAAAATATTCTTCAAAAATAATCAAGCACTCACAAAATTAGAAAGAGTTTATGGAGTATACATTGATTTTTTTTACAATATTTTCTTCTATGATCTAGGCTCTAGAATAATGTCTTGGGATACATGCACGTTGGTTATGCATCTTATTCGAGAACATGAAGAAATAGTTACTTGTGTGGAACCATAATCCATGTTATAGAATGCATGATGGGATGGACATATATCTTCTTAGAAAAGTTCTTCTTAGGAGGAAATTGGATAAAACAAAGGTCCCTAACTTTATCCAACATTTATTTGTAATTATGATGGTTGCAAATCATCATAATATTTGGTTTAAATTTAACTTAAATGTGAAGGGTGCAAACTACAATTATTAATCCTCATTATAAATTCAAATACAATTATTAATCCTCCTTATAAATTCAAATACAAAAGTTATGTCCAAAATTCTCATGAAAAAGTGCTTGGGATCTTCATAGATGATGATGAATTTAACCTAAATGTCCATCATGAATTTTCTACTAAATTTTGTTGTGAACTACATCCTGGTATGGAAGGGTCTCATGTCTACAGACGTTTTTATTACTATTTGTACCCATTTTATCCTTTGTCCGAAGGCGTTAAATAATATTAACTATAGTTAATTGAAAGCACACTGGTTAGCAAAACAAATTGAATTATGCATTGTGTTCCACGTCTGTTAATTAATAGCTCCACTTTGTATGGTCATGCCAGTTCGAGTCATGTTATTAATTAGATTTCATATTGTGGGTAGTGTTTGTCAAATAGCTCCGCTTTGTATGATTGCATTGGTACGAGTCATTCGGGTCTCGAAAGACTTTAAAAGATGAGATAAAATGTGATATTTTCGCATGCCCCAAATAAAAGTAAGTAATAGTATAGCTACTTTTAACTTACATCTTTTGATTTCAAGTAAACTGCTACTGGGAATGCAGGCTATAAGAGTTGTGTATGCTCTCCCTGCGATATATGCAATATGCTGTGATAAAAAAAATTCTTCATTTCTGAGTCTAGTCCATGATGATCTTTTTCCTTCAAAGACAACCAAACATATGATATTTCTATAATCAATTCCTTAATCATTTTGTTTTGGAAAAGCGGCGTGGTCTGTTGGATGTTGGTATCAAATCCATACTCTTTGTAGGTTTGTAAGTGTTTATAATATAATTTTAGTTGCATAAAATAATGCATGATTTTCAAGCTATATTATGTGAATATTATATTTTAGTTTTCTAAAAGACTAGAATCTAGAAGCTACATATTACTAAAGAATCTAGTTTAATCTTCATAAATGAGATTGATCCTACGGAAGATTGAGAATCACCACTTATTGATCCTAAATATTTATATAGAGTAAAATGGTTCATATAAATTTCTCTCCCTTTCATCAAAATATCCTTAATAGATATCTTGTTCAGTGTCGGTAATGATCCTACTCATATAAATCTCATCAATAAATGTATGATTAGTTCAGCAAGGAGAAAAGATTATCCTTATGCTAAGTTTGGTGCTATAAAATTTGGTTTGAATGCATTAGTTTATCCTGGTTTATGCATCTCTTCATTATGTTAAATAGTAGATACTAGACATAATAATTTTGTTGATGCATTAGTACGAGGATTCCAAACCCCTTTACATAATGGTCTTTCTTTTTATATGATATATCCAAAATATTTTGCCTTTAAAGAATTCACATATCTATGCTCTACTTAAAACATATGTATATTATGTTGGTTTTGATATGTCTATAAATTCACGAATCATTCAATTAAAATGTATGACAATCATTAGATTTAGTATAAATACTTTACCTTCACTCACCAAATCATCCAAATCTACTTCTGATTTTTAAAGTCTAGTCCAAACAAATACCTCAAAGAATATTCAACTCATTACATATGATTGGACTTGAATTGCTTATCCTACTTTCTTAAAAAATAATTTACCAAACTGCAAAAAATTAATTAATTAAATCACTATCTCAACCAAAACCAAATAAACCAATACCCTTAGAGGCAATTTTGAAGCATCAAGATGGACACTTTATTCACAGCGAAGAGAATCAAAAGAGATAAAAAAGGCTTTAAAAAAATTGGCTATCGTTTTTTTTTTTTTTTTAACATGATTTTTTAAATTTTAAATGATCCTAATTTTTTTTACAATTCTTTTTATAAAACATATATAATTTTAATATAAATGTTTTCATTAGTGTAAGAATTGTGATTCCTTTGATTATAGATAAAGTATTCATTTAAAAAAATTCAAAATTTTACTAAAGTCAACTTCAATCTTTTTATAAATAATAATTATAATATCTTTTTATAAAACTAAATTTAAAATTTAAAATATTTACATAATTTTTTAATTATCATTTAGTTTAAAATTTATTTCATGTTATATAATTATATATTGATATATATTTATGACATATTAAGTTATTCCTAAATTTAAAAGAAACGTGACTCATATTATTAAATAAACAATAAACATTTTTTTTTTAAATTTACTAAAAATGAAATTTCCCAATTACTTAAATACTATGTATTAACAACAAATCACACATCATTTTCATTTTAACTATTTTAATTACCTTTCTTAATCTGATATGCTTTAAACCTTCTTCAAGCTGTGTTTCGAAGTGCTGTAACTCTTCAATAGTCATTGAATCAAGGTCTTCACCGGATAAGTGCCTGCGAACAACTTGACATTTTAATTAAAATATTTTTATTTTTATTTTTTTCCTTCATAATCATATTAAATGATTTTTTTAATGTGAAAAACATTACCTTTTCCATTTGTGTAGATGTTCGTTCTGTGCCTTCAATTTCGTCAACTCCAACGGGAAATTCTGCATTAAAAAAAGCACTTTAATATTAAGCATGTACTATTAATTGAAAATACATCAATGTTATTAAAAATATTATATTTTTAATTACATAACAATAATTTAAAAATGTTGAATTGAAGATACATCAATGTTAACTATAATTCTTTCTATGGATTAAAATATTATATTTTTAATTATATAATAATAATTTAAAAATGTTGAAGTAAAGATATATCAATGTTATTTATAAAGACTCTTTATAATGTAGATATATGTAAATATGTATATTTTAAATAAAAAATTATTTTTATATATTATTTTTTATTTATTTATTTTATTCAAAAATATAATACTGTTATCTACTCAATCTTAAGTGAAGAAGGTAACACTCATTCCTCATAATAACTTAAGTTATATTCAATAGGCTATTTTATTTTAATTTTAATATTTCAAATTAACCAATTTTATAACTTGTTAATTCATAAAAACAAAAAAATTAAAAAAATATGTTTGAACTTTTTTAAACATAAAAACAATATATTCCAGAATATAAAAATTAACTTTTTTAATGTCTAACACACTAAAATTGCCTTTTAACAATTATAACCATCATTAATATGTCCAATAAAAATACAAATGAAATATAATAAAACAATTTCTTTTTATTTAAATCATCTTTTTATCATTTTATAATATATACTTGAAGAGGGGCATTTTGAAAATGGTGTTTATAGAGAACCAACTTCATCTTCTTCCCTTACTTGTGGAAGGGCAGAGACAATTATTTCTCCCAAGTAAACATATGTATACACCTCTTTAATATAGTGCTACTTAGAATAACGTGTCACTTATAAATATATTATACTTGTTTATACACAATTTTTAATTTAAATTCACCGTTTTTGTCATTTATATTAATAGGTTAGATTTATGTGTGAAAAAACACATTTTAATGTTGCTACTCTAATTAGAATGACCGTCATCCTTCCTCTTAATCTTCTTTTTTGCATTGATGATATTGTTCTTATGGTGAGGTGTCCCTATGACATCAAAAAACAACTAAGAATTCTCAAATATTTCTGTTGTAAGAAGCAATGACAATAAACACTTACAAAACAAAAGTTATGAGAATCAAATCCAAATGATCACTTACACTAATTTTGTGTATGACAATAACAATTTAGAAGCATTCATTTCATACAAATATCTTGGAGTCAACCTTCATCATAAACTTAACTAGAACTATAAGATTGAGAAAATGATTCATGGAAGGTGGAAAGCTTATTTTGGCCTTCAGAGTAAAATTGTAAACTAATGGACTTCTAGCTATAGGAAGAAAAAAAGTCATCCTTTAGACTCTTGTCACTTATGTTATCTTATACCGATGTGGAGTTTGGGGTTGCAACATGTATAGAGAATCATGGAGAAAGATTGAAAATTTCCCCCAAAACAATTATACCATATAAGCTTAAAATTAAAATTAAAAGCAATATTCCCTATCCTATTTTCCTCATAAAAGTTGTTGTTCCCCATTTGAAAGTATAATTATGACAAGGTACTTAATGTACAAGCATAATGCAAATAACATGGAGGACAAGAGACTTCATAAGATTGCTTGAGAATCATGTGACTTCGAAGGGATTAACATAAATATACCAACTTGTCCTAAGTTAAATCATTAGAGAATATATGAAGATGTCACTTTATAGAATATTGATATCATAAAAATATTATTATATCAAAATTTAAAGAGAAATTTTGGTGGTAAAAAGAATTAGAGGATAAAATAAAATTATGATACTATAAAGTGACATTAACCCTAATTTAAAATTTCAAAAGTATACTCTCATGAGCCTTATAATGTGGCAAGGCATCAACAACAATCCCTAAAATTTCATGGAATAAAAGAATTAGTCATATTTACGATACTAATAAGGTGGAATATGAAAAATATTTGTTCTTACAATGTCTCACTTATGTCCACATTAAATCTCAATTTAAAAGCATATGTTACAACAAACCTTCCTAACATTTTAACTCATAAAAACTATGGAGATTTAAGTAAGATTATCTCCAATATTTTTAACTATACAAATAAAATTCTAAATCTATAAATAAAATCTTATCAATTTTTCTCACGGCATAACAAGAATTAGTATCACCACCACCACCACCACCACCATAATTAAGACACACACACACATACACACACATTTGAAAGGTAATGAATATGTAAAAAAATCAAAATTTAATAATATCAACTTGTACATTCCACACATAACATGCACTAAAGTACGAATACATCATCCCAAAAGATAATAAACTATTCCTAAGTGGCCATGGGATGAAATGATTTATTAACTTTAGTACACAAAGAAGTGGCGGATGGAAAACACTTTTTTGTTCATGCACATTAAATCTCAATCTCAATTTAAAAAAAAAATAGAATTCTTATATTACCTTTTTAAATCTTCCAAACTATGAAGATTTATGAAAGATCCTCTCCAATATTTTGAGGATAAATATACAAATTTAAAGCGGGCAAACAATTCTTACAATTTTTTCTTGATATAAAATAAACAAAATTTAATCTTAATAAACATTATCAACATCATCATATCATATTGATGATGATGATAATGATGATGATGATAGTTATTAACGTCCACTAAAACAAACTTTGGTCTACCAGGCATCAGAAAGGTAAGGAGTCACTTCGTTTTCTTTAAAAATTTATTTCTATTCTCAAAAAGATTTTAAGAGAATCACTGCTAAATCACCATAACTGTGATCAGTTAAAAGGTTAGAAAATTCAGTATTGTAGCAAGTATTTTGAACTTGCGCTCTATAGTGGGTGTCCATGTGACATTCTATGAAGAATTGATTTTCATCTTCAATTCTCTTTGTGTCACAAAGATGACATATTCTTGTGTCCATGTGACATTCTATGAAGAATTGATTTTCATCTTCAATTCTCTTTGTGTCACAAAGATGACATATTCTTTCAACCCGTAGTGTTTTAGGAATTATACAATGCCCCGCTTCACTATAGATATCATGAGAGTTTGTTCTTATTTTAGCAATGTTGATTTCTATTCTTTACGCTAGTTAGAACATAGAGATATGTTTGCTCTAGATTATGGTTGATCACCTCCTTATAATGTATTAATTTTCTCTTATATTCTAACTCTTTATTGTGCTACATATTCTCCTTAAATTTAGATGTAGTAATACTTTTAATATTATCATTATTGTACAAAGTGGCCTCTTCCTTGACTCACCAATGATTTATCCCATACTTGGCATCTTTATGACAACCTCGCTTAAGTTGTAGGTTATTTTGGCTAAAGTATGAAACAATCTTAGGAAGCATCTTGTCTTCTATGTTGTTGATATTCTTCTTGTACATTAGGTACCTATTCATAGTCATGCTCTCAATTTGAAAGATACTCACTTCTATGAGGATTATATGATAGGGTATATTGCCTTTAATTTTAACATTATATGTTATAAAGCACTTTTGGATTTGCTCTATCCTTCTACATAATTCTCTAGAGATGTTGGAGCCACAAAATTCACAACCATATAAGGTAATAGGAGCAATAAAAGTCTCAAAGAGTCCGTTTTCTTCCTATTGCAAAGATAGAGTTCAGTTGATTTACAATTGTTTTCATGTCCATAATATGCTTTCCATCCTCCATTAATCCTTTTCTCAACGCTATAGTTCTATTTAAGCATATGATAAAGAGTGATTCGGAGATATTTATTAGGAGTCACTTCCTCCAAGTTTTTGTTCTGATAAATGCAATTATCAAACATTATCTTTTGGGATTTGGTTATATCATCAACTTTGTTTCGTCAATGTTAGAATTCATACCCATACTAGAATAAAAAATACTTGAGAATTTCCAATTTCTTGTTGAGATCTTAGGGACTCCTCACCATAAGAAAAATATCATTAGCATAAAGAAGATGGATGATGACTATAATAGCGAAAGTAATGTCAGTGCAACCTATCTCTTCCAAACAACCATCTCGCTTGTCAATTTAAATACCAAAAAAAGTAGGGGATAGTGGAAAACCTCGCTTGGCTCCTATATTACAATTAATTTATTCTGACAAGACCTCAAAGTTCCTAAACTTGACATTAACCTTCTTGTACAACCTTGTCACAGCAACTCTCAACTCAAAAGGAACTTTTATCTCTTTTAAACTATTCTAAAAGGTACTTCTAGATATTGTGTCAAATGATTCGCTTATTTTATATTTTTTTATATACCATTTCATAAAACACTAAATGTTGTTTGCGTTTATAATTGGTCGACGTATTTATATAACGGTTTAAGTTCAAACATTTGTGTCAACTAGGCATGAAATTTGTTTGATATAACACTGTAATATTACTTTAAGCTTCATTGACTCCCCAATGTAGTGATTCATCGATGTAAACATATGATCGACTCTTCACTTGTAAAATATGGTTGATACTCTTTAACATGGTAGATATTGTATTAGTCGATATAAAATTTTTGGTCAATAGTATTTTTGCGTTGATTTTGTAAAGAGTGGTTGATGCCTCTCTCTTGTTCGATTCTTACTTTTGGTCGAGTCTTTAAAACATTGATTCTGGAATATTCGCGACAAGTTCTACCTTTGGTAATGTAATTGAAGTCATTGTACATGAAGGAAAAAAATCATTCGAGTCTATGTCAAATTCATTTCTAAGTAGAGTCGAGGTTATGAAATGTTCAAAATTACCTTTTAAAAAATTACCCAAAAATATGTTTTATGAATTCTACTGTATTATTAATGAAGTCTCATTAGTGATATTGGTATTTAAGGGGTTCTCTTTATTAGAAGATCCAGGTTCAAAACTGGGAGATGGTGGGAGAGACACCAAAAAATTACACTCATGTGGTCGGTGCGATCTCCTAGTGATTTTGATACCATGTTCATAAACCATGGGTCAAGAAAAACCACCCACCCAAAACTGTGGGCCTAAAACCATAGCCCAAAAAATTATTTAGTTAATTCCCATAACACAACAGAAATAGAAGAAGTCATAAGTATTTATTGTTTTATTTTATTTTCTTTCTCTTTCTCTTTTCTTTATTTATTATTATTTAGTTTCATATATAACAATCTCCCACGTGAGACCAAATATGAGCTACTCATCCAATTCCCACACCATCTTTCATCATGTCACCCCTAAGCCTACTAAGCTTCTACATAGTGCTTGCTTATCTCTTGGGATAATTTTAGTGAGCATATCTGCAAGATTCTCAGATGTATGAATCTTTCCTAGGTGTAAATTCCATTCTTCCAACACTTTCCAAATCCAATGGTACCTTAGATCATTGTTCTTGGTCTTTGAGTGAAATGATGGATTTTTTGCCAAGTGAATAATGCTTTGAATGTCACAATACAACACATACTTGTCTTGTTTGATTCCCAACTCTCCTAGGAATCGTTTCATCCAAAACACTTTTTTGCAAGCCTCTATTGCAGCGATATACTCTACCTCTATTGTGGAGAGAGCCACCATGTAGCTTAGACACCTAAGACATGTTGCACTTGCAAAGGTGTATAAGTAACCAATGGTAGAATTTCTAGTATCCACATCTCTAGCCATATTTGCATCTGTAAAACCTTCAAGCACAATATTATTATTACCAAAACATATACAATTATGGCTAGTTCCATTAAGATACCTTAAAATCCATTTCACTGCATCCCAATATTGTTTTCCTAGATTGGAAAGAAATTTCCTCACAACTCCCACTGAATGTCCAATGTTCGATCGTGTAGATACCATGACATACATCAAGCTTCGAACTACTGAAGAATAAGGATTCTTTCACATTTCTTCCTTTTTCTTGTCATCACAAGGGCACAAATCAGTACTTTGATTGAAGTGGGAAGCAAGAGATGTACCAACCGTCTTGTCATCCTTCATATTAAACCTCTCCAGCACTTTCTCAATATATTTTTCTTGTGACAACCACAACCTTTTGTTCTTTTTGTTCTTTTTGTCACTTATAATAATGAAGGAGTCAAATTTCTTATACCATTGATGAGGTTCTTGTTTCCACCGATATAGACTCTTTTTCAACTTGCGGACTATATTATCTTTACCTTTTACCTTGAAACTTTTGTCTGCTGCATATAGATTTCCTCCTCCAATTCAAGATGAAGGAAAACAATTTTTACATCTAACTATTCACATTCTAAATCTAAAGTAGAAACAAGACCAAGAATAACTCGTATTTATGACATTTTAACAACCGAGGAGGAAATTTCTTTAAAATAAATACCTTGCTCTTTCCTAAATCCTTTCACCACTAGCCTTGCTTTGAACATTTTCTTATTTTACTTTCCTTCATGTTTTATTCTTTACACCCACTTGTTCTTTAAAACCTTTCCTCCTTTTGGGCATTCAACCAAATCCCACGTCTTATTAGCATGTAGGGATTTAAGCTCTTCTTGCATAGCCTTTTTCCATTTGATACTATTATCTTATTCACATGCTTCTTGAAAAAAAGCAATAAAATATGTTCTGAGGGGGAATGCCTTTGTGAAGGCCTATGTTTCCTCGTAGATATGCGAATTGAAAAATTTTGTGGCAAGATTTCTCCTAATGGATGTTGATTTTGCTGTTCTTCATGCTCTTCTTGTTGTTCACCATTTTCATTTTTTTGCAATGGCTACTCATTATTTCCAACAACATCTTCTTGTAATGGTGGTTTATTTTCTCGGTGTTCCTTAATTTCAACAAATTTTTACACCTCCACACCTTTGTCAGTAGTTTTAAACATTTGATATTCATTAAAAATGACATCCCTGTTTCTAATAATTCTCCTCTTTAGACCATCCTACAACCGGTATCCTAACTCATTATCAGCACATCCTAGGAAAATGCATTTGAATGACTTTTCATCTAACTTGGACCTTTGTTCCTTAGGAATATGCACATATGCTTCACAACCAAAAATTCTCAAGTGATTGTAACATAAATCCTTACTAGTCCATAACTTTTCAGGAATTCCACCATCCAATGAAGTTGTGGGGGAGTGATTTATTCAATATCAAGCTGTATGAACAACCTTTGCCCATAAAGATTAGGCAAACAAGAATTTGAAAGCATACTTCTCACCTTTTCCATTATTGTTTGATTCATTCTCTCAACTGTTCCATTTTCTTGTGTGATACGGGGAACTATTCTTACATGCTTTATACCATGCTTACTACAATATTCTTCAAAGGCATTGGAGCAATATTTCCCACAATTATCTGTTCTAATGCATCTCAATAATTTATTAGTTTCCCTTTCAACAACCATATGAAATTTATGAAAAGTGTCTAAAACTTGATATTTTCTCTTTATAGGGAATGCCCACACCTTTTTTGATGCATCATCAATAAAAGTAACAAAATAAGAATCCCCTCCTTTCGATTTTACATTAATTGGACCACAAACATCCGAAAGAATTGGATCTAATATTTTTGTATCCCTTTTAGGACCATCCCTTATAAATGATACCCTCTTCTGTTTTCCCATAATACCATGTTCACAAAATTTAAGTCATGTACCTTTTATCGTAGGTAAAAGTTTTTGTTCAACAAGGATTTTCAAACCTCTTTCAGTCATGTGCCCAGGTCTTTTGTGCCATAGATTTGTTGTAGAATCCTCTTCTGCAACACCAACAATATCTATTTTTTCCACAAATTTGATTTTAATATGTAGAGAGTGCCTATTTTCCGCCCCTTTGCAACAATGAGTGAAACCTTTACAATTTTCCAGCCTCTGTTTCCAAACACTGTATGGCAGCCTTCATCATATAGCTTCCGAGTAGAAACTAAATTCACTCCAAACTCTAGTACATGCCTGACCTGTTTAAGCAATAAACTACAACCATATTTTGTATTTATCATAACATCTCCTACTCCTTTAATATTACAAAGACTTTTATTACCCAAGCGAACTTTAACCATATTATCAGATTTATAAGAAATAAAATTCTCTTTGCTTGGGGTAGCATGGTAGGAGGATACATAATCTAGAATCCAATCACTATCATAACTAGAAGTATATAATCATGGAAATTCAAAATAAACAGTAATTAATACCTCACCTTATGATCCAATGGTACTGGTTTCTTCATTATTGTTGTTGTTGGCCGCATTTTGCTCATTTTGTTCCTCTTTTAATATTCGGTAATATTTTTTAGTATGTCCATGTTTTGCACAATGATAGCAGGTTATTCTTCCATGCCTAGAATTTGAACTTGACCTACCTCTAGATATAGATCTCTTTGATTTATCTCTATATGGTTTCCTTCCATGATCACCAAGGGTTAATGCCTCCATATTTCGTATTTGCTCTCCCATAGATTTCCTATGCATTTCTTCATTTAATAAACTATTAGAAACATATTCAAAACATAATTTACCTTTTGGTGCCACATTACTTATGGTAAAAACCAATTTTTTCTAACTATCACGCATTGAGATCAAGAGTAGAAGGGCTTGAATCTCATCTTCAAATACAATTTTCAAAGAAGTGAGTTGGTTCAATACTATGTGCAACTCATTTAAATGTTCAACTACTAAGCTTCCTTCCTTCATTTTGAGAATAAACAACCTCTTCATCAAAAATAATTTATTGACTGTCGTGTCTCTTTCGTATACGTCTTGAATCTTTTTCCATAAATATTTAGTTGACTTTTCTTGAGAAACATGGAAATATATTGTGTCTGCCAAATATTGTTGAATAGTGGCTATTGCTTTTCGATTTAAACTTTCCCAATCTTCATCACAAATGGATGAGAGTTTCTTTGAATTTACCTCAATTGGTAATTGAAGATCTTTTAGGGTGAGAATATATTTCATTTTTGACCTCCATATGGTAAAATTTACCCTACTAAGCTTTTCAATGCTTATTTTTGTCTCCATCACAACCACCTATAAATGAGCCCTACACACACCCAATCTCCAACAAAAAACACTTGGCTCTAATACCAATTGTTAGATAGTTAACAACAACCAATAATTATCTTAAGGAAATACCAGATCTAATAAAAATAATGTCTTCATCAATAATATAAATCAATATCAGATCTAATAATAATTTTTGCAGATCACATCATTAACATTAATGAATTTGAAAATCTATTTAAAATAAAAACATATTCAGACATAACTGGAATAACCCAAATAAAATAGGACACAAAGATTTTACATGGAAAACCCAAATGGGAAAAACCATGGGGAATGATCAGTAACTACCACTTTTATTACTCACAAAACTATATACATCAAGCTTCAACCCAACTTCTTCAATATTGTATCTCCCTTGTACACAAATGAAAGACCAAGCATACATATTTATATCCCTTCATTAGACAAATACCATGGTCATAAACCATCGGCCAAGAAAAAACACCCACCCAAAACTATGGGCCTAAAACCATGGCCCAAAAAACTTATTTAGCTAATTCCCATAACACAATGGAAATCAAAGAAGTCATAAATATTTATTGTTTTCTTTTCTTTTATTTATTTATTATTATTATTTGGTCTCATATATAACATATTTCACATCAAATGCAACATGCATCTTGCCAATAACAATTAGCCACGAAGACTCCAAATTCACCACACTAAATTCATTCAGAAATTGATTCGATTGTGCTTCACAAACTACACTGTGCATATTGGCTCCAAAATTCTTATAATAGTATATTTATATAGAGACAAAACATATTCCTGGTCACAACAAATCATAGGAAACAATTAATAAATGAAGATAAACAAATTGTCATGATAGTTATGATTACACAAGGTAATCACGCTCTAGAAGTAGTGCTCAAGATGGAGTTGCTTCCAAGACAGGTGTAACATGGAAATAAATTGTTACATGGCCCAATTGGTAGTGGAACCAAAAGCCTTTAAAATTGGAAGTTTTGATATTAAATGATAGGAAAAGGAGGGTTCCCAGCGTTTATGTAGAAAAACCATAGCGAGGAAAAGAGGACAGAGAGAGGGATTTCACCCTATCACCGCATGAGACTAAGATCTTCCTGTTCCCAGTTATAGTAGCTAAAGGCACTATAAACCTGAGATAGGCGGCTCTGTAATATTCTAGTTTCTTTATAAAAATAAAAAATCCGCTGAAATGTTTATACCCAAAATGTTTTCTACACATAAACATTGGTGTTTCACTTCATGGATTCTATATTTGTTCCACAGTAATTTTATATTTTGGGTGTTTGATACTGTGTTAGTGTAATACCCCCAATTTTGACTAGGAATGTATTTAATGAAAATTATGTAAATGATGTAAATATGCTATTATGGATTCCTAGAGTGGAGCTCAAGACCAAGGTTCAATTAGTGAATGGCTAGGCATGTATGCTGTATATAATTTTATTTGGACCGTATGATTGGTTTATTTTTCCAATTTGAAATGCATGTAAGTATTATGTTGAAAATTAATAAAATGGTCCAAGATGGCTATGTAAGGAGCACTAAAGGGGCTATGATTCCACCAGAGGGGAAGAGTAAAGGGGGCTTATGGGAAACCAAATCCTATGTTGCCAAGTGTCAACCTTAGAACTCATCCAAATTCTTCCATGTTCCTTAAATGAGCCAATTACCTTGTCTTGACTATAAATCCAATCATTGAATGCATATGTGAGGTTGGTGGGAAAAGTCACTTCATGTAGTTATTGAAGCACAGGGGATTGTGATAGTTATGTCAGTTGTCAGCAACCTTATTTATTCTATGGTTAGAAGCTATGTCAGTTGTCTTTTCACCCTTACCTCATATCCTTGGATTCAACACTCTTTTGATCATTCTCTCATGCATGTTTCTACACTACGTAGAGTTTTCCATTGTTGTTCATGTCCATTAGTAGACTGTGTTTAACCCATAGATTCAAATTTGAAGAGAGAGCTACATTTTTGGAAGGGAAAATAGATGGTTGTAAGTGAGCATGGAGGTTGGGAAAAATAGGAACCTTTACCCATTGAGTTCTGATACTTTTGGATGCTTGAGAATCCATGGATTAATGTTACATGAGGTTCTCCAATAGATTACACTAGGTTGGAATCTTAAGGCACAGGATGGTAAGAACTGTAAGGGTTGGATTCCTGAGGAAATTGTGGATAAGTGAAGGGAAATTCTTTCCTTGTGTTGTGTGGGGAAGTTGGAAGGAGTGCCATGTCTATGAAGGCTTAGTGAGATCCCTGTAGAGCTCTAGTTGAGATTTTGGCTAAGAACAATGAGCAAAATGGGTTGTGGGTTGAGAGAGAGAATCCTATAGATGTTTCATTTTCCCCTAGGTGTTTGCTTTCCCCTATAGGTGTTTCCTTGCTATACTTAAATGAATCTTGATTAATATTTAAATAAGTTTCAGTTAAGTGATGGTTAAATAGAGGGGTAAAAATAATGGCAGAAGTTAAAGAGTGAATTTTTTGTTTTTATTTCATATATTAATTAGTTTAATGTTTATGTTATACCATAAATGTATAACTATAACAATCTGGTAATTATCTCAAATTTTGGGCTTCTTTGATCATATCAACAAGATTAACTTGAGTGTAACAAGTATGCAATCAAGATTCATTTCATGGTCATTGTATCTTGTTATACTTTAATGCATCTTGATTAAGATTTAAATAAGTTTCAGTTAAGCAGTGGTTAAAGAGAGGGGTAACAATAATGGCGGAGGTTCAAGTGTGAATTTTTTGTTTTATGTTTATATTAATTAGTTTAATGTTTATGTTATACCATAAATGGATAAATATAACAATCTGGTAATTAGTTTAATGTTTAGCCTTTGTTTAACAACCAACTATCTCCACAAAACAAAGTTCCTAGATGCGCTTATAGACATTCACCGACCACTTTACTTATGACTGTGCTAATATATAGTTTTGAATTCAACCCATATATTCTATAGTTAACTTAGATTATAGTTATAATTATTGAGAGCATATAATTAAAATTTTGGATAATATAACTCTTGGTATAAGACAATATACAAGACTAAATCTTATGTATCATATTTAATTGAATGAGTGTTTACAATATATTGTTTTGCATAAAGAGAGTTGAAATCATGAAATCATAGACATGGATTGTTGATGCTGTTGTTTGTATTTGAGTGTGAAGTCATTCATTTTTTGATATTGTCACAGTAAGAGAATAATTTACACTAGTGAAGTTAGTATTTTTACGACTCAAGTTTCAAGACGATTGGAAGTAATAAATGTCTTCTGATTTTCATATTATCTAAACTGATCATCTTGCCTTAAAAACTCCAAGCCCACACTCCATTAAAAATCAATTACCAATTTTGATATATGGAAAAACACTCGTTATCACAAATTGTCTTGATAAAGTAAAATTGATTATGCGAAAATCTCTTCAATCCCTTAAAAATCATCCTTTATGAATGAATCATTTAAATTTAATGTTTCTCTCGAACATCTAAATACCCTGAGATGTAAAAGAATTGCATAGTTTGATGGTGGTTCATAAAATTTATTGTCTCCAATAAAGATTGAATCCACTAAGTTGCTTATCTTCTCGACTGTTTCACGACTGGAACTAAGCCTCATTTAGTAAATCAATTGAAATAATTATTTTTAACTTGATTTTAAATGTTTCTTTATGAAGTTTCCATATATGAACAAAAGCTTCTAATGCCTAGTAATGGATAGAATGAAAGCCATACTTAATGGGTATGGTATACCTTGAGGATTGCAATAAAATAATGTTGATGTTTGACTACTTACGGCTCATTAATGAAAAGAAAAGTAGTTGAATTTATTTAAATGTAAATTGATAGAGTATTAATTTGAGTGATGATACACTAAATGATTACAAGTATATGCATTGATTTGATTTCAACACTTACATGTATAAATTATAAAGTAAATGAACTTTATAATAGTATGGTTGTTGATGTTTGACTACTTACAGGTTATTAATGAAAAGAAAAGTAGTTGAATTTATTTAAGTGTAAATTGATAGAGTATTAATTTGAGTGATGATACAGTAAATGATTACAAGTATATGCATTGATTTGATTTCAACACTTACATGTATAAATTATAAAGTAAATGAACTTAATAATAGTATGGTTGTGGGAAAGAAACTATCAATTTGATTATTTTAACTTGTTTTGAAAGTGTTTTTTTAAATATAAGTGTAAGTTTTTTTAAAATATAAGTGATTGTGGAAAAAAAAAATCAGCATTAATTTGCAGAAAAATTACCAACTTTTAAAAAAAAAAAGATATAATATTTTGAATAATATAAAGTTGATAATTTTGAAAATATTATATTTGAATATTATTTAATGAAAATCTAAAAGAATAGTTAATTTTTTAAAAATATTATAGCTTGATTTGATGGTGTATTTTTGTTTTAAAATAGAGTTCAAAATAATCCTTTTAAATATGGGTATTATGGCACTAGCTAGTTATAGCAAATTGGATTTTAATTTTTAATTGTGCCAACTTTTTTATAATTATTCTTAATAGAAGAAAACTTGGTTAAATAGAGGGGCATCTCTTTCTTTCAAAATATAGTCCAACTCTATCATAAGGTTACACAAAAATTAAATTATGTTTGAATTATTTATATTTGATAAGAAGAAATTAGCTTACAAAATAAAAATAAGAGAAGACTATCTTGTTGGTTTAGATCAAATATATAACCATTAGAAAATCCACAAATTATGATATGTTAAAACAATTTTCTTAACTTTATCAGTAGGTCTAGTGGTCTTCTTGTAAGATTACATATATGTCCAAGTCCAAAACCAAAGTCTAAGGATGTATGCCACTTAATGATGGAAAACAATATAATATGCAAATGCATATAACTGAAGCATCAAAAGTAATGCTATATAATGAACTAATCCACACAAAAAAAATTAAATAATGTTGATTCCCTTAGAAGTATTTTCCCTCAAGGTACTAGTGCCCCAAATTCTTTTGTCTGGAAGGCTAAGTTAGTGAGAAGGTTTTTTCCTCAATGGAGGAGTGCCCTTCAATCCCTGGGTTGGCTAATTGGTCAGCTAGCAGATATGGCTTAGATGGTTAGGCTCTCCTTAGACACCAAGTTAGAGGAAAACATATATGTTCCTTATACATTACTCTTAGTTCATATCAAAAGCATCAACACTTTCCACCAAATAGAAAAAACATGGGAATAAACTATAATAGTATTAAAAAGAGAGATGGTTGGGTTGAAACTAGAATTGTATATGTCTGTGTCATAGGATATAGTTTAATGTTATGTAATATAACACAAAAAATATACTTTTGGTTGAAAAATCTATCCAAATACAAATAATAGGGATCAAAAGGCTATCAGATTAGTAGCAAAGCATTCTCAAAATCATCCCAAGTCTCACTTGGTGAGGGATTTCATGATGGATCCTTTTGGTAAGGAAAGAATTCCTTGGAGTTGTTGTTGTGAGCGAATGATGGGTTGTGGAGAGATGAATATAGGAAACAATATACAATAGAAGAATATAAATCTACTTGATAGGGATTGTGGGCACCTTCATATATCCTTATATTTCCCAATGAAAGACTAGCTAGAATAGTTATCTACCCAATCCAAATTTGTAGGGGTGCTCCTCTCTTTATAATGTATCCTTCAAATAAAATCATTCAGCTTAGCTAACTCAATGATCAACACAACCAAATAGCCTCCAGAATGAGGGCCACCACTCAGTTGAGGGAAGAACCTTCTAGGGGCATTTAGCATTGATTAGTTAATTCTTGTGCAAGTTCTTTAGATAGGGCATAATTTTCTAGTTTGAATTGTATGAATGTTCATATAATATTATTTTCCAGTCTTTGAGTGGCATGTATCCTTAGATCAAGGATTTTAAATTGGTGAGCTAATGCCAAAGCGTATAAGAAGGGAAGTTTACTCATTAATAAAATTCTTTGATCTCTTATTGATATAAGCTACAATTTTGGAGAGGGGCTTTATCTTTGATTTTTTTGCAAGCAAGTTGTTTCTTATCATTTGGCTGCAAAGAAATAGCATATTGAATTTCTCCTTTTCATTTATAAATTAGGGTTATCTACAAGCCTCTCTCCCACCCTACATGATCTATTTATAATCCTCAACTCATATGTATTAGTTGTTTTGGTTCTATAATGACCATCCTCCACCCCAACTAACTTCTTTAGTTAGTTTTCTTTGCCATTGCCTTCACCCAATGAAATATTGTGTAGACCACCTATTCTTTTAAATGAATGTATCCCCATATCTAGTACTTATTGAGGTTTTCTTGCGGTTTCCCTCCCACCCAAAGACTTCCTAGAATCCTATTGTGTTATGTCACCCTTGTTTAGGGATTATGGAGGCTTCCCTCCACCCCAACTCTATTCTCTTGTGATGCATCACCATTCCCAAGGATGCATCACCATTCCCAGGGATGCATCACCCTCAAAATATATCAACCATCCCTTCTTGAAAGAAACCCTAATGAGGTCCATCACCTAGGGTTTCAATTGTAGATATTACATGTCCTCTCTCTCTCTCTCTCTCTCTCTCTCTCTCTCTCAATGTATCCTCACATATCCTAGCCATTTGAGGATGTAGAAACTATTTTGCAAAACATGGTGGAAGATTTGTCTAATGCTCTCACTAAACCCCTTAGATTGCAATATATGGTTTCCACAAACACATTCTAGACATGCAACAAAATCTCATTATCTATGTATGGTGGAAACCTAGAGATTTAATTTATTCATGGATATGAAGCCTCAATACCAACTTCCAAACATGCCCAACTATGACTAATGAACAATGCCTCCTGATAAGAAATAGTTTAAAAGGACTTGCTCAAGATTAGTGGTACTCTCACAAAGATTATATGTAGATATATCATATATGTGGAGTAAAATGAAGAATAGGCTACTAGAAACACTCCTACCATCATAAATGCATGGGACACCTTGTGCTAGGCCTTGAAAAGTAGTTTTTTTTCATCGGGTTATTTATCTAACCTAGTGTGAAAGTGGTTATAGTTTCATCAATCCCTAGGGAAATTTATCCAAAATTCAAAGAGACAAATGTTTACCTATTTCTCTAGTGTTCATATACGAAGCAAGTATAGAGATTAATCAAGGCACATTCTAACTTGTAGGCATTACGGGATAAAGATAATATTGTGGAGTGCTTTGCATATTTCATCTCTTAGTAGGTTTTGAAGGCTTTTTAATCCCTTCCATACTTGACTATATGGGGAGTGTGGTTGGCATGAAATGTTGCAATATTTGAAAGGAAAAAATTCCCTACCTTTATGATCCCAACCTAGATTGACCTTTATTTATTAAAGCATTATTATCTAGAACCAGTCTCTCATCCTAGGTGTTACATTGGTAATTTGACCATTAACAAGGAGACTCTAAGCTCCTTCTTCAATGTAGAAAAAAAGGAGAGGAGAACATGAGTGGTATTGGTTAAGTATTATTCTTCTCAACACACATTATTTTGAAGGTAAAGTGGATTTTGGGCCATTAACTAACAATTGTGAAAATCTCATGGCTTTATTCTAGGTCTTGAATCTCACTATGGAGAAGGAAATAGCAACTCTCCAGGTCTTCAGGGATTTTTTTATGACCATGCAATAGATGAAGGGTGGGATATCATATTCAAGACATTAGTATTCAACATTTGGCATTTCACTTTAGAGATACCAATGGAAACTTTCAGGATGTGTCCTTCTCCCATGTGTTTAGTGAACACAAAGTTGCAGTAGATTCGCTCTCAAAACAAGTTATTTATTTAAATGATGGAAATATTTGGATGAATGCAGGGAGGGTAGTTTGACTTCACATAGGTAATTTACAGTACATTTTGGATCTTTTCTAAGATTGTGTAGTTCTTACATATGGTGTTTTTTATTTTGTGCTTGTATTCTTCATTGATGAATGCCTATTTTAGGTTAGGTAGGAGCTCTCAATCCCTATACTAATCAAGGGCAATATTTTTGACATATTGCTATTGTGCTCATGCACCTGAAGAATGTATTTTGTCTTCTACTTCAATATAAATTATGATTTTTTCATGATAAAAAAATGGATTTGATATTAAAAGATGGACAACATTTAAAATAAAATTTACATCAAACATTATAATTACTTGAAGTGTAATCAGTTCCTTCATTAAATTTTATTTGGGGAATAAATATTACCTCTATATCTTGACTTGTATTTGGCATTGTATTTGATAATTTTTTATGCTTCTCCAATATCTTCGTCATACTAGAAACACAATAAGAAATAAGAAGTTAGTAATTAGGAATTTCTTTTTTAAATCACAAAATGAAAATTTGAAAACATTATAGTTTCAATTTAATAAAAAATAGAATTAAAATTGACCTCTCTATAAAACAAAAGTTAAAAACTTGATTATTGACTAATATATAGAATTTGTGATACAAAGTGAAGGATGGGGCAAAATATAATGGATTGTTATTTTCAAATATCCAAAATTATCTTTTGCATAAAATCACCTTATTCTGATAGGGAAGTTTAATACAAAATGGGGACGGTTAAGAATGACTATGACTTCCCTTTTTATTTAATATATTATATCTCATCTCCAATTAATTATCAATCAATGAAAACATCACTATTATACGCTTTGTCCTTTGTCAAGTTCTATTCCACCTTCTCCTCGATTAAGTGGAAAGTGTCCCACAATCCTCTCAATTTAATAAATGGTATATGTAACCCCACTATCCTCTTTGTTCAAGAGAGAATCTATATGAGTTGGAATGTACCTATGGAGTGACTATGAGATAAACATGTGAACCATGAAATTTCATGAAGCATATCAATGATGGGCCTAAAAGGCATGGATGCTTCCAAAATATTTGTTCTATTATACATATAAAACTACAAAATAATTACCCCAAATTTACCTTAAAATCTTGGGAGCATGCAATTAGAGCATGCAACTTTTGGTTATTGCCTACAAATACTTTCTAAATTATGATAATTGATAAAAGTTAAAACTAGGGTGGATAAGGTGAAATTCCCAAAGGAAATATTTCTATTAATATGGAAAATAGAAAAAAACATACAAATGCGTATCTAAACATATCAATAAATATTGAATTGTGTCTCCTTCTTAATAATGAATATCCATAATGTAGATACTGCTGTACTCTAAAGTAACTATAGATTGAAACTTGGTTTCCTAACAATGTATAGATTCAATCTTGTTTGTTGGAATAACTTTAAAACTCAACATTCATGATCTTCTAAATGATGTGGAACTAGAAAACTTCTCCAACCTACTATTAGGCTAGTTTTTTTCTAGGAAGGAAGAGCGTTATGGAATCTTTTCCATCACCTCCACAACCAAGGTTCCATATCTTCATAGAATCCTTAGTAATAGATACCACATAATTTTTTTTTTCTAAGAATAAAAAGTGCATGGTCTTTCTATAGCAGTGTAGACAAGGTAAGCAAGTTCTAGTCTTAGCATAAAATATATACATGAAATTCTAAACCATTGTAGCCATATACTTATGAATACATGGATAAAATTGCAATTAACACATACTTCCATTTAAAAATACCATGTACATACCATGGTTAACATTCTTGTGACAATCCCATGGGGTATAGAATAAATGGTGAATGGGTGTACTGTTAAGGCACTCCTTGTGTTAGTTGACTGGTTTGAAACTCTGTGGGTATTGACTTACAAAAAAAAGCATTCTTTCAACATAATCACTTTCTTTGTCACAAGAACAAATAACATCTACATTGTTATGGTGGAATTAAAGTGACATTACAATCCGAATATGCCTAGAAAATATATCTAAAATATAGTTTGGATTGCTTGAATCCTATATTTTGAATGTGATGTAAAAATAATATGTACTAAAGTGCATTGAATTAGGATTTCATCACTCATCACTGTTAAAAGATCAATTATCTTAAAGGGGACCTTTATCTTTGATATTTTACATGTTCAATAACACTACGTTCTTCTGATGTCTAGCACTAGCTAGTAATTTTCCATCAAGGGAAAATTACCAACATACAAATTTATTAATGTGAGGTCGAATTCAACTAAACTCCAAAAATGAAAATCATTTCCTAACATATTTACACCTACCTATTGTATCCCTAGCATTGTTGTCATCATGAGATATAAATGATTCCTCATTATCATCCAAGGACCCATCTTTCACAAAATGATCTATATTAGCTAGAGGATTAGATGGTGAACAAGGGGCTCCACATCCATTGGATTCATACATTATCAACATTCTTAGATGAGTTATCCCACTATGTTGAAATGCACCAATAATGGAAATTACATCTGGGGTATGAGTGCATGGTGTTGAAATTGTAGAACTTAGGGATGGAATCATAGAATTTGTAGTTTCTTAGACCATTGTTAGACTAGAAGATGACCAAACATGCCTTATTTCTTTTCCATTTGTACCTTTATATGCATCCTGATAATTTATGTGAAAATAATTCGACATAGTACCCTCAACTAAAAGCCATCAACACCATCACAATCTTCATCTTCCAGTAACTTAATTGTCAAAGGTAAATAAACCTTAGATTTACATGATACAAGCCAACCCCTATGGCCCCATTGGGAAGTTACATAATCCACCTAAATAAAACCATAATGAATAATAGTTTAAATGCACATTGGGAGAGGAAATCAAGGTTACAAAAAATATTTGTGGTATTTTTAATGTTGACGATGCCCAACAAAATACATTGATATTTGTGAGGGAACCATCTCAGGTAGGAATTATAGCTGTTATTTTCTTATATCATAGGTGGTTTCATCAAGAATGAAAATATGCAAGTACATATGGAGAGACCCATTCCTTACAATGCCTTTTTTAGAGAGTGGTTCATCAAGAGAAGTGGAAAACAAATCAAAATGCTAAGGGTGACCATCCTTTGTGAGGGTCTATGAATCACCATAAGTATCATCTTGGGAAAATGAGCATTTTGTAAGGTGTAGCCAAAATGATCTTTGTATATTCAAGAGGGGATACATCATAGATATTTGTATCATGGAGAAGTGGGACAACATAAAATTTGACAAAATAGGCCTATGATACAAAAATAGAGGTAGCATCGTCTATGACAAAACCTAAGCAATCTGATTTTGGGTGAGGCGTGACAATAAGGTCCAACACTTTCACAAAATTAGGTGATACTAGATTATGTTTAATCCCATTGTCTATAATCAACCTAACTAGTTGATCCTTTACTTAGAAATTGTGAGCGAAGACTAACCCATGCTAAGTAGGAGTTTAATGCCTTACCATAAGCATAAGATGAGATAGATTGGGTGAAATGGGGTTCACCACATCAATTGGTGTTGGAGGATTTGTAATAGGAAGAGTTGGATATGGATCAATGCATGAATGGTGTAGGAAATAATAATTATCAGCGTTACATGAAATAGTCTTATGAATACTATAATAGTTATATTTCATAGGAGAATATGTATAATGGACATAGGGTCTTGTGGAGGGGGATAGGTGGGATGGAAAATGGATATAAAATGGGTACTTTCCCAATTTCCTTTCTGCTATAAGAGAATTCTAAATTTCTAAAAAGAGAGATGCATTACGGACCAGGGAAACTTCTTGACATGAATTTGGAAGGAAAAATATAATAAAAATTAAACCTAAATACATGTTCAAGATATGAAATAGATAATTGAACATGGAGTTTGTAGAAGACCTCAATTTAATTCTATAAACAATGTATCCACTTGATCCCCATCAAACACACCAAGATATTAAGGAAATGCTACTTTAGGGTCCCAATGCATTACAAAAGATGCAAATGAAGGTCGAAAAATAGTTAACTCAATAATATTTTTTGTCAATTATGATGGGACTTGAGTCTATTGTTGCATGAAGTGTATATGTTGCTAGAGAATTTGTTGTTGATGCTACAAGATCTAAGTCTATAAATCTATATGTAAAGTCCCACCTTGTGAGTTGATTTATGACGTACAATAAGTTAAAAATAAATAAATCTAAAATTGCTACTACAACACAAATATTTAAGAGAGATAGCCTGTTTATAGAATCTTGGCTACAGATCTTAGATATAGAGGATGTTGTTCCCTCTATTTTCCTTGGCTCTAGAAGGTAGGAACATAATATTTGATACAAATTGATAAATAATGAAGAACGAAGAAAATTGAATGCATTATTAGTTCTAGATATAAAAAACTATCTTCTACATAGAATCATCTTATTATTATAGGAAAACCTATTGCAATATGGAGAAAATTAAGTTTGATTGCGTCTTCCCATTTTTCTAAATATATTATAGGTAACTGCATTTTAATGATAAATCACTAACAATTCTACTAATAACATTATTTTTCTCAACCTTTTCCTTTGTCAAGCTCTATACAGTGATTACCCAATAAATTTAATATTTTCTCTAATTTTTGTTGAATGCTCAAACTTACACACACACACGTGAATGTGCGCATGCACGTGTGCACAGATGCGTGTGCGCGCACACACACACACACACACATACCTTATATTTACACAAATATATTTACAAAACACACACACACACACAGACACACCTTATATCTTATATTTACACAAAGATATTTACAAAACACACACACACACACACATATTTAAACAAAGATATCTACAAACCACACACACACACCCACGGGCGCACGCACATGCATACATACACATAGGTGCGCGCTTGCGCGTGCACACACACACACACACACACACACACATAAACATCTTATATTTACACAATTTATTTACACAAAAAATGTACAAGAAAGAATGGAAGGGGAATATGTGATCATGTTCTCTTCATCATAGAAGCAAGAAATGCAATAAATCTATAATAGTTATGATAGGTCCAAAGATCATGAATCAGTTTCAAAAGAGACCCTTTGGGTAGAAGTTGATGGTGAACTCCATCCTTCCACATAGAACAAAAGGAATAAAATGAGATAACCTCATCAACAAAAACTACCTTACACCTAATCCTCTATAAAATGAATAAATTTATGATCCTCGAGCTATTCCAAATCACAACAACTAAAGGGTGAACTTGAGAGAACCAATCACCAAATAGATATAATTCCAATAATCATTACCATGAATTGTTCTTGAGAATTGATCCTCAAGAAAATTCCAATATTGTTTGGGATATTGACACTCCCAAATGATTTTTTTTTCTATATAGGAAGACCAAAAAAAATTGAAATAATACATTATAAAGGCCACTCTTGGACAACTTAGTCTTGGACGAAACCCCTTAATAAATCACTAACTATGAAAAAACTCTCAAATTATAAGAAAAATTATATAACCAAGCATTTTGCAATTGATGAATCCATATATCCTTTGAGTCCATGGATATCAAGTGAGAATTTAGGACCATAGATAATGGATTCCTTTGATTAAATATGGAGTATAGACAATGAGAATTATACTATTGAAGTGGATAAAAAAAACATAAAATCCAATCTCTACAAAAAATTCCACAAATTCCAATATTGAATTTATACAACTCACCATATGATATAAGTCCCCAAGTATCCATAATTTAAGGATGATAGAAACAAAAGAGTCCATACTCTTGAACAAGAGCATCCCACTTTTTCCAAGATGGAGAGATTGAAGCCATTAAATAACTCGAAATATATAATCCCTTCCTACTTGATCTATGAGATAAAAAATGGGTAAACTCTACCACACATAAATATTGAACCCTCCAACACCAAATGGGATGGAAATATAAATGAAAAATGGGCATGTTTCCCTTCCACTACCAACAAAACAAAAAAACAAATACCCTCTAGGTATCCCATATGTTCTGAAAGATGACGTAACCAAAGACATAAAAGAGATGAGGAGATGAGATAATATTGCATAGTTTGAAATTCCCCCAAACTATTCTCGGATGTTGACATGAATGCACCCAATGCCAAAATAATATCAGCTAAGGAGATGAAACTTGAAGAAATTACACGAGTGACCCACTTGGCTATTTTAATTCTCCACTAAGTGAAAACATTAATCAACCCAAGCTCCCTTGTCCTTGGCCATGGTGCAAATATACCATGGAACTAATGGAATTCCTCACTCTCCACCATACTTGGACTACATATAATCTCTTAAAATATAATCAAGCCACCAAAATTGGTCCCTATTGGAAAACCAATATGACACATAATAAAATGTCATGCTTGAATATTACAACCAAAAGGAGTTAACTTTTCTATTAATGGAAGTTCCTTGTGATGTCATATATGAAACTTACTCTATAACCTTACAAACACCAATCCCACATTGTGAATAGTGACAACCCAAATCCAAAGAGAATACACAAATATCATGTGACAACCCTAGGTTTAATATAAGATTGAAAAACAGGGGTCCAACCTGGAGGGGTATCCAAACCTACTGACCAAAATATAGTTCTATGAGAATTGAATATGGAACCTAAAGAAGAGAAAAATGTGTCTAAATAATAAATGTCCCCATCGAAAAACTTATTTTCTTCTCTAATTGAGAGAAGAGAGTGATGTATGTATAACACCAAGTGCCCTCCCCAAGAAGGTCACCCTATTCAAAATAGCCACTTAGTGACCATGTCTAGCCCATGTTACCATGACAGTAACCTATACATCCTCCCTAAGGAGTACATATTCACTTGGTCACCATTATCCATCTTAGTAAAGTAACCATTGAGCGTTCATCATTTGCAGATATCATTTGACTTGACTATAATTGTGCACTAACATCTAGATTCATCTTCCTGGATCTATTGATTTGTGCATTAGCATTTTAATATTTTATCATATTTTGTGGACACTTTAAAATTTTGTATAGGATTCCTTGGTCTTCCAAATAAATATCTATCCTTTTTATTTCCAAAGGGAACTAGTGCATTGTCTTGTGTTCTTATTGTGTTTCTAGATATTGAATATTCTCTCGGTTACTTTTCCTTCAGTTAGTTTGATTGCTCTCTAACCTAGATTTTCTAGTTTATGGAGTTTAGATATACATAAAATTGTAATAGATAATTAGACCATGAATTTCTCTTGTTAAAAGTATAATCCAAACACTTCTCTCAGTTTTTAATCAATTCTCACAAGAAGAATTCTAGAACTAGTTTATTAAATGTGCCCTTCAACCCAAATCTACATTAGAACATTCTCTAAGGATATACCCTACTTTGGTTCAGAACTAAAGTGGATGTCCCACCCAAGAAAGAATATATTTTGATTAAAATCTCATATGTATTACCGCAATCGTCCTACCTAGATCCTTAGTTATTAGGTCAATTTTTAGTTTTGCATTTGGTAATTTTATAGAGGTTTTAGTGCTTTGAGCTCTCTGACTTTGAACTAAGATTGGTTTATCTAGTCACCCATCTATGCATCCAAAGTATTCCTTACACTAGCTTCTAGGTTTTTTGTGGCCTCATATTTCCTCTTAACACCCCCTCAAGCCCAGGAAGCTATGTGTTTTTAGTCACAAATATTCTACCATTTTATCTCCAATAATAACTCATGTCTAGTCATGAATATTCACCCACTAATTATTCAAAGTACACATATGCCCCTCTAAAGCTAGACATCATCAATATTTTAAAGGAAGTGCTCATAAATAAACCTCAACCCATTATCTTTAAGTAGGATGCAAAGATCATTCCTAAAATATGATGGGTAAATTAATGGTGAGGTTTTGGATTTATAGATCGACATCCTCATTGCTTAATTCTATACCAACACTGATCTCACACAAGACCAACATCTACTTCTGAGTAGCAATAACCTATAGGGATTAACATAAGCTTGGTGGTAGTAAAAAACAATAGCCATAGTATCTAAATGCTTCAAAACTTGTGAGAACTTTTAAACCTTTTGTCAGATTTAATAATAATTTATACCCACTTGGATACCTCATAAAACTGTAGAATTTTTGGTTTAAACTCAAACAAGTACTATGATGGACCATGCAACAATTTATCAATGTATTCTCCCATCGTCATTTTTAAATACAAATTATGTATCCAATCTAGTTACTCCTTATTAAATTTAATTCATGTTTATTCATTTTTATTTGAGATGAAGTTCCTATGTTTGAAAGTACCGTAGACTAGGATTTCCAATGGGCCCTCACCGTTGAACGGAATGTTTAGCATTGCTCAAATTTTTCTAACCATGAAACCCTTTTTTGTTTCCAACTATTAGATTCAAAGTGATCCTATAAGCCCCAAATCCTCTTCACCTTTTTCCACAAACAATGTTTTATTTTCCCTTTAATCCCCTACCATAGATCAATGGTGTTCCCTTCATCATACTTGCATTCACCATTCTTTAGATTGTATGGTAATTAATATCCCTTCCCCTTCGAAATACATATTTATCGATCACTCATACCCAAAAATTGAAGAAACTCCCCTGAAAATATCCTCTCTTATAGATTTAGAAAGTGGTCTTACTACCCAACCCTATAACACTTTATCCATCCCTCATTCTTGTCACTTAGGACCACTCTATCACATATTCCATCTCCCTTTTCACACACAACTTCCAAATTAAGTACCAAATAGCCATAATGGTACTCCATAACGACAATCAAATAATATTGTTTCCTAAGACCTTGTTCAACATCTCAATATTCCTAACACATAAACATTCTCCCAACTATTTTTGATTGGTGGAACAAACTGGTCCCCATTTTATCATATACCAATGTTATGCCATCACCTTTATGATTGGCCCCTTCAAAAATAATGTAATTACAATGTCTCACCCCGTGATTTCTTAGACCTCATCTTCGATTTCCCCTACAAACAATAATGCCACACTCTTTATAATTCCAAGCACAACACCTAAACCCTAGTAAAAGACAATTTCACTTATTAACTCACCATTTCAAACACCACTAATAACCCCCTAATGAAATACACAAACTTAACATTGGCAAGTGTCTCTCCTTTCATGTTTTCCCATCCTCTTGCTAGTCCTCTTCAACAATAATGCGCCATCAACTACATGTTTCGACAACATTAATCACATCTCTGGTTCATCATTTTCTTTTTCCCATGTTCACATTTATCCCATTGCTTTCAATAGGAACTCAACTAAAAGTAATATATATTCTTCAATACCTTGGTTGTAGATTCACTGACCACACCCATAGATTCCATATTTCACATCTCTCTATGCACAAAATCTTGGACATCAACACCAACACTGTCACTTTTGAACAAAAATGCCTCATTAAAGGTTGTATTCGTCTAGAGGAATATTCCATACTCCATATTTTAATGGTATTTTCTACTAGACGCAAGCACTAGATATATAGTAGCATCATCCATGACATCTTAGGAGCAAACACATTCACACATAGTTCCGTCACCAGGTTCAATGCACATGTTCTCAACTCTCTCAAAAAGTGTCTTTCGTAGTTTTATAAGAACTATATCATTCACATTTGTATTTTCAAGCTCCCACAATGTTTATCAATATGTTGTACACTCTTTAGTTTTATCCTTGATCATTCCTAGAGCCTTGGAATCAAAAAGCTATGTAGAGTACCTCACATTGTTTTCTTAGTTAGAAATATTAGGAAACATTTTAGAATTCACCATCTCCTCCTAGTATAACCAAACCAATAACAAAGTATTAGGTATCTCATCAGATGTATTACCTTCATTGTCATCCTACATTATCCCAGATACACATGCCAAATCCTTCATGGTATTGAAAAATATTTTTCCCAACACATAACACACATATTATTGTGAAGGAACTCATTATGGGATTGAAATCTCCCTCCTAGATAACTTTCCAATGAATAGACACCATTTTAGATCAAAACGGTAGATGCAAATCCCTAGTTTCCCTTTTTTGGTCCAGCTACACATTTAGTACTTGTATGTTCCCTTAGAATTTCTCTCGATCTAACTCATCTCGTACTTCACACTCATGTAATGTACATCATTCTTCTTCTATATCCATGTATACTTATAGATATCATGATGAAATTTCTATATAGTTCTCCTTCTTCTACCAAATATATCTTTCACATTTTTTGGATAGAAGGAACTTACCAGCCCCTATACTACACCTCACCATATCTAGTTCCAATACTTTCCAACAAAATTAGGTATGATTTTTTGGAGTCATTTTCCAACAACACATCATTTATTTGGGATTAAAAACCTAATTACCACTTATGCTAAGTATTTTGACTCAAATATGTGCTTACATCATCATCAAATCATTAGTTTCAGTCAGTTGGGCCTCCTCCTTCATTCGGGAGCCAACTAGGTCATTAAATTTAGTTAACTAGACCTCCTCCATCATCCAAGGAGCCAACTGGGGTGATTTTCATGATTAATGCACGCTACGCAGTCCAAATGGGTGTGTTTCACCTAACAATCATCTAACTGGAGTGAGAAAGGTGCCCTCCTACTCATTTTGACCTAATTTTGGGTAATTTCACCTAAAAATCAGTTAATTGAAGTCAGAAAGGCACCCTCCCCTAATCTTGGGCATTCAGTTGAGTTCTGGATTCATTTATACTCATTTAGACAGTTTCAGAGTATGTTAGAGTAAATTACATGGTATTTAAGTGGTTAAATGATGTGTCGAGTGGGGTTAACTGACCTGTAATCCACTCTCATGCATTCAATTCGAATGACCTCTCTAGGATTCGAATTGCTAGGATATTATTGCCATTGTTACACATTGTAATCATATTCTAAGTTAATGATAATGCATGAACTATTGCAAACCTTTTGCACCAGTGTTTTGACACACAATTTGCCACATGCATCTCTAGTAACTATTGTTCTTGTTTCATAGATCTGTTGTGCTTGAATTTTACATGGTATCAAAGCGATGGTAGGGAAAGGAAACTCTTCTACAGATTTTTTCAGATAAAGATTGAGCAAGTTTGCTCAAAATTATTCCAACACTGTACCAGAAGCATAAATGTTTCCACATAAATCCTAGATAATTGGGCATCTGACTTATCAAGCTTTCTTGATAGGCTATGCTGGGTGTTATGCAACTTGAAAAGTGGAGATTGTTTACCTAAATATTTTTTGTTTTTTTTGGACCGCAGGTTTCTCACAGCCTCCTATTGAATTCGCTATAGCTAATATGGACTCTTCTTCTAACCATCTTCTTACTCCTTTCAAATATCATCAGTGTAAGGGTGATATAGAGATAGTATTTCTCTCCAACTGACTCTACATAGTTACTATGGGCACAAAAATAGAGCCTAATGCAGCTATAGAGAAGTCCAAGTTCTTCAATAAGCTTGATGAAGCTTATGTTTTCTTATGTCTCAATATTTCGAAAGATCTTCTTTTCCATATGAGTGGATTGAATACTCCAAAATAATTATGGGAAAAAATTGCCACACTCTTCGGCAAGCAGGATGATATGAGGGCTTATTAGTTAGAGAATGAATTGATTTCCCTAAATCCTGAAAATTTCGAAACCATCAATGCATTTTTCACCAAGTTCAAGCATTTGGTGCGTCAATTGAAGCAATGTGGTGTCGAGAAGAAGTATGATCAGTTGATCCTTTCAATCCTTTCAAAACTGGGAGCATATTATTCAGTGTTTGTCTCTACCTTTCATTTGGGAAAACTCACCATTATGAATTGGAAGATGACATTCTTGAATGTATTCATTGAGTCCTTAACAAAAGAGAATGAAAAGCTTGTTCATATTGGGTCCATGAGATCCTCCAAAGATCAAGCCCTGTTTACTAGAGGACCCAAGGCTTCAAATGCTAAAGGAAAGAAAAATCAGAAAGAGAAGACCAAGTTTGATCATCCCAATCATAAGGAGAAAACCAAGTAGTCAGATGAGCCCTCAGGCTGAAGAAAGGACAAGCAAAAGGGAAAGGAGAAGACAAAGTGTTATCACTGTTGCAGGGGATTTCATCCTGAAAGAACATGCATGAAGAAAACTATTGATTAGATGGCCCTTCTCTTGTAGAAGAACAATATCACTCTTCCATATGGCGTAAGGAAGAAGGAAAATGAAGACCTGAATGATCATCTAGAAAGAGGTCATGCACTCATGGAAATTGCTTCGAATTTAACATCTCTTCTCATAATTTCAGGAGATTTGAATAAAATGGTTGCAATCAAAGAATATTTCTCATCATTGGAATCTGACAACTGCTTATCCATCCACATGGGAGATGATTCACAAATTTCATCGAAAGGAAAGGGTACAATCCATTTAGAACATGGAAGTTTTCAAAATGTTCTATATGTTCCTTCTCTAGCTTCGAACCTGCCTTTTGTGCATCAAATGGCACATACTAGTTTTCCCAAGAAGGTCGTATTCGGCCCTAATGATGTTTAAATTTCTGACATTAGCATCGGAAAACTCATTGCAACAGGCAAGGCAAATCACGTTGCAAAAACATATGATTTTTCCCACTTTCTTCCGTATTCAAAGCCAAGTGCCCTTCTGAATCATGGAAATGAGGTTATCCGGATATGGAATGATAGTTTTGTACACCTTAATTACAACCATTTTCATATGCTACAAAATAATTCCATGGTGGAAGGCCTTCCGAACATAAAATCCTCAAAAGGGATATGTAAGGGTTGCATCATTGGCAAGCATACTGAGCACAAGTTCGACCGAGGCAAAGCTAGCAGGGCTTCTTGTATTTTGGGGCTGATTCATAGTGATGGTAGTGGTCTATTACCAAATCCATCCATGAATAGCTCAAGGTATGTTCTAACATTCATTGATGACTTTTCCAGATTCACATGGGTCTACTTTCTCAAGAACAAATTAGAAGTGTTTGAAAGATTCAAGAATTTCAAGGCTTATGTTGAGACTGCCACTGGGAGAAAGATAAAATATCTTAGATATGATAATGGTGGAAAATATATAAAAAAATGAGCTGCTGCAAATTTGTGTAGAAAGTGGAATCCCAGCACAAAGTCCCCTACACACCTCAGCAGAATGGTGTAGAGGAAAGAAAAAACCGAGCATTGAAAGCGATGGCTACTTGTATGCTTGAGTCTAAAGGTTTGGCTTCAAATATTTGGACTGAGCCCATGAATTTTTCTGCATACATTAAGGACATATTTTCACACTCATCCATCAAAGGTACAACCTCTTTCGAAGCCTACACTGGCTACAAGCTTGATGTGTCACATCTCAGGGTTTTCAGGTCCACTGCATGGGCTCGAATTCTGATTTAGAAGAGAAGGTATTTGGAACCACAAAGTACTCAGTGCATCCTCATTAGATATGATGAAAAATACAAAGTATTCAAACTCATGTATATCAGGTCCAAAATAATATCCATCGAGAGAAGTGTCCAATTTGAAGAACCGCTTCATGATCTACAACTAGTGGAGGAAGAAACTACCAAATTGATTCCTCTTTCGGAAGAAGATTCAGGAGATGATACTAGAAGTTTATGTTATGATATTTATGATATTATGTCTGATATTAATGAAAATGAAGAATCAGGTTCGGATTCAAATCGAGATGATCCCCCCCAGTTTCCAAAGTGGGCAGAAAAGACTCTCACATCTGTCGGTTCTAACATTGGAAATCATGTCGATCCAAGAAGAACCCGAGCAGAATTTTAAAGAGCAGGTATCAATATTTCATATGCTGATACATTGTTGTCTGAAAAAAAAATTGATGGTTTTTTCATATCCCAAATCATACTATCATGCCCATCAAGATCCGAGATGGAAAACCGCCATGGATGAAGAGTACAATTCTCTTCAGAAAAATTCAACATGGGAGCTAGTTTCTCTTCCACCTGGGAGGAAATTGATTCAATGAAAATGGGTCTACCAAACCAAGGTTTCTAGTGATGTTTCAACCTACAAATAAAAATCTATGTTGGTGGAAAAAGGTTTCTCACAATTCCATGGTGTGGACTACACATAAACTTTTGCACCAGTTGCAAAAATGGACTCAATTCGACTAGTTTTGGCAATTTCTGCATCCAAGCACCGGTAGGTGCACCACATGGATGTGAAGAGTGGTTTTATTCATGTAGATATTCAGGATAGATCTACATGAATTATCCTGAAGGTTACATATCAAATTTTTCACTTGTTTGCGAATTAAGGAAATCTTTGTATGGTTTAAAACAGGCCCCAAGAGCATGGTATGCAAAGATGGATTCCTTTCTTCTGTCGCAAAACTTTGCGAGATGAAAATAAGATCAGAATATGTATATACATAAGTATGAAGGTAATTTTCTGATTATTTTACTTTATTTTTATGACCTATTGGTTACAGGAAGTAATCTTGCTTCGATTGGCACAATAAAAACTGCATTACAACAAGCATTTGATATGAATGATTTTGGCCTGCTGAAGCAGTTTCTTGGTCTCGAGATCACTTAGAATTTTGATGGGATCATGATTTCCCAATCAAAATATTCTTTGTACCTACTAAATAATTTCAATATGGCATAATGTAAAGCGGCACCATTCCCATTCCTCTCGGGAATTATTCTTGAGGATGGTGATTCTACACTTTACCGACAATTGATTGGTAGTGTTTTGTATCTGAGACACTCTAGGCCTGATATTTATTATGATGTTATTGTTGTTTCAAGGTACATGTAGCATCCCCATGATATTCACTGGAAGGAATCCAAAAGGATCTTACATTATGTGCAGGGTACGAAACATTTTGTCTTTCACTATGTTGCAGATTTCGATCTTGACTTGGTTGGATTCACTGATTCAAATTGGTCGAGTGATAGAATTGATCGGAAGTCCACTTCCAGATATTTTTTCATGATTGGAACAAGGCCTATTTTCTATTCAAGAAAAAATCATGCCGCCATTTCCTTATCTTCAGCAGAGGCAGAGTATCGAGGAGCAATCAATGCTTGCATTCAGGCAAAGTTTGATATTGGTAGCACCACTTCTACTACCATTGTTTGTTACATTCAGAGTGCTATCATGATATCGATAGATTCAGTTTAGATACAAAGTACCAAGCATATCGTGATCCACATGCACTACATCCGAGAGCTTGTGCATGACAGAACCATTGTACTACAATATTTCTCTACAGAAGAGAAAATTGCAGACATCTTCAGCAAGAGCTTCACTGAGAAGAAGTTCTCTTACCTCCGTTCACTGTTGGGGGTGAGTTTTACTATGGTGAGGAAAAATTAGATCCTTAAGTGTTCACTTTGAGGGGGGGTTTTCTTTCCCACTGGGTTTTTTCCTCTTTCCCCACTTAGATTTTTTGAGCAATTTTTGGATTATTTTTGTACTGGGTGACCTATGGTCTTTGTTGTCGGGGCCCTTTTATTATTTTATTTTTACTCCTCCACATGAGATTAGCTTAAGGGGGGTGTTGGAGTCATTTTCCAACAACACATCATTTATTTGGGCATAACAACCTAATTACCACTTATCCTAAGTATTTTGACTCAATTATGTGCTTAAATCATCAGCAGATCATGAGTTTCAGTCAACTGGGTCTCCTCCTTTATTCGGGGAGCCAACTGGGTTATCAAATTCAATTAACTGAGCCTCCTCCATCATTCAAGGAACCAATTGGGGTGATTTGCATGATTAATGCACCCTACTTAGTCCAAACGGGTGTGTTTCACCTAACAATTAGCTAACTAGAGTAAAAAAGGCACCCTCCTACTCTTTTTGACCTAATTTTGGGTAATTTCACCTAAAAAACAGTTAACTGAAGTAAAAAAGGCGCCCTCCCCTAATTTTGGGCATTCAGTTGAGTTCTAAATTCAGTTGGACTTAGTTAGATAGTTTTAGAGTCTGTTAGAGTCAATTACATGGTAGTTAAGTGGTTAACTGATGTGCCGAGTGGTGTTAACCAACCTGTAAGCCACTCTCATGCATTCAATTCGAATGACTTCTCTAGGATTCGAATTGCTGGGCTATTATTTCCATTGTTACACATTGTAATCATCTTATGAGTTAATGATAATGCATGAACTGTTTCAAACCTTTTGCACCAGTGTTTTGACACAAAATTTTCCACATGCATCTCTAGTAACTATTGTTCTTGTTTCATAGATCTGTTGTTCTTGAATTTTACATGATTCTCTTCTTAAACCATGATGAATTGGGGACAGACATCACCACATTGATGTGATATCTCTATAGATCACCACTCCCCTCACCGACGTCAACTATTATAGTTTTTAACAAAAAAACACTTCAATAATAGAGATTTCATTAATATTATTTTAGGGTAGCTAGAGGCACATTTCCATTCAGTTCCCTCATATTCTACCTTATTATTATTCCTATGAAAGGCTAAAAGAAAGGACACTTTCAAACTAAATCAAGAGGAAATAATGCATATAGAGAACTATATGCCCTTCCCAAGAAGGTATCAATGTTCCAAAAGGAAAATCCAAACGAAGTTACCATGCCAAAATATTTGGTTTTCTCTCTAAAGAGGACACATTCACTTGGACATCACTATACATATAAGAAAAGTAATAATTGAGGGTTCCTCATTTCCATTTCTCGTTTCACTTGAGTGTAACTATATGTGAACATATAGATGCATCTCCCCATCTCTAACACTTCAAGTATCAATATATTAATATTTTCTCATCTTGTGTGGAGACTTTGTATTTCTATATAATATCATTTGATCTTATAAATAAATACTAATCCATTTTCTTTCCAAAGATAACTATGGTTCTCTTTAATGTTCTTACTATATTTACTGGTATTGAATATTCTCTGGGTTATTTTTCCTTTGGACAATGTTCTTCCTCTCTAACTTAGGTTTCGTCGGTTATATATTTCATATGTACATTAGAGAGTCATTTGTAAAGATCTTATTAACCATCCTGGAAAAAAATGAGAGAATATTACTATCAATCCAACCACAAATATGGATGAGCTCCAACAAATAGCGTAGAGTATATCAATCAATGCATATAAACAAGGGACCAAAATACATATCTCATGAATAGAAAGATGCAAATAAATCTAAGGAAATAAACAAGGTACCAAACCCAAAACAAATCAACATATTAGAAATACACCATGAATGAACCTAATCATATTCTTTTTGAAAATAAAATTTCAAGATTAGGGTTTGTTTCCCACTCCATAATCACTGAAGCAAAAACCATAGTCTTAAGAATGAATCTACCTTGAGCAAATAATATGTAGTCTTGATGAACCACATTCTTTGCACTAAGTGGATTTACAATGCGAAACACTTCACCATATTTGATGCATATATGAAGGAAAATCACATAGAAGATGAGCCTCCAATCCACTTAGAGGTCACCTTATTGCTACTCCTGATTAGTAGTTAGTTCAATTTGTTATGCATGCAATAATCTAATTGCATGAAGGAACCTTTGAGTTGCATGCAGGTGGTATTTTAATATTTTCTAATTATGAGTAGAAACAAGGTGAATCATGTTATTTTAAGGCCAATTAGACCCATATGAATTAAGCCATTTTTTTGCGTAAAATATTATTCCTCTTCTTTATTGTGAACAAAATTTGATTTTCCGATGTAAATTATTCTAATTTCAAGCAAAATGCTTCTCTTCTTCACAATTGGGTTTATTAGAAACATGTAAATTATTCACTATATGGTACTAGAGGTTTAATCGAATACCTTCTTTATCCATCTTGTTTGTTTCTTTGGCATTGATCCCCACTTAACAATCTTAGCAAGTTGGAAGTTATGATTTGTTTGTTCCTGATGCTCCACCTATGCTGCAACATAAGTTATTCAATTTTTTTATGCCACCCTCCCATCCCCAAAATTGTCCTATTCATCCTTGACACTATATGGTACTAGAGGTTTAATCGAATACCTTCTTTATCCATCTTGTTTGTTTCTTTGGCATTGATCCCCACTTAACAATCTTAGCAAGTTGGAAGTTATGATTTGTTTGGTCCTGATGCTCCACCTATGCTGCAACATAAGTTATTCAATTTTTTTATGCCACCCTCCCATCCCCAAAATTGTCCTATTCATCCTTGACACTATATCACCTTCAACACTAGTAGATCAACCCATTTGCCATTGATGTACATCCATATTCAGTGAAACAACACTCTCTGTTGGTTTTTGGATGGTTCCCTCCCACCTCTAACCTTATCC
The DNA here is from genome assembly GCA_027924585.1 of Larix kaempferi. NCBI lineage: Eukaryota > Viridiplantae > Streptophyta > Pinopsida > Pinales > Pinaceae > Larix > Larix kaempferi. The sequence goes on from BSBM01001138.1 coordinate 3,296,364, forward strand.
TCTTTATATTTGGCACTAGATCAACCTCAACACAAACATATCATTCCATGTGTAGTAGATTCACCTCCTTAATAACTGCAGCAAGAGGTTATGGAAATTTTTGGGCTTTCCTCCCACCTTGGATACATTTTTTGTTACATATGATTCTCAAAACATATGAAATAATTTGACATCATTCAATGCATCTCTAATAACCCAATTAATCAATTCCATATACAATGTATCCACACACCTAGTCTCATATATTCTCTGGAGACATGCATCAAACTACCCAAGTACAATGAGAATCTCAATTGTGAAGTCTTGGATGATTGGATACTCCATTTTTAGTCTTTTATTGAAGCTTCTCCTTTATTAAAGGAGGAGCATCAATGTGTAGTAATTACTGGTAAAACTTTTGTAGACATTGTCCTAGCCTGGTGGCTTTCTACCACCACCCTAACTAGTACAAACCCTATTTTACAAGGCCATGCTCTCTACAACGCCCTTCAATAGAATTTTTATCCATCTAGATACCTCCATGACCTTTAATTTCAATGGTTCTATATTTTTCAATGCCCCAAACAATCCAATCAACAATAAATTGCCACATTTAGCAAGATCATGATTCAATTGCACATTTAGGACTCTAGACAAATACTCATTATCAATTTTAAGTTTGGATTATTATCCATTTTTAGACATTAAGTTTATTTTTTTGAGAAATCTACGCCCTTGTTTAAGGAATTCCTCCACACTTTAACCATTGAGATAAAATGAATATGCTAGAACTACCACTATACCCCATCATTTCTGTACTCCCTCCCAAACCTTAATCCTAGCACTAAGGATTATATTCAATGCCTTAGAACTTCCCCTCGTCAATTTTCATCATGGTGGCCATATCACAAGTCAAAAAAATACTCTTCCCACCACTGTCATCTCCTCCAATAGTGCATAACACTACAACTTACTAATCTAGTACACATAGATAAAAGACATCTAGTCCTCACCACTTGAGAGCTATTTTCATATGAATCACATATATTTGAACGCAACTCCGAAATCAAAGATCAAATCATCACCCTCCCAATAGATAATGGAAGTTAATGGAATATCATTTTGTAGGCTTTGGTGCATTTCCTTCCACTCCCTACATTTAACGTAATATCATTTAAGCACTCCCTACAAAATATCCTTCCATGCATCCTATGATGCCAATCATCACACCTACCAAATATTTAAGAATGGTAAGACTTACAAGCTCACATCCCAACTAGTATTACCCCTCTTATCCTTTATAGAGATTGTTGTGCACTAAGTGAAGTCGTCTAAGGAGATTTCACTCTATATACTAAGACCAACCAAACTACACAATATGCAACAACCTACTCCATGAGAATTCCAATCATTGCTATAAGAATTTACAAATATCTTGGAAGACCCCATTAGCCTCCTACCAATTTTTGACATTCAACATTCTATTGATTTGATTAGTGGATCTCCCCTACACAATAAACTAGAATAAATACTCACTACTATTGAATTCATTGAAGTGTTATGCCAACTAAAAACACTCATAGAATCTAGACACATCCAACCATGAATCCCCATCTTTCATCATTCTAAATAAACACCAATATGAATGGAACCTTGTGACCAATTATAAAGCTCTCAACAATATCACTATAAAAAACAAGGGCCTCTACTCCATCCTAGTCCTACCAGCATTGCATTTAGCCATGCATGCATTTGTGCATGCAGTCATACAATTGCATGGAGGCATGCAATTGCATGCATCCCAGTCATTAGTAGCCCTGTCTCCCAGCACCTTGTCCCTAGTTTGCTAGTCCCAAGAGCTTCTTTTTGTTCAGTTCCAACCCTCCTAGTTAGTGAAGCGCCCTCTTTTCACCTACCACATGTGAAGTGATCCATCTCTCACCTACCACTAGTGGCACACTCAGTTAGTTGCTTGTTAACTGACTGATACACTCTGTTAGACATCCAAAGAGACTAGTTTATCTGTTCTTACTACTGACAGCTTCAGTTACATCCAGTTAAGACTGGTTATATTTTGTTAGACTCAGTTACATCTAGTTGACTCAGTTTGATAGCTACCAGTTCATTGATGATACCCAACTACTGATCTGATGATGAGTTCATGCAGGCTAATTCGAATTGCCACCTTGGCATTCGAATGCTCTCAATTGTATTATTTATTATTCATATTATGATTAATGAATTAGTGTGATGTTCTTCTACTTCTATCTGAGTTCTATTGTATCATAATTCTGCTGCTCTTTTACACTGCATTGTCCACTCTTTTTCTATTTTTCTGCTTAATATTTCTTGTGAGGTATACAACAGATCTAAGAGTTGATGTATACCTCACAAGAAAGATTAAGCAGGAAAATAGAAGAACAGTGGACAATGCAGTGTAAAAGAGTAGCATAATTATGATACAGTAGAACTTAGATAGAAGTATAATAAAATCACACTAATTCATTAATCATAATATGAACAATAAATAATACAATGGAGAGGATTCGAATGCCAAGGTGGCAATTCGAATTAGCATGCATGAACTCATCATCAGATCAGTGATGGAGTGCCATCAATGCACTGGTAGCTATCAAACTGAGTCAACTAGATGTAACTAAGTCTAACAAAATATAACTCATCTTAACTAGATGTAACTGAAGCTGTCAGAATTCAGAACAGATAAACTAGTCTCTCTGGATGTCTAGTAGAGTGTATCCGTCAGTTAACAAGAAACTAACTAAGTGTGCCACTGGTGGTAGGTGAGAGAGGGCACACTTCACATGTGGTAGGTTAAAAGAGGGAACATCACTGACTAGGAGGGATGGAACTGAACAGAAAGAAGCTCCTGGGGCTAGCGGACTAGGAACAAGGAGCTGGGAGACAGGGATACTGATGACTGGGATGCATGCAATTGCATGCCTGCATGCAAAAATGCATGCATGACTGAATGCAATGCTGGTAGGAATAGGATGGAGTATAGGAATATACTAACACCCACCCTTAATCCATCATGTGCCCTGGTAGCTAAGACCAAAGGTCATCGAATACAATGAATAATAAAGAACAGTCCATGAAACAAGGAAATGGGGAAAAACCTCATGGAAAAAATACCCCCCCTCAAAAGAGACTGTAGCGCACACCAAAAAATAAATGCTCCAAACTCAAGCAAGTGTGATGCGTGGTCATATGTCTGTAGGTATCTTCTTCTTGCGAAGAAGTGGTTCATGCTCCAAAAAAATGTGCTTGTGTACTCCTTCAGTGGATGCAAGCGAATATGGAGACATGTTCTTGTACTTGCTCTTCAGACCAAATGTGATGAGAACAAATCCAAAGGTATGAGGATGATCTCGGAACCTGTGATTTAAATCAGTTGAGGTAGGATCAAATCCATGGATGTGTAGATAGTCTTTTGTCATCTGCTTTGAACCATAATAGGTGAGATCATGCCCAAAAGAACCATCACATGATAGTGGTTGCTTGGAATTCAAATCAGCTCCAAGACTTGATAAATGGTTTCTTGAGATCTCCTTTGAACCAGTAGGGGTGAGATCAAAACCAAATAAACCATGATATGCATGAGAAATGATCTCAAGCGAATGGTAATGCCCTACATCTTCAACGAAATTCTGAGAGCATGTACAAATGATCATATAGTAGTACATAAGAGGTAAGTGATCAAGGAGAGCGCATTAGAGAGATTTTGAGGTCAAAAAATGGCCTCCTAAGAGATGTACTAAAAATGTATGAGATATATTAAAATATTATGAGTTAGGGGTTTTATGGGGTAGGTATATATGACAAGTCACCTCCTACACTGTTTTCTATGCACAATATAAATAACCATGGTTGAGTTAGTTTTCAAAATTCACTAAAAATAAAATTAATAAAATAACTCTACATTGGTGTGGCTAAGATTTATTTGTCTTGAACTTGCAAATGAAATTAAATAATAAAAACATTTTTCAGAGTTATTTTTTTAATTTATGTTGACTTTTTATATTAGTACTTTTCTCATCAATTTAATATAGTGTGATTTAATTGAAAATTTATTTATATGTAAAATGTTAATAATATCATTATAATCCGCATTGCATTATTATTATTATTATTCTTTATTCATTAAATATATATTGGTAAATTAATATCAAAATCATAACCTTTTTTGGGATATTTATTTTATTGTAAATGAATGTTATAGTTAAGTCTCTCATAGAAAATAATATAAGAATTAATTTATTCTTAAAAATTGAGTAGTAAAAATATATAATTTAATTTAATTTAAATTACTATCATTCATGCATTTAATTTGTATGCATAACTAACATACATTTTTCATATTAATATCATTTATGAATTTAATTTATTTTAAAAGTACACACACACACACACATATATATATATATTAGTTTGACATTATAGTATTAAATAAAATGGAGTGAATATATAATTAAAAATTAAAAATATGAAAAAGATAAAATATTCTTTTATAAAAATATGTCAGTAATATATAGTTTGGCGTTATGATATTAAATAGAATGGAGTGAATATATAATTTAAAATTAAAAATATGAAAATGACAATATATTATTTTATAAAAAAAAAGTGAAAGGAAAAAATGTGAAATGACTTTCTTTATGAATTATGAGTACTTTACTTGAAAATGACAATGATATTATTTTATGAGAAAATGTGAAAGGAAGAAAAGTGTGAAAAGACATTCATTATGAGTACTTTACTTGAAAATGACAATAATATTATTTTATGAAACAATGTTAAATGATTTTCATTATGAGTACTTTACTTTATGACTTACAAGTACTTATACCACTACCTTGGTTAACTATGGGTTTTCATCCACCATAAAAAAATTGACAAATAAGCATTCTTAACTCATGCAATGCCACCTCAACCATGGGGGATGATGTCATCTACTAGAATGTGATTGGTTGATTTTTATAGTACTTTTTCTTTGTTTTGAGGCCCATTTTTTACCTCAAAATTTTTCTAATGGAATGCATCACCTACAATTGTTGATTTAACATCCAAAACATTCAATAGATCATCATTATGCAAACCAACAGACTCTTGTGCAAGAGAGGATTTAAGAACCCCTTCAGTTTCTAGAGTATAAGCTGGCTCAGAATTCGAAATAGAAGACATTGAGAACATAAGTGTTGAATCTGCAAGTTCTTCTTATTTTTGGACAACTTCATTGTGAGATATGTTTGATACTGAATCATGATCAGAGAGACCATCAAGGAGGGTGAATGCATCACTGGGATTGCTCTCCAAATAGTTTGCACCAATCCCTTCATTATGTTTTCCAAATCTGTCATCCAGATGGGCCCATAGCTCTTTTGGAGATTCAACAGAATCATTGAAGTGGGTTAACATACAATGAGACATAGCAGTCAACATTGTTCCATAGGCTTTGTCACCTTCATTTAACCAATCATTCTCCTCTTCAGAGGATTCGAACTCTCTTTCAAGACAATAATAAAAAAGACCATGTCGCTTCAAATATGCTATCATATTTGGTTTCCACTCATCAGAGTTGAATGGAGAGAGAGGAGGAATTCCTTCTAGATTCATGGAAGCTATTGCAGAAGACCTGCAAAAACAATAGAGAATATCTGCAACTCCTACTACTGCAAAACTATAGAAAACTGCTGCAATTGCTGCTGCACTCCAAATCTTGGTAATAACCTGCAAAAAAAACGCTGTGGAATAGAGATAGACTATACTCTCAACATGCTTTGATACCATGTGAAAATCCTCATAGTAGATCTAAGAGATGATGTATACCTCACAAGAAAGATTAAGCAGGAAAATAGAAGAAGAGTGGACAATGCAATGTAAAAGAGCATCAAAATTATGATATAGTAGAACTCAGATAGAAGTAGAATAACATCAAACTAATTCATTAATCATACTATGAACAATAAATAATATAATGGAGAGGATTCGAATGCCAAGGTGGCAATTCGAATTATCATGAATGAACTCATCATCAGATCAGTAGTGGAGTGTCATCAATGCACTGGTAGCTGTCAAACTGAGTCAACTAGAGGTAAGTAAGTCTAACAAAATATAAAAAGTCTTAACTGGATGTAACTGAAGCTGTCAGTAGTCAGAACAGATAAACTAGTCTCTCTGGATGTCCAACAGAGTGTATCAGTCAGTTAACAAGCAACTAACTGAGTGCAGTCTGTTAACAAGCAACTAATTGAGTGTGCCACTGGTGGTAGGGGAGAGAGGGTGCACTTCACATGTGGTAGGTGGAAAGAGGGTGCATCACTGAGTAGGAGGGCTGGAACTGAACGGAAAGAAGCTCATGGGGCTAGAAGACTAGGGACAAGGTGTTGGGAGATAGGGCTACTGATGACTGGGATGCATGCAATTGCATGACTGCATGAAAAAATGCATGCATGACTGAATGCAATGCTGGTAGGAATAGGATGGAGTATAGGAATATACTAACACTCTTACTCACAATTCATTGTCTATTAGATCATCTCTAGGGTTCAAAGTATTTTAGTAAGGTGGTTCCCAATATTCATTATCATTAGTTGTGTATGGATAACATAGATACATACAATAAATCTTCTAAAACAAAGTATAGCATATATGCATGGTTAGTAATGCCATTTGAACTCACTAACTCTCTCGTTAAATTTATGAGACTCATTGATGACATATTCTACCCACATATAAGCAAGCTCATCATTGTTTTTCTTCAAAACATTATAATGTTTAGTTAGGAGGAGAATATGCAACATGTTGATTTCGAATTCGATATTCTACACACCCATAAACTTCATATCATGTAGAAGATGCCCTATTTTGTAAAAACAAATATGTTAATTACTTGGGATTTTTTTATCTCTCTAGAATACATTTATCTAATCGCACAAAGTTCGAAGCCATTGCATCTTGGCCAATGCTAGATTCCACCACTACCATTCATAGTTTTTTGGTTATCATTAAATTTTACATGCATTTTACTCCCCAATTCCCCTAGGTGGTGGGACCCCCGCATCAACTCACGCTCCAAGGATGTTATCTGTGGTTCACAACATCAAAATCCATCATTAAAAAAGTGAAGACTAACATTGTTCTTAGGTGTCATCTTCATTTTCTAGATCTTCAATGGCATTTTGAAATCAGATATGTTTCTTTCCAATATTCTATAGGTGTAGTACTTAAACGTCAATGTCATCTTGTAGAACATCAGTAATGAATGATCATAAAATGACAAGATAAGTTATAACACATATGACAAAGAGTTTTATTCACTGGAAAAAGCCTTCAAACAATGGTGACATTATTGTTGGCAAAAAAAGTTTAGAGACTAGGGTTATACAAAGGGCCAACAAAGGACCGCTATAGTCTATATGCACCAAGATTTTCATCCTTCTCAAAGGAGAATAAAATATCACCTAGGTGCTGCTAGGACTAGTGAAAGATGATGGAAATATTGATGAAGAGACATGGGAGAGTTCCTAGGGTTCATTTTAACTAGTTATTATGTTGTGCAACATAAAGAGAAGTAAAACAATTATCCTCTACTGATCATGCATTGAAGGTAATGAGAAAATGCAAATAGGTTCAACCATACACACACATATCTAACCTGAAGCATGTCAATCATCACAAGAAGCAAAACATAAGAGACAATAGACACACATAGTTTCCGTGGGGAAAACCCTAAGGTGAAAAACCCCACAACTTCCTTAGATATAGATAAAGCAATAGTACAACCAAAGTACAACCCAAGTACAAGAGATAGACTTCTCCTAGCAGTTGATCCTCCTCCTCACATGTGTGCCACTTTCTGAGTGATGTAGAGTGAGATAATGAGATGATCAAAATAGAGATCGGGAGATCTACATTTATACTTGTCCTGACTGCCCAATAAACTTATCGGGCCGACTTGTCTAGCTTAGCACAATAACCTCATGTTACATTAATCCAGGCCGACCCCTTACAAGGTGGTATAGTAACCCATCGGAAAGTTAACACACTTGTGACACTTTTCAATACAAATGACGGCACTTCCGTATAGATGAATAATACATCTCTATAGGAGTACAATAAATATATATATTAAATACATTCCAAATTTACATATACATCAACACTCCCTCTTAACTAGGAAGGTATTTCTCGACACAGATCATCTAGCACAAGTCTTCCTCTCTGGATCACCGTCATCGATGCATCGTCCTCAAATCATCGTCATCATCACTACTGCAGCTATCTCAATCAATCTCTGAATCTAATCGTCATAGGAAGTTCTACAGAGCCAGTCCTTTTTCATACTGGATGTAGGCCCACCACCTATAGGTCTTCGTCATCACTGGCCATACTATGGAAATCTCAGGACTTATTACGTGCGTCACAAAACCTCGCAAGAGCATCCACGATGTTACAAGCACGCAACTCTACCTGTCGGATCTCCCAGGTACATATTATATGTGACTGTCACAAAACCTTAAAAGAGTCTCTTAACTAACAAGAACCATAAAGAGCATCTGAGGCCATTTTCATCCTGTCCAGATCTCCAGGACTTATTACATGTGACCTCCACCAAAAAACGTTAAAAAAGTGTTTTGCCAAGCAAGAACCCTAAAGAGCATCTGAGGCCTTTTTCATCCTGTCCAGATCTCCAGGACTTATTACATGTGGTCATGGAAAAACCTCGAAAGAGCATCCCAGGACTGATTACAAGCACACAGCTCAACCTATCGGATCTCCCAGGGCCGAATTATATGCCATATGACAAAACCTCGAAAGAGCATCTGCCAGATAGCCCAGGGCCAAATTTTATGCCATAGGAAAAACCTCGAAAGATTATCTGCAGATCTCCCAAGGCCAAATTATATGTCCTCCCAAAGAAAAACCTCAAAAGAGCAATTACCAGATATCCCAGGGCCAGATTACATGCCATAGGAAAAACCTCGAAAGACTATCTGCAAACCTCCCAGGGCACAAATTATATGCTTATATGCACAACCTGTTCCACGGCCAAAAAGTATCAACCTGATACTCACCATACATCATCCTGATGTACACATGATCACCTTGATCATCATCACTGCATCGTCTTGATGCATGTCATCTGGAGCAACATCCTGAAGCTCGTCATCCATGATAATCCTGATCATACAATGCATCCACCTAATGCATACACAATATCTATATGATATAAATCATCATACATCATCTACCTAATCATACAATGTATCCACCTGATACATATACAAATACATGATCCACCTGATCATACCTGATACATATCAACATACATGATCTACCTGATCATACAATGTATCCACCTGATACATCTACAAATACATACACATGATCCAACTGATCATATCCAGCATCCAACATGATGCGTACATACATATACATATAAATGATCCAACTGATCATATCCACACCCAACATGATGCGTACATACATATACATATAAATGATCCAACTGATCATATCCAGCATCCAACATGATGCGTACATACATATACATATAAATGATCCAACCAATCATATCAAGCATCCAACATGATGCATATATACACATACAAAGCAGTAATTGGAGCATCGTCTTGATGCTCATCATCCAACGCTTATATCCACAGCCATGGAAGGATCCTCCTCTCACCATGCTCGGAATGGCTTTAGCAAATGTCTGCATCACTTCTTCCTCGAAGTGTCATTGATCTGAAGGACACCAAGCCTCTCTCTGAAGTACTCAAACTTCACTCTGGTTAGTGGCTTCATCAGCACATCTGCAATCTACTCATCTGTCGCAACATACAGGAGCTTCATTGCTCCTCTCTGCACCATATCCCTGATATAGTGATATTTGATCTCTATGTGTTTCGACCTGTCGTGGAACATTGGGTTCTCAGATAGGTTCACACAACTCTGGTTGTCACAAAAGATACCAGTAGCCTCTAGTGGGAGATCAAATAACTCAAACAGTAGCTTCCGAAACCATACTGCCTCACAACTAGCTGAACAAGCTGCAACATACTCTGCTTCAGCTGTACTCAGTGCTATGCAAGACTGCTTATTGCTAAACCAAGAGATCACACCTAATCCAATACTGAAGCAACACCCAGAAGTGCTCTTCCTATCTGCAGCACTGCTTGCCCAATCTGAATGAACATAACCCTGCAGGTTGAACTTTTGATTTGCATCATACTTGAGCCCATAATCAATTGTACCCTTCAGGTACCTCAGAATACGCTTTACAGCAACCAGCCGAAAACTTCTGGGATCCATCAGGAACTGGCTCAATGTGTTCACAACAAAGCAAATATCTGGTCTAGTGTTCGTCAGGTACATCAAGGACCCAATCATATGATGATACATCGTGACATCAACCAGCTTAGATGAAGCATCACACAGAAGCTTCAGGTTCGATGCCATAGGTGTGGCCATGGCCTTGTATTCCATCATCCCGAACTTCTTCAGGATCTCTACCCCATACTTCCCTTGTCCAAGGAAGATTCCATCTGTACTCTGCCACACCTCCATGCCTAGAAAATAGTGCATCATCACCAAGTCCTTCATCTCGAACTCGGCAACAAGCTTCTTCTTGGTATCATTAATCAAGCTATCATTACCTATAGCAAACAGGTCATCCACATACAGGAGTAGTATCACAGGATTGCCTTCGCCAACCTTGTAGTAAAGGTTGGAATCCGCTTTACTCTTGGTAAAGCCCAAACTAGATAGGAAATTGTCCATCCTACCATACCAAGTCCTAGGAGCTTGCTTTAAGCCATACAAGGCTTTCTTCAACCTGCACACATATGACTTCCTGTCATGTGTCTCAAAACCAAGTGGCTGCTCCACATACACTTCCTCCTCGACTACACCATTCAAGAAAGCAATCTTGACATCCATATGGTGTATCTTCCATTTCATCACTACAGCCAGAGCAAGTACTATTCTGATGGAAGTGTACCTAGCTACAAGAGCAAAATTTTCTTCATAATCTATTCCCTCTTTCTGAGAGAAGCCACGAGCTACGAATCTTGCCTTGTATTTCTCTATGCTGCCATCTGTAGCATGCTTGATCTTGTAGATCCATTTGGAAGTCACAACAAACTTCCCTTGAGATCTTGGGACAACATCCCAAACATCATTCTTCATTATTGATTTGTATTCTTCGACCATGGCATCCTTCCTTTCTTTCTTTTCTGCTGCTTCTGCATAATAGGAAGGTTCTTTGTTCATGATATCACAGAGTAAAGCAACATAGCTGGTATGAAATCTAGTTCTCTTCTTTGCTCTGTGTTCTTCTTCTGGAATGCCATATCTTTCTGCATCTTGAATGAGCTCTCTAGCCCATGCAGGTTTCCTCTTGTGAGAGTTATTCTCATGGGGTGGATCTACAGGTTCTTGCAGATATTCAATTTCACGATCTGCATATGGAATTGCTTCAGTCATAGTAGTGTCTTGAAATCTAGTTTCCTTAGGTTCTTCATAATCTTCAACAGGTGTCTTCCTTGATTTGATGAATGCTGAGTTTTCATCAAATGTTAGATCCCTACTGACATCAATCTTCATGAATCTTGGAAAGTATATTCTGTAAGCCTTCGAGCTTTCACTGTAACCCACAAATATACCCTTCTTACCTGAAGGATCTAGCTTGGTCCTCTTTTCCTTTGGGACATGAGTGTATATTGGACAACCAAATATTTTGAGATGGCTGACTTCAGGTTTCATACCAGAGAAGACCTCTTCTGGTGTCTTGTTGTCCAATATCTTGTGGGGTGTTATGTTCTGCACATATACAGTTGTCCTAGCTGCTTCTTCCCATATATGCATAGGTAGATCCTAGTCATGCAGCATTGCCCTTGCTGCTTCCATGATTGTTCGATTCTTTCTTTCTACAACTCCATTTTGTTGTGGATTGTAAGGAGCATTCAACTCCCTCTTAATCCCTGAATCACTGCATAACTTCTTGAAGTCACCTGAAGTGAATTCTCCACCATTATCAGATCTGAATGTTTTGATCTTCTTATCAGTTTTGTTCTCCATCAAGGTTTTGAATTCCTTGAACTTATCAAACACTTCATCTTTGTTCTTCAAGAAGTAAACCCAAGTCTTCCTGGAGAAGTCATCAATGAAAGAGACATAGTAAACATACCCACTCAGAGAACTGGATGACATCGGACCACATACATTGGAGTGGACAATTTCCAAGATACTTTTTGCCTTGCTTTCACTGCTTGCAAATGTTTTCTTTATGTTCTTTCCTTTTGCACATCCTTTGCAAACACCTTCATGCTTGGTCTTGTTTTTAGGAAGACCTTCTACAGCCTTACTTGCAATTGGAAATGCTCTATAGTGCATATGTGCAAGTCTTCTATGCCAAAGTTCACTTGGCTCCATGGAATCATGTACCATGGCATGTTTAGGTTGTCCCTTTAGTTTATACAATCCTCCCTCTTGCTCTCCAATCACTACTGCATTATCAATAGTTTTACCTTTTGGCCACATTAGAACTTGGCCATTTACAAATGCAACCCTCATACCTTTTGCATCCAATGCGGAGATGGAGAGTAGGTTCTTCTTGAGCCCAGGTACATAAAGAACTTCTTTCATCTTCAAAGACTTTCCAAAATCTAGGTTGTAGGAGGCTTCACCACTTCCTTTGATAGGGTATTGATAGTCATCCCCAAGTTTCACTTTATGGGGTGATTCATGTTCAGATAGATTTATAAAAGATTCTTTAAACCTAGTCATGTGTTTGGAAGCCCCACTCTCAATAAGCCAATCATTACAACCATGAGAAATAGTACCTCTGAGAGCAGAGATTAGAACATACTCTTCTTCGCTTGATGAGTCATCACCATCACTTTCTGCTCTAGCCTTCTTCTTTGGAGGTTCATCATCCTCGACAACATTAGCATGATATCTCTTCTTGTTGTTTTTCTTCTTCTTGTTGTCTTTCTTCTTCTTGGGACAATCTGCAGCAAAGTGTCCTTTCTCATTGCATGTGAAGCATCTTAGATCCTTCTTATTCTTTTGTTGATTGTGAAAGGATCTCTTGTAATTAGAGTGCTCCTTCTTGGGCTTGCTTCTTTTGGTGTGAGCAGCAAGAGCTTGGTCTTCACTTCCCATCTTTTCTTCTAGGGCTACAAGCTTGGCCTCTTCTTGTGAACATTCCTCCCACAGTCTACTGAAAGAGATCAATTTCTTTCTTGCACAAATTCCTTGAATAAAGGAATCCCATGACCTAGGTAGGCCATTCAGAATAGTCATCACAATTTATCCATTCTCCACCACTTCATCTACAGCTTCAAATTGTTCTTTGAATTGAGAGACTTTGGAGAAATAAGATTGAATGGTCTCTCCATTCAGCAGCTTGACCCCTTTCAATTGATTCCGCATAGTCATCTTCGAATTTATGTTCTTCCCTTCAAATAGCTTGGTCAAAGAGTCAAACATCTCCTTGGGTGTCTTTAGAGATGACACATGTGGTATGAGATGGTCTTTGATAGATTCAACAATGATTCTCTTTGCCTTGACCAAGTTCTTCTTATGCAATGCTTTAGCTTCTTCATCCTCCGGGATGGGGACTTCAGAACTGATATATGTATCCAATTCATTTTCTTCCAGGATTAATGCAATCCTATACTTCCAGGCTCGGAAGTTATCATCCCCTTCAAGCTTATCCTCAAGCTTGGTGTGGTGAGAAATCTTTAAAGAGTACTTCAAATGTAAATAGAAAATATTTAGGTCTTACCACTTGATTTGCTGAAAACTGGATCTCATCCCGGATTAGGGTTTGTCAGAGAAACCCTAAAAATTCAAAATGTGAATTTCAACTTTCTGAAAGGATAGAAAGATGCTCCTTGATGAGCTAATCAGCCTGGTATACTCAGAATTTGAGTTCTACAAAGTTTCACCCTTTAAAAATGTCTTTTAGTCTTTCCGGATTCACTAAGGAGGACCCTCAATTAGGGTTTGAGTTTCCTGAAGTTTTACCGAGCCAAAAATCTCGATCCAAATCTCTAAACTTCGATTTTTCCAAGGAGCTTCTAGTTGTGTCTTCAGATTTCAGAAATTCCTAGTTTTTAGAAAACCCTAATTTTTAGGGCCAAAATTGAAAGTGATCAAAATTGAATTCTGATTGGACAGATAGATTCACCTTGCTAAGGAGAGTCAATCTATCATATTACTTTTCCAAAATCAGTGGAGAGAAACCCAATAAACAAGAAACCCTAGTTTCCGTCACTGCACAATGTCTTCTTCTCAGGTTAGCTCTGATACCATGTTAATTTTTTAGCATTAATTCAATATAGTCTAGGATCTTTATTGAGAGAATAACATGTATAGTATATCAATGCATATCAATCATAGCAAGCATGTCAATCATCACAAGAAGCAAAACATAAGAGACAATAGACACACAGAGTTTTCGTGGGGAAAACCCTAAGGTGAAAAACCCCACAACTTCCTCAGAGATAGATAGAGCAATAGTACAACCATAGTACAACCCAAGTACAAGAGATAGAATTCTCCTAGAAACTGATCCTCCTCCTCACATGTGCGCCACTTTCTGAGTGATGTCGAGTGAGATAATGAGATGATCAAAATAGAGATCGGGAGATCTCTATTTATACTTGTCCCGACTGCCTAATAAACTTATGGGGCTGACTTGTCTAGCTTAGCACAATAACCTCATGTTACATTAATCTGGGCTGACCCCTTACAAGGTGGTCTAATAACCCATCGGTAAGTTAACACACTTGCTACACTTGTCAATATAAATGACGACACTTCCATATATAGGAATAATACATCTCTATAGGAGTACAATAAATATATATATGAAATACATTCTGAATTTACATATACATCAACATCCAGGACCTTGCATCTCCTCTTAATGAGTTAATGAGGATGCAACAACAGTCCAACCCAAATCCATTCCGGTTAGATACTCGGTTCCAGCTCCCTAATTTAGCTGGCCAAACCAATGGAGAAGCAGTGGATTCATGGATCCGCGGCCTTTCCACCTATTTCAAAACTTCCACGGGCCTTACTGAAGAGAGAAAGCTACAGATTGCAGTGCTAGAGTTGGAAGGACTTGCTCAAACTTGGTGGGACATAGAGCAGGAAAATACCACCTTGGTAATAGACATTGACGCCTCAACATAGGCTTCTTCTTCTCAACCGATCAACACTTGGGCTCGCATGTGTGAAGCATTGCGAGATTGTTTTTATCCACCCAAGTATTTTCAATCTTTATGGATCTGATGGCACCAGCTCCGCCAACTACCTACATAAGGTGTACAAGCCTATATCGAATACTTCTCCAAGCTTCGAATGTTGCTCCACATTCCAGACCCAGAAGAGGTATTAATCCTTAAATTTAATTTTGGTTTATTGGTGCAGTTCCATAGAGAAGTTGAGTTATTTAAAAATTCTACATTAGATAAATCTTTTCAAAGAGCATTGGAAGTCGAGAGGAAGATAGGTCCTTGGGGTCGTACTCCTCAATCTCATCCCAACCATAATCCCTCTACTTCACAAACTCTCACACCCAATACTTCATCTCGCTTTCCCTCCACACGTCCTAGCAACCAAAATTCCAATACAGAGTGGTGTTCCTTCCACAAGACCAATTCCCACAACACTTCAGATTGTTGTTTTTTACAATCTCTCAAGACCAACAAAACTCTATATAGAGAAGCTAATTCATCCCAACATATAGATGGCATGGATGAGGTTTTTCTTGAGAATCCTACTAAAGTAGATCCCTCATTAATCTTAATGACATCTGAAGATTCCAACTCATTTACCATACCCCTCTTTACTCATAACTGCCAAATCAAAAATTTCTTTCCCTTGCTCATCATGGACAACGACAGCCAAAAAAATTTGCTTTCACAAGAGCTAGTGCAGCGCCTCCATCTACCCACCACTCCTCATCCGAAACCATATCATCTAGGATGGGCCCAAAAGGATGGTACCCATCTATTGGTTTCTCATCGTTGCTGGGTAACATTTTCCATCGGTCAATTTAAAGACTCTGTAATCTATGATGTATCACCATTAGATTGTGCTAACTTACTTCTTGGCCTACCTTACCAGGACCAGCGGAATTCTATTTATACATCCAAATATTGCCAGTATAAACTTTCCAAGAATGGCCACACCTATATCCTTACAACAACCCCACCCAAACCCAAGCCAGAAAAAGAAAAACTCCCTCATGTCTATATCAACTAATGTGTACCTCTTTGTCTGGTCCTCCCCATTCAACCAAACAAGACCACTCATCCCATCCCAACAGCCATCTCTCCTCCCCTTCAAGAATTTGTCGATGTATTCCAACCCCCTATGGGACTCCCCCCTATCGCCACATAGACCATTCTATTAACCTCATCCTAGGTGCTGCTCTAACCAATGCACCTACATACCTCCTTGCCCCATGGGAAACAGAGGAACTTGAAAAGAAGCTGACTGAACTAATCAACTCAGGAAAAATTCAACCATCATCTTCTCTTTATGCTTCCCCAGCCTTCGTAATCCCCAAGAAAGACACCCAAGAAATGTGCCTTGTCACTGATTATAGGGCCCTTAACAAGGCCACGGTGAAGATCGGATACCCCCTACCCTGGATTGAGGAGTTACTTGACACCCTAAAAGGTGCTGAATGGTTCACTAAGTGGGATTTGACAACAGGATACCATCATGTTCGAATGAACCCAACAGATGTTTGGAAGACAACATTTAAGACCAAGTTCCGTCTTTTCGAGTGGAAGGTCATGCCTTTTGGCCTGACTCATGTACCCGCCACCTTCATGAGGCTTATCAATGATATTTTAAGGAAGCACTTGGGTCGCATTCTGATTATTTACTTAGATGAAATTATGATCTTTAGTAAGTCAAGGGAAGCCCACCTTGAGCATGTTCTTCAAGAACACTAGTTGTAGGTTAAAGAAAAGAAGTCATATTTTTGCCAGCGCTCAGTTCCTTACTTGGGATTTCTTGTGGACTCAGAAGGTATTCAACCTGATCCTTCCCGTATCAAAGCATTGAAATAGTGGCCAACACCTTATTTGGCCAACAAATTAAAAAGCTTCCTTGGTGGCATAAACTTTTATCTTAAGTTTGTTCTACATTTCTCTCAGATTGCTCATCCGTTGCATCAACTATCCAATAGAAATTCCACCTTTGCTTGGAATAAGGAAGTCACCAACCACTTTGTTCATCTCAAAGAAGCTCTATGTTCTTCCCCATAACTGATTTTTCTAGACCTCTCTACACCATTTGAGATTGAGTCATATGCCTCGCAGTATGCTATTGGCACAGTCCTTAAACAGGGAGGACATCTTGTTGCTTACCACTCGGAATCTCTTTCAGATGCCAAGAGAAGCTATAACACCTATGACAAGGACTTCTATAGCCTAGTGAAAGATCTCAGGAAATGGTGCCATTATATGTTGGCATGCAAAGGACAAACTCCAACTCAAGCAAAGTGGATGACATCTCAGATGAGGCAACGTCTACTTCCTCATCTTATCATGGAAGCAGGGGACACTTCTAGATATAAACAGGGAGGAATTGGACCACCCCTTGGTTCCACCTTCACGCTTAGCACTATCTTTGTTGCCTCCATGACCTACCATCACGCATCTCTTCACTCCATCATTCATGCTTCTTGTGCACCCACTCCCATGCATCCTTCACGCTGCCTGCAAACTCCAGCCTTCAGGATGCTCCACTCTTCATACTCCATGCAACCTGCACTCAATTCCACGCTGCCCTTCACTCCCAGACTCCACGCATCCTGCACTCAAATCCATGCTTCCCTTCACTCCCATATTCCAAACTGCCTGCAACTCTGGAGTGATATTCACGTTGTTCCCTTCTTCCAGCTCTCACGCAGCATGCAAACCCTATATTTCACGCTGCCTTCCCACTCCATTCTCAGGCTTCCCTTCACGCCCAGCACCATCTCTCTGCCACATAGCTCCATCTCCTCCTTCACACTCCCATTCACCCCTAGCTCCATCTCCTCCTTCACGCTGCTCCCTTCACGCAGCTCCACCCTTCACGCTGCTCCCATTCATCCCCAACTCCATCTCCTCCTTCACATAGCCCACCTTTATGCTGTTCTCATTCATCCCCAGCTCCATCATGCTGTTCCCTTCATGCTCCACCTACATGCATCCCACCTTCATGCTGCTCTCATTCATTCCCAGCTCCATCACGATGTTCCCTTCACGCTCCACCTGCATGCTACTCCCTTCACACCCAACTCCAGCTCCAGATCCACCTTCACGCCCTGCTCTTGCTTACGACCAGCTCACGCTCCAACTCCAGTCTGGCATCTTAGGTAACTTCGGTATGTACAATAGCAGAGAATAGATCTCCTCTAATAGGAGATCACACTACCAATAAAAAGTGGTATCTCAAGTGGAATTTGCCACTCCTACCTTATATTGGAAACAATAAAGAACCTATCCTAGGAATGGTCTTTTGCCAAGTCTTGTTGGAAGAGTGTTAAATTTGAGAATCCAAACGTTTTAGAATAGAGGTTCCATTAGAGAGCATTTTTCTTGGGTGATTCTAGACTTGGGTACACTTATCACTTAGAGGTGTGCTAGCACTAGTTGAGGGTTTTAACTATGTTTTTTCATTGGAAAGTTTGATGCACATATGATTTTGAAAACAAGGTTAGTCCTTTCTCTACATTTTTCAAATATGGAAAGAGGAGGTATGGATTCGATTGTTAGGGAAAGGATTTATGTTAATCAAAGGTGCCAAGAGATTCAATTTAGATGCCTATTTGTGTATCCTCGAGGATGAATATGTAATTGTGTTTGTACATACCCTCATTTTTTATTGTGTCTTATTTGTTTTAAATTAATTTATGCAAATATACAAAATATTAAAAAAAGGAAATGTCAACCATAACTTAATAAACTAATGTGCATGCACCTCCAAGTCTCAAAAGAAACTAATAAAAAAATAACTAATATAACAAACACTAACTAAAATCTAGCAAGAGAGGTTGTTCCTTCTCATATGCGAACATATTACCTATCAGTTCTTCCCAGTTTAGATCAAAAGTGCCCCTTCTTTCCTCCTAAACATTGAAATACATTAAAAAGGGAAGAGGTATCATAACAAATAAAAATCCCAATAGAAAGGTGAATAGCAAAGAGAAATGTAGCATATAAATTCTTAAGTCAATATGTGTGCCCATTATCTCTCGATTTAGGATTGGATCTAGATAGAGAAAAGGATTGAACTGGACATTTTTCCATGTTGAGCAATGAATTGCAATAGGTGGAATTGTAATGAATCTAGAGAAATTAAATGATGTTGGATGCTTGTTGTGAAGATCTACATAGGTTGGAACCAAATCACTATTATCTTTTTGTGGAAATATATTACTGTGACTAGAACATACTATTATATGAGTTTGAGAAGATGGTATAGGTAAAATAAAGTGGTCATGATCATGCCTTACTTTAGTGGCCCTTCAACTTTAAGCTGTGTGTACTTCTATGGTTCTCTATTGTGCGAATTATTTTTGAAATGTGTGATTACACTGACAATGTGGCTGTGCAATGAAAACCACCATTTTTGCATTGGCCATAGGTATTTGTAGGAGAGGTGGAAGGATGTAAAGGATGGGTGCAAGGGTGTAGGGTGAATATTGGAGTCTACATAAACTATTTATAAACTATATAACTAAGCTTAATTACATTTCCACATGAGCTCACCTTCCTAGTCATAGTTGGGTTTCATGATATTGTAGAAAGGAAAGTGGGGACATGATAATCTAAACCTCATAAATTGAATCTAAGTTGAACCTAAAATAAAGGAAATATATGAAAATGATAACTCAAAAAAATCAAGGAGATATATGAAAACAATATCTTACATGTTTTTGGTAATGAATAAGACTAAAGGTTAAAATAGTTGGAGGAAAAAAAACAAAATTATTGGAAAATAGGGAAATGGATTGAACAATGAAGAAGAGAGCTATATGCTTAAAGAATGGAAATGAAAGGATCATATTATTATATCAATATGCACATAACATACAAAGCGTAAATATGGATATGGATAGTAACAAAGTGAGTGGTTTAAATGATCTAGCTTCTATGGGATAAATCACCTCATTTTCAAGTTGTTTATAAAGATTTAATAAAGGTCAATAGAGTTTAATTAAAATTTATATGAACAAGTTATAAAAGAAAAGATCATGTGAGTTAGAAACTGCTCTTTTCATAAACATAAGAGCCTGAGTCAAAACTGGTAGACTCTTGAAGTTTTTCTTACATTTTATGATCAATATGATATTTAGAATCTTTCAAAACAATTAAGAAGTTCATGATCTTTATGTTTTCTAAATAGGTTTTTGGGTCACAAAATTCCAAAATTTATTGCATTAATCCCTATCAATGATTGTAATGACACAAGTATGAAAGTAAATATTCAGAAGTAAACCATTAGGTTAAACAACTTAAATGAAGAATATGTAGCTAATTTGAAAGTTCATTCCCTTTTAGACATTTTGAGTATTAGGAGAGCTTCAAGAATTTAGGTTTTATTTTAAAACCTAATGGATAGAGAAATATATATTGGGGATGGATGTTTCCTAAGATAGATAGAAATGATTCACTTCTCATGTAACAAGTAGCTATGAAGAGGAGGTGTATTAGCCCTTGTCAAGGTGTTATTGGAATTTGTGGATTAGCTCTTGTGAAGGTGGTATTGGAATCCATCTAAATGTATTTTCGATCCCCAAGTTCGACCCCCAAAAGTGTTTTAGATAATATTATAAAGATATTTTTCAATATCTTATGGGGTGGGAATGAAGAAGATAGTTGTATCCTCTAGGTTGAGCTATAACCTTGCCAAAACAATAATGGGGGATTGTTTTTAAAACAATTTCATGTTTTTGGAAGGTCTATGGTTGAAAAGAGCCTCATTGGCCTCATTTCAAAAGAAAAGCTATGGAAATATACAATTCTTTATATATACATTTCCCTTACAACATTATTAGATTGGATGAGGTCCCCATGAAAATCTATCAAAAATGTTTCAAATCATTGGAATGCTATGGTGCTAGATTTTATTGTGATTGAAAATTCTCTAACTAGGAAGGTTGGTAATGGGGAATATGTGTGGATATGATATGATATCCTATTATGCGGTGTGGAAATAAAATTTTCCTAAAACAAAATATGATAAACCATATTTACGAAAAATAGATTTATTTTTTTATCATATTATAGACTCGTTCAAAGTTAATGTATCGAAGTAATGATGGAAATCGACCCTATCTTGGAAATAGATGAGGTTTGGTTTTACAATTGGAAAATGTATTTGAATGAGTGAAAAATAATTCAATAGAAATATAAAACACTTTCTCATATGGAAAAATAATAAAGCTAGAATGTATAAAACAAAAATGAGATGTGAAACTTTAATAAATCATACTTGTCAAACTGATGTGTCTTAGTTTTCTAAAATCTAAAAAATAGAAACTCCAAAGAAAGAAAAAAACACCATATAGGAACAAGGTCCTAAATGAGATTGTTTAATGAAAAGAGGAATATAAGGCCCTAGTATCTATATGTTGTCTACAAAAAAAAACAAAATATGTTTCTCATTTATTCAATACCTTCTCATCTTGTGTGGAAAGATGAAATAATAAACTGATTGGAATTGAAAATGTCTAGAGAAGATTCATGGTGGTGGAGGGAAATAACAATTGAGTAGTGTTTTTTATCTTAGTTTTCAAGAAAAAATGGAACCTTTCAGATACACAATGAGAGGATTCATGGTGGTTGAGGGAAATAACAATGGAGTAATGTTTTTTATCCTAGTTTTCAGGGAAGGATGAAACCTTTAGATACATAATGAGGTATGTCAACTTTACCTGTGATGCACTACAAATATAGACATAGATAAATATTAAGAAATCCTTTCCTTATGATTTCAAGGTAAGGACCAAAGATCAAAATTGATTTACTTTGATTTAATTTAAAATTTTCGTATTAAAATTTTTAAATATATACTTTTGTTATTGATGATGTGTGCATCTTGATCTAATGATATAGATCTTAATCTACATATTTCAGATCCAACCATATATATCCTTGCTTATATAGCAGCATTTATTAGGCTACGCAACACAAAATTAGGAGCAGCAGGTAAGCATGATGAATGCGTAAGGGAAAACTCTACGGCCATCCGGACTATTTCTATTAAGCAAATAAGAACTCGAAAAAAAAGAGATACGTACATACAGCCATATGAAGGAGTGAAGCTACGGAATATTACATAAAACATAAGAATTGCGCAGCAGTGCATAAAAGCTGAACAACATTGGTGATAGGAAACACGCATATTCTTCCTACATTCTACATAAGCGATTAGAGGGAGGCCGCCTTCAAACTATATTCCTAATTTCAAAACCAAAGTCTTCTGGCAGGGAAGATTAATATGACATTAATTTAGATGATGTCCCCACATACATCGTCCAAGCATACCTGGCCTAGCGGAGGAATTCATAGTTTGGCCATTGTCCACGATGAATAATAAATTAGCCCTACTTTCACACTATCCTAAATCGCTATACCTTCAACATTTTATGCTGGATTCGATTTAGAAATATTATTTGTTGACTTATGGTCTTCCACTCCGCTCAGGTCATACAGGCCAGAAAGTTTTTCACGACAATCCGGTTAGACTAGCCTCGAAAACTCAAAGTTAACGCCTGTGCGGAGAATATTTGTATAAACTACTCATCTCTTGTTCAGTACATTCATGGAGTGTACTGGAAATCTAAACGGTTGTCCAGTACGGATCTCTCATTGATGTTTCCAACCTAGTTTCGATACCGACTTTCCCCGGACCTTTTCGATAACGTAAATGTGGCAATGTGCCACAGTGCCCACTGCCCCTGTCCCTGTCCCTTATCCCACGCCTTCGTGGATTGGGATCCTTGTCTACTAGGCAAACACTAATATCTATATGCACTCAGGTGTGAGGCATTCAATATCGTTGTCTCAGATGGTCTATATACACTCCACCAACACAGTAAATGTCATAGCTTTTCTCCCCAGGTCTTGAGTTGTTCACATCATCAAACAACAGGAACACAAGCGGTCACTGTCACCGGTGCCCAGAAGTTTATAGAACCTCCGGTGCCTAATGGAACACACGTGTTGGCAATCGCTGGTTATGGGAAATTATCCTTCGAGTTCCCGTGAATTTTGGCGATCGCTTCCATGAATTTTGCTATTTCATAAATTATATGACGTCTATGTCGCAAGCCCACGTGGGCCGACGCATCTTGCCCTTTGCAAATTGCGAGACAGGGCAGGCAACTATCTTGCACAGGGGCGCGAGTAAGCGATTCCAAGAACTTGATTCATAGCTTCTCCCGCCATTATTATGTTTTCCGTTGCTCACATGATTAGACAGTTCGACGACAAACTCATCCTCTCCCGAAAAAGGTAAAACGAAACTCCTGGCAGTGCTGAGCAGCCAAGATAATGGCTAAATCCATCATGCTTGCGCAGAACCTAATAGAACACGTGTTGGCAATCGACGCTATGAATTTGGATGTTTAATAAATTATCTTCGTATATTCTCCCGCCATGTTCCACGTGTTGGCAATCGAAAAATATAGATTTTGGATTTTGCTGTTTAATAAATGTTTGTAACTATAAGATGATCTTATTTTTCGTGGAATCTCATAATCTAATTTTTTATAAAATCAAAACTTTTCATTTTTAAAATTCATTTTTATTATAGAAATACAATCAGCATCCAGAAACCTTTGTTCCACACGAATTATACAATCTTTCAACACTTTATAGCATGCTTCAATACACGATATCCCTATGCAACGCACAATTTCAAGAGAGGAGTTATACCTAGCCTAAAATGTGTAGATCACTGTTTATATATATAAAAGAGATAAGAATAAAAAGCTTGTTATATATATATATGTGTGTATGTGGGGTATAATACGGATTGATATATTTAATTCTAACTGTTACATATAGACGTATTGCATATATTTTTTTATAATTTTAGATTTATTGGATAGTTAAATACAAATTAAAAATTTTAAGATTTTAAGAAGATATGAAAATAATATCTATTAAAAGGAATGAGTAATGAATGCCCATCTTGATAGAATAAGAAAATGTTATAGGAATGTATTTACTTTTCTCCACCCATTAATGAGATATATATGTATCATAATAACAATTTGAATATCAATATAGATACTAATATGATTAGAGAAAAAATAGGTAATGAAAAATAAGCACAAATAAAAATATGATACAGAAGTAGACTACTTATACATAATACTTAAATCAAATATTCACAAATATACTATAAATGTGCATAAACATTTATATACTAAAATCAAACATATACTTAAAAACAATATAAATCCTCAACAACATGGAATATGGAAAATGTGAGAGATGGAAACTAATTATTAATTATTTTAATAAGTATAAAATTGAATGGTATTCCTATTTTATTTTATAGTGTTTCTAACTAATTAAAATTTGTTTTTTTAAATTGGTTTTCAAAATTTAATTGTCTACTAGTATTACACTTCCACAAATATTAGACAAATTAAATTTATTCCAAATTTCTTACACAAAATACCAATATAGCATTACTATGATATCTATAATTCTAAGAACACTTGTTCAATAATCACTTAACTTATATAATAATACATAAAAATTGTTGATATTTTACATAGACATTTTATACTTATAATAATTTAACTTGATCATTGAAGAATTTTATGTAATATAAAATTTTATGTAATAATTATATAAAGACATTTCTCTTCTAATGAAATCTAGAGTCTTTGGTCATTAGCTTGCTTCTTTTCTCATTAGCTTGCCTCTTGTGTTGGGAATTGTCTAATTGGATGGATCACTTTTCCTTTCTCCAGGGTTTGACTATTAATATTTGCTATTGCTTCCTATGTAGCCTCACCTCCGAATCTACAACAATTGGTATGGGAGTAGTTAGTTCCTAGTTCCATGTATCTGTCTTCCCACCTAGCCTATGACAACTCTCCTGCATGAACGTTCTGCAATCGGAGAACAAATCTATTATTTGTGTTGGACATTATACACCATTTGTTTTTGGGCGTGATGCTTATTTGAAAGGATTAGTTTGAAGAACATCCTATAAGGAGTAATTTCTCCCCTGGAGGTAAGTAAACCAATGAAATGTATTTTTGATGGAAGTAAGCCTCCTGATATATCTATGACCGTAGATGTGATAGTAATATAAATAGAGTTAGGTCGTTCACTTAATTATATTTATATTTATGAAGTTTTGATAGAAGTAAGCCTCCTGATGTATCTATGACCGTAGATGTGATAGTAATATAAATAGAGTTAGGTAGTTCACTTAATCAGGGAAACTTCCCAAACTAGTCTAGAACTTATTTATATTTATGAAGTTTGATTTCAGTAGATATGGAGAGAATAGAGAGAGTTTTTGAGTTAATAGAAAAGAGATTAAAAGCTCATGTTGCCGAGTATTGAATCAACTTTACTCGAATCAACTGTAGCTGTGTGAATTTTTCATGATTAATATCAGTCTTTGTTTTATGATTGCATTCTCCTCTCTGTCCAGTAGATTGGTATCAGCGAAGGTGTGAATATTTTGTGATTGATATCAGTATTTGTTTTATGATTGCATTCTCTTCTCTGTCCAATAGATTGGTATCAAAGAAGGTTATTGCCATTGAGCATTACTTCATGAGTTAAACAGATTTGCAAGTTCATGAGAGGCATGTAGATGTTTCTTCTCTCGTGTAGAAAGGAAGACTGGAGCATGAGAGACCTGGGCAGACGAAAGAAAGGATCCTAGCCAAATTGTGTGCAAAACATGCTGGAGGTTGTTGCCACCGCTCTTATTTTGGAGCAGAGAAGCTCGTGGAAAAGGAAAAGGATCACCGATTCACGTGTGAAGAAGGAGATGTGTGAGAAAAGTATGCAATAAAACCTATAAAAATAAAATAATTAAAATAAAACATTTACAACTCAGATTTAGCAGGGAAAGCTTAAAATCCACTACTCTTCCTTGAGGAGTTGAAGTTACTCAAGGAGAATTGGGACGCGATGTTGTTATAAAAAATAATTTAATTTAATATCACGTCCTGTGTTGTTGTTATAAAAAGGAATTTAATTTAATATCAAGTCCTATGATGTTGTTTTAAAAAAAATTTAATTTAATATCACGTCCTTGAATGGAAATTAAAATCCGACCATGTTAGGAGTTGTGATATAAGTCCTATTGAACCTTAAGCGAGTTGGTGACACAGAAAAATCATTCCGCATGTGTGAAGCATTTTAAAGGAGAAATAAGAAAGGTAAATCACCAACCTTAAGTATGATTTACTAATGCGTTAATCATGATTTACAAGCCCTCTAAACATAATTTACGGATCATTATAGTAAATCCAAATATTAAACTTGGTTAAAAGGAAAGCCCTCCTTTATCCTAAAAAGGGGGAAAGGCTTTAGTAAGCTGCATTTTTTCCAAAAAAAGGAGGAAAGGCTTTAATTTGATTAAAAGGAGAAAAGGCAAAATTTTTAAAAATAGGAGATAATGAAAAAAAGAGAAAGCATAAGAAACTCTATAGTGAACATAATAAAAAAAGGTCAATTAAAGCGATTTAAGGAAGTTTTTTTTATAAAGGTGGATTTTAAGAAAGGGGGAGAAATGAGAATTTAAGTATTTTTTTTGGAGTTGTCTAAAAATATGGTTATTTTTTGCTGGAATTTGGTCTTTTTTATTTTTCAAAATCGAAATTAGTTGTTTTATTGGGATTTTTTATGGTAGAAATGGATTCAGAATTTGAAACATTGAAGATGAAGGAATCTGAGACAATAGATCAATTTAGGACCAAGGTAATGGAGGTGGTCAATCAACTAAGAATTCGTGGAGAAGACATCAAAGATGAGAAGGTTGTGCAAAATATTATGAGGAGTCTTACAAAGAAATTTGGTATTGTAGTAGTTGTTATTAAAGAATCTAAGTGTTTTTAATTACACTCAATAGATGAGCTAACATTATCATTATTGTCTTATGAACCAACAATTAATAGGGAAGAAGACTCACTTGAACATGCTTTCAAGGCACAAACTTTTGTTAGTAGATGTAGAGAAAGGAATAATAGAGGCAGGGGTAGATCTAACAACTACAATCTAACAGCTACAATTTACAGAGAGAAAACAAGCAAAGTATGAAACAAGAAGACAAGCCAAAACAATAGCCTTTGAGCTCAATGGGGAGAGGTAGAGGCTATTGACAAAACATGAGGTATGAAAAATCTAAAACTCAATGTTATTATTGTAAAATATTTGGTAATTTAGTCAATGAATGTAGAAAAAAGCAGGCATACCAAAATGAAACAAAGCTAATGTTTCTAATACATATGAAAGTACCTCGGGGACCATGTTATTAAGATGTCATGAAGTTCAAGAACGTAATAAATACTTTTGGTTGTTAGACAATGGTTGTAGTAACCATATGACAGGAGATAAAAGTCTATTTGTAAATGTTGACAACTCAATCAAGTCTAATGTCATATTAGGAGATGATAAAGTTGTCAATGTAGTTGGTAAAGGGATAGTCACTTTTCTAACCAAGAAAAATGAGAAGAAAAATATGTATGATGTCTATCTAGTCCCTAGTCTAAATCGCAATTTAATGAGTGTTGGTCAACTCATTGAACATGGTTATAAACTCATATTTTTAGATAATGCTTGCACAATCCTAGACAAATTTCCAAGTAGGAAATTCATTAGTAAAATTAAAGTGTCCAAGAATAGGATGTTTCCTTTAAATCTAAGGAATGTCAACCAATTACAGTCATGTGTACACAATGTTACAACTCTAGATGAGTCTTGGTTATGGAATTTGAGATTTGGTCATTTGCACTTTGGTGGACTGAATTTACTGCAGCAGAAGCAAATGGTAAAAGGATTTCCAACGATACATGAACCAACAAGTTCATATGAGAGTTGCATATTGGGAAAACAATGCAAAGAAAGTTTTCCAACTAGTGCATCCTACATAGAAAGAGAACCATTGGAGTTGGTGCATACTAATTTATGTTGTCCCATGCAAACACAGTCCTTACGGGGACACTTTCAATTTATAACTTTTATTGATGATTTCAGTTGGAAGAATTGGGTATACTTCCTAAAAAGTAAATCTAAAACTTTTGACAAGTTGAAGGAGTTTAAGGCTTTAGCAAAAAAACAGTTTGGTATGTACACAAAATTTTTGAGGTTTGATAGATGAGGTGAGTATGATTCCAAAGAGTTTGAAAATTATTGTAGACATCATGGAATTAAACGAAAATTTATAGCGAGATATACTCCTTGGAAAAATGGGATAGTAGAAAGGAAAAACAAAACCATAATGAATATGGATAGAACTATGCTAAAATAAAAACAACTTCGAAATGAATTTTGGGGTGAAGCGCTTGCATGCTCAATCTATATTTTGAACAGATCACCTACAAAGAGTGTCAAAAACAAAGTTCCTTAGGAAGCATGGAGCGCAACAAATTCAAGAGTTTCACATTTCAAAGTATTTGGTTGTGTAGCTTATGCACATGTTCATGGACAAATCAGAAGAAAACTGGATGTTAGAAGTGAAAAATGCATTTTTACATGGTATAGTGAACACTCAAAAGCTATAGGTTGTACAATCTAGCTACCAAGAAATTTATAGTAAGCATAGATGTGGAATTTAAAGAAGAAAAATCTTAGAATAGTTAAGGTGAACAGTCAATTACAACTGGAAATTCAACACGCTTATTACCAGCAGAAGGTCAAGTGGAACCAACAAAACAATAAGGATCTCCATCCAGATTACCAAGGTTACATGTTTAAGGTGAAAATTTAAGACAGGGAGAACAACAAGCTCATAGTCCACACTCTAGTAGTGAGTCAGATCCCACAATAGTTTCATTGAGAAAAAAAAAGACTATAATCTTAAAAGAAATATATAATCAAGATGATGAAATAAATATGAAAGAACATTTTGCATTATTTTCATGTCAGCCTATGCATTTTGAAGAGGCCATTAAAGAAGAAAAATGGATTCAAGCAACAAATGAAGAAATTGATGCAATTGAAAAAATTGACACTTGGGATCTTGTAAATATTCCAAAAGGAAAGGACAACATAGGAGTTCAACAGATTTATAAAACTAAATTCAATGAAAAAGGATAAGTGAAGAAGCATAAGGTAAGGCATGTTGCAAAAGGATTTGTACAACATCCTGGTATTGATTATGGAGAAACCTTTTCTCTACTGGCAATGTTAGGCACCATTAGAACAATGCTAGCATTAGAAGCTCAAAACAAATGGAAAATATATATGTTAGACGTCAAATCATCATTCCTAAATAGGATTTTGGAAGAAAAAGTGTGCATTGATTAGCCTCCTGGGTATGATATCAAGAATCAAGAGCATAAAGTTTACATGTTGAAAAAGGCACTATATGGTTTATTTAATAAGCGCCAAGAGCTTGGTATGGAAGATTTGACTCATATTTACTCAATAATGGGTTTTCCAGAAGCAAATGTGAACCCACATTGTGCACCAAAACATATCAACAAAACAAAATTTTGATTGTATGTCTTTATGTGGATGACATGATCTACACTGGATATTTAATGATCGATAATTTCAAATCAGTCATAAAAATAGAGTTTGAAATGACATATATTGGGTTAACGAAATATTTTCTTGGCATTGAAATGCCATATTTATATGTCGACAAAAGTATGCTAAAAATGTTTTGAACACATTTAGAATGAAAAATTGCAAGCCAATAGACACTCCAGTAGTAATAGGCACAAAATTAAGCTAGTAGGATCATGGAACAACAGTAGATCCCACCCTGTATAAGAGACTTGTTGGAATCCTGATGTATCTAACAACTAAAATACTAGACATTATGTATGCAGTGAGTTTAATTTCCAGGTTCATGGAAATTCCAAAAAAATCCCATTGGCAAATAGGTAAAATAATTTTAAGATATATTGCAGGTACAATCATTTTTTTCATCATGTACTCAACCACAAATTCCAATTCTCTAGTTTGGAGTTATAGTGATTTTGCAGGAAGCATTGATGAAATAAAGAGAACTTTCAGGTTATGCATTTAATCTTGTATTATGTTTAATTTCACGGGATTCCAAAAAGCATCCCATTGTGACAATATCTTTAGTGGAAGCAGAGTATGTGGCAGCAACATTAGTAGCCTATCATGTTGTATGGTTGAGGAGGATATTAGAAGATCTTCAGCATAAAGAAAATGAAGCAACACACATATTTTGTGACACCAACTCAGCCATAACATTATCCAAAAATTATGTATTCCATTGGAAAAGTAAACATATTGATACCATATATAATTTTATCAGAGAGATTGTAGGTAATGAAGAAATATGTTTGGAAATTTTTAAATCTCAAGACCAATTGGCTGATCTTTTCAGTAAGCCATTGGAAAGAGATAAATTTGCAATTCAAAGGAATGATCTAGGTATAGGTTCTCATGAAATAAATAAGGTAGAAAGTAAGGGACAGTGTAAGAAGAAGTAATTTCTCCCTCCGACAGAAGTAAACCAGTCAATGTATTTTTGATAGAAGTAAGCTTCTTGATGTACCTATGACAGTGGATGTGATAGTCATAGATAGAGTTAGGTAGTTTAGTTAATGTATGAAACTTGTCAAACTAGTCTAGAACCTATTTATATGTATGAAGTCTGATTTCAATAGATATATAGAGAATAAAGAGATTTTTTGAGTTAATCAAGAAGAGCTTGAAAGCTCTTGTTTCCCAATATTGAATCAATACTAGCTATGTGATTTTTTTGCGATTGATATCAGTATTTGTTTTAAGATTGTATTCCCCTTCCTTTCCAAGAGATCCACATCACAAGAGATGTCAAGGAACCAATTCTAATTCCACTTTCAGCTCCAAATATTTCTATTCTCGAGAATTTTTCATTTCTCTTAATCACCTCTCACTGAGGCCCTTATCGTACATATTCTAGGATTTATATACTTCTATCTCACAACCTTCATCTCTATGGCCTAATTCTTTAGCTCTACGCTCTAGAGGATTCTATTTATAAGTTCATATATGCGACACTCAGTTAATCAATGTTTTTATATTTCCTCTACATTGATCTATCATCATAGAACACATACTTTCTTTCCTTCACTTTCAACCAGTGTACCCAACCTCACACATTGATATGAATTATTTCTTAGTGTTCACAATGGATGCCTCTGTTGCATATCTCTCATATTTTTTCCAGGTAATAATATAAGAGAGCATCTTCTCTTTTATTTAAAGTTTCCCCAAAACCCTAGTTTCCAATATATAATAGGTTGCAAGATAATTATACATCCCAAGAGGAGCGCTATAAGATATACATGACAACAATAACTCCAGCCAGCAATCGTGCTCTCTTATATTTTTCAACATAGATCAACCCCCTACGAGAAAATATTTCTAGTGGCCAACAAAGTAAGATGTTGGATGCAATCTTGGGCAATGCCAACTCCTGTAGTAGTGTGGGGTCCTTGGATGGTCTTCATAACTCACAGTTCAATAAATACATAACATTTCATGCCAGTAAATTTCCACAGAGAAAGTCCAATAACAGGTCTCTTAAGTTGCATGCTCTCATCCTCTGTCATAGGTCCACATTATTAGCTGATCTGCTATGTCTTGAAAAAAAATTTAGTACAAATCTTACAAATACAAAAATATGTTTGTTTGAAAATTTAGAAAATCAAAATTCACAATTATAATGCAATCTTCACAAGATCAACATGCAATTTTAATTAAATGTTCCTCAACTAAAATATAATGTTTTATTACATTGTACTTCATGTTTAAATGTTATCACATTCGCATACTAATATAAATATAAGCAGAGTTGAAGAGAAAGAGTAATCTGCTTACAGAATTCCTAGGAAGTTTACAGAAGGTCAACTTTAGTGTTAGTCCCATTCATTAAAGATAGGGTATGCAGAAATGGTGAAGAGTATTTTGTGATTTCCATACCTAAACCACCACTTTCCTAGTAGAAAGATGAAGGTTGTAGGGGAGTTTAAAAATTCACAAGCACAAAAAAAAGATTAATACATAGACACAATAGAAGAAATTTGTGTTTCCTCTTCTCTTTCTCTCTATATATATTAAGAGGTGAAATTACATATATATACATAAGCACTATTTTTCTCGGAAATCGAAATTTCCCTCGGGCCAAAAATGATATGAAAAATAACCTTCCAAAACTTGTGGGAACCTACAACTATTAGAACATCAAACTTCTCTATTGGGTCTTTATTTAGGCTCTATCGGGTTGATCCCAGAAATCCCTAGTTTGATGTAATGTGGCTTTTCTACGAACCTCTAATACCTTAGCTCTGAAAAATCACCCTTGCCTCTTTGCGGTTTCTTCTGCTACACTCTTAGGCTTCCTCTCAATGAATCCATCAAGAAACACTCATACATTGATTCTAATACACTATTAAACTTGCTTGTGTCGGTATTTCTCTTTAACACACTTTTTGACACCTATGAGATAACACTACTGATACACTTTCAGTTTTTTCTCCATCAATGATTCCAAAAACATTGCGCATTTAATGATCAGGAAGACCTACAATGTGGGATAAATTATGTCCATTCAACTATTTCCACTTGTCATCCTTCCTGATCTTTGGATCTCAGTATTTTAGATATTGGCATAATCTTCAAGCACATAACAAATTCTCATCGGATGAAACTTCCAATGATGGACTTTTGATAAGACTTCATGTGGTGGTAATAAATGCAGTAGGTGAAACTGTAATGTTTAACAAGATTGAATGTAGTGCCATTAAAATTCACTATAATACTTCATCTATGTGGGTATGGGTTTCCTCACCTTATAAACTGAACTTGACCTAGTTGAAGCTACCTCCATCCTTGTTATTGAAAAAATGTTAATATTGTGTTGACTTGAAAGGACAAACTGATTGAATAGTGGTTTAAAGAAATAATTATATTGAACCTTATTCCCCTTAATTATTCCTACAAAATTTTCAAATTAAGTTCTGATGTTCCCTACAACATTCAAAATCCTAAGTTATATCTATTAAATTCAAATAAATTTCTAGACAAGGGTTTCGTAAATATGTTTCCAATTGATATTTTTATCTTTGAAACTCAACATAAATTTTGTTACAATTCACAAGCTCTCTAATAAAATGATACCTTGTATTAATATGATCACTACTTGTTACTAAAAACATGAGTCCTTGACATGTAAATGGCATATTTTTTATCACAATAAATCTAAGTTGGTCCTTCATGTTCATGCAACAATTTAGTTAAAATTCCTCTCATTCAAACTATCTGACATGCTACTCTTGTCACTTCTACATACTCTACTTCTGCAAATGGAAATGTCACAATGAGTTTCCTATTAGATGCCCATGCTATTGCACCAGACACAAAAATGGATACATGACTAGATGTGCTCTTCATATCATTGTTGCAACTTTCACAATCATTGTCTTTATAACTAATCAACTTGAAATATGAGTCTAATGTATACAAAATTCTAAATTCATTTGTTCCAACAATGGAAATGTCACAATGGGTTTCCTATTAGATGCCCATGCTAATGTACCAGATGCAAAAATGGATACATGACTAGATGTGCTCTTCATATCATTGTTGCAACCTACACAATCATTGTCTTTATAACTAGTCAACTTGAAATATGAGTCTAATGTATACAAAATTCCAAATTCAGTTGTTCCAACAATATATTTCATAATTCATTTTCTAGATTGCTAATGAGTAGTATTCAATGAATCCATAAATATAGAAATTAATCCTACAACATACATTATGTCAAGCCTTGTTGCTATCAAATATATGAGACTACCAACCAGTCTCTTATACAATGTTGTATTAAAAATTCACCCTAGATCCTTCTTGCTTAGCTTTGTACCAATTGCAATTGGTGTTACAAATAGTTCACAATTCACAATTCACCATCCTAAACATTCTCAATATTTCCTTAGCATACTTAGATTGAAAAATAAAAATACCATTCTCAGATTGATTTACTTCAATGCCAAGGAAATACTTCATCAACCCCAAATCAATCATCTCAAACTCTATTTGAGAAATCTCTAGTGAAAATTAAATCGTCAACATATAAGAAAACTATCAAGATTTTACCTCCCTGATTGAACTTAGTATACAAGGTTGTCTCACTCAATCTCTTGTTGAATCCATTTCTACTCAAGTATTCATCAGTTCAATTGTACCAAACCCTAGGTTCTTATTTCAATCCATAAATGGCTTTCTTCAACCTATAGACTTTGTCTTCATGTCCATCAATCTAATATCCTGGAGGATGCTTCATGTACTCTTATTATTCAAAGAATCCAATAAAAAATGGAGACTAAACATCCATCTAATATACACTCCACTTTTTTTGTGCCCCAATGGCTAACATCGTCATCATAATGTCAAGTCTAGATAGAGGTGCAAGGGTTTCATTATAATTAATACCAAGTTTTTGTCTGAAATCCTCAACCACAATTCTAGCCTTCATGTGCTTCTCAACTTCTCCTTCAATGTTCAACTTGGTCTTGTAAACCCATTTCACACCTATATAGTCCTCATATCAAGGAAAATCTGCAAGTTCCCAAGTATAATTTCTTTCTATAGATTCAATCTCTTCATCCATAGCTTTCACCCAAACTTATTTCTTAACAACTTCCTCAAAAATTTTAGGATCATATGTAATTAAAGAAAAAATTGAAAATTGATCTAGTTCTTCATAATGTTTATATAAATCACTTAAAATCCTATTACTTCGAGCTTTAATTTTGTTTCTTAATGTAGCTAATGTGGTATTTGAATCACTACTTACCTTTGATCATGTTGCTTGTTTGGAAAACTTATGAGCACCTTCTGAATCACTCTTTGATATGAGATGTCTTCTACATATTGTCTTAGATGATTAAAAACATTCATGAACTGAGTCATAAACTTATCTATAGAATCTAATTCCTTTATATTCAAACTTTCAAAATCACCCCTCAAGTTCTACAACTTGACAATATTCACCTTAGATACACTCTAATAACTGGTTTTAAGAATGTCCCAAGCCATATTTGAACATTCTACATTAGACACTTTTGGAAAAATAGTGTCATCCATGCCTTGTTGAATAAGATCGAGAGATCTATTATATCTCTTTTTATTTTCCCTCAACTGATTACTCATCATTCGTCAAAGCTAACTCTGCTACAAGGTCTGTGGGATCTAGATATCCAACTATTACATATCCCCATAAATATCAAGAATGCAACAATGTTCTCATTTTGATTGACAAGGTATCATAGTTCTTCCCATTTAAAATGGGAACCAATGGCTGAGTCAAACTATTGCTTGAAGGCATTTGTTAGAGGAGACCCTCGAGCCCCTCATTGTCATTATTATCTTATCGTAAATAAACTATGTAATTGGAACTCTAATGACTAATTAGTTGGAGATGGTGTATAACCTCTCCAACCAACTTCACTATGTATAAATAATTATATCAAGATGAATACAAGCTAGTTTAATGTTCTGCCCAATACTCTCATCTTGATGGTTGAATAGGTGTGTACTTTGATATTTGTTTAAATGCATGTGTTCCCAATGAACACAACATTGGCGTCATTTCCATTCTCGTTTGGTATGGGTGACAACAACAACAAAAGGGAAGTGGTTTGAACCCGAAAGAAAGGTAGGTGGAAGGAAAATTGCAAGTAAAAGTGTTAGTTAAGTGCTTGTCACGGAATTAACTCATTGTTACAATACTTAAACATAAAGGTTGCGAGAAATTATAGAAGAGAAAATTTGTAAGTTTATTCTTGGCGTAAAGAATGTACTGTTCAAATATTATACACCCTATCTAAGGACGAAAGGTATTTTATCTTAAGAAAAAATCATTTATGTGTAACCACAATATCTTTTAAGTTAAATACTGTTGAGTACAAGGATACCAAATATTGTTGTGTAGTAAAGTGTGATTCATTTTCTAATTAAATGATGGTTTTATCAAAGATATGTTAATTGATATTGTACTCATGTTAATGAACTCGGCATAAGATTCATCAACCTACAATTTATTTGATGTTTCTCTGTTGTATTGCTCACTAATGACTGAAGCAAATCAACTGGACTTCACTTATTATCGCAACCCTCATGAGCCTACAAGATATATATATATATATATGATCGGACTACGTGAGGGAATTGTCTTAATTGATCAATAATGTATAAATATTACATTAAAGTTCCATTGACTAAGCATGTAGCCGACTACAAGTATTTAACTCACCAAGCGACTACCCTTCCATTATAGAATATCCTATTGACTAAGCAGGCTCACCGACCGGAGCAGTCATCAACATGTTGACAAAATGTGAATGTAACCAACTGACCGACGACTGAAGCAAATGACTGGAAATATAAGCACACTCCATCGACTAGAGAAACGCATTGACCAGTTGGAGGATAAAGCAAATCCGGTAGACTCCATGCTCATCGTTTATAATTTTTAATATCCAAAGAATAATATTTTTTTTTTAATATCCAAAGATTAATATTTTTTTATATAGAAGTATTCATGAATATGTCAAAGATTATTTAAGGTAAAAAATACACAGAAATGGAGTTTGGAAGGCCTTAGTAAGTCGTTGATTATGCACTTCGCAAACAACTATTTGTAATGTCCCTCAAATCCTAAATTTAAAAAAAAAATTATATAGGTCTATTACTTAACCAAGACTTAGGATTAGAGTAACAATACCTTCAACATTGCATTAATTACTAGAAATAGCATGGAATTTATGGCTAGTTGTAATGTCCTTAAATATTGTTTACACAATGTTGGTCTTAGCATGATTTTCAATATTCCATACCTCAGTATGCTATTTTCTTCTATTTTACTTTGAGGTAAGAGGAATTGTAAGGTTCCAGGTCTTACTTAGCTCCTATGAGCTAATGTATTTTACATTTAACTTGTGCAAGTGCCTATAGGGACATCTAAAGGGTCACTCAAGTTTTAATTGATTAAATGACAAAGGGATAGGGATAAACCCTAAGCCCTAAGCTTATCCTAATGCAAAGGCGCTGAAACAACAACGAACACACCTACTATGGAGATGTGGATAAAAATCTAAATGGTGGTGGAGGTTGGTTGGGCCTTTAATGCTAGCCATGTGACAAGCTCTATAGTGGGATCAGCGCTGGTATTTGGATGTAAGTCTGAGAAATACCCTAACTTCAGTTAATTTCCTATTCTTTGCTTGCTGGTGTGTGGGAGAGGAGGGTAGAGCTCTCTATGATTTATGGGTGGAGAGATGGGGTATGCGCATGACCAAAGCATGGCTCTTGGTCTGTGCAACCCCTGGAAGTTTCAGTGATCAGCGTGGACATCCTTGCTACTGAAAGGTGAGAAATTAACGTGTTTAGGGTTTTAGCTTGATGTTTCCACATGTTTAATTTTTTCGTGGCTCGAAAAGGTCTGACCATTCATTACTTGTTTCCTATGTTTGAGAAGAGACACAGTGTTGTTGCTGGGTGACCTCAGCTGGGTGTTGGAGGCTTCCAGGTTCGAGATAACCTGGTAAGACCTGGGCTCACCAATGCCTCTAGCATGAATTTCTTTGTTGGTTGAAAGGTATGGGATTCTTTTATGTTTAATGTTGGACATCATGTTTAAGTGGTTGTGCTTGGGAGGTACAAGGGTTTTAGCCAACTTTGTCCATTGCTTTACTGGGTTGCGTTTTTCTCTCTAGCGTTGGTCTTATGGGATGATGGCTATATAATTTGGGCCATAGAGCATTGTTGTAAGGCTCTGTGTGAATATTATTATGCTCTGTTACTTATAAGAAATTATGGGTGTTTCATTTGATGGATGAGCCGGTCTGGGCATTTTCCAAACTTTGGTATAAACTTGTATTTACATATGTTTTTCTGGCTCTCGGGCCCTATTAGCAATGTGGTTTCTAATTAAGTGTTTAAGTTTGTATCCTGTGGAAATAATGTTAACCTGACTGTGGTTTACCATTTGTGTTGAATCCTTGTATAATTGGACTGTGTATTTTAATTGATTAGTGCGAATTGCTATTTTAATGGTTGTATTAAGCTTGAAATGGAGATTGGAAACTCATGAAATCCTTCTATTGGGTTGATGACGAATCTGGAAAAATCAGGTGAAAAATCTTACTTT
Source organism: Larix kaempferi (assembly GCA_027924585.1). Taxonomy (NCBI): domain Eukaryota; kingdom Viridiplantae; phylum Streptophyta; class Pinopsida; order Pinales; family Pinaceae; genus Larix; species Larix kaempferi. The sequence continues at coordinate 3,334,776 of BSBM01001138.1, forward strand.
GTATTTTATTAAAAACATTGTCTTTAGATCTTTGCTTACTCATTGTGTATAAATCTCTGATTTTCTGTCTATTTTATAAAGTTTGTAACTCTGAAATTGGCTAGTTAAATTCGTATTAAAAGCATTAAATTCCTAGTTTTACTACAGCGAGCCCTAAAATGCTAAATATTGTGGTAGATTACGTGTTCTAAAAAGAATGCTATTCGGTTGACGATCGTTGATGAATGTGATGTCGTTTTGTTAATGATGGTATGTCTGGAAAAATGTATGAGCATTTATTTAAATAACTCTATCCTAAGGGATGTGCCCTACGAAATCTAATTAAGGCTATAATATTACTACGGTTTGATTGCTATGGATTTATTTATTAGTGTTAGTACATTTCATTGTTTTTAGTCTGTGTCCATAATATAGAATATACATAGTTTATTTATATCTTTTAAATATGGGACAGAGTGTGTGAAGCCTTACATTTTGGAATTTATGGGCTTTCATGAGTCGTGGCTTCTATACATATTCTTTGTTGATCACTCTGGAAATGTATAGGTACTTTGATTTCCTTATTATAGATGTTGTGAATTCTATTAAATTCTTAGGTTAGGATTATATGGATTTAGATTATCGTGACATGGTTTTTAGAATGGAACTATAGTATTTCGATCTATTCCATAAATCTAATTTGTTTTGAATTTAAAGGCATATTTAATATATTCTACGGTTTGTCTAATATTTACGATTTATAAGTAAATATTAGGAAAAGATTAATTTTATATAGGTATTATTCATATAATTATTCCAGGTAGATTTTAGGGCTTGGCCTGGAAAAATCCTAAGTTTAGGATTTTCTCTCTCTGTGTAATGAACTATGGGTGTTTTCTCCATATTCATTTAAACCCGAAAGCCATGGCTAAGCAGTTCAGCCAATGACTTTATTACAAGGAAATATATATAGTCCTACTTTAAATATTAAATCAAATACATTCAGATCTATAGCAGAAGATAATCTAAGCATAATAAGCCATTCAAACAATATTTATGCATAACTGGAACGTTAATATAAGACCTGAAAACAGATAAGAAAAACAATAATGCTAATTATAATCATAAATTTACTGAAAACATGATAACTGAAACGCAGATAAATACATATCATTATTTTAATGCAGACCAACTAACTTAGGAACTGCCATGTTCCTCCCAACCATAGACCACAACCTGTTCCTGGATTGTTCCACCGGTCACCCCCGAGCCGAACTGAGCATGAAAAGAATCTAGAAGGCCTAGGTGTGTGGTTTGCTATCTTCTTTACTACAATAGAGTAGTCACAAGGTCCGTTTACCAACCTGTATGTGTGAATCTTTTGGAATAACTTCCCCCTGATAATCTTCACAGTCCTATCACTAAGACAATCCTATTTAATAGGACACACCAAATATCATAAATATGATGTTTGAGAGCTCAGATTCACGACTGGACCCTCCAGTAAACTTGGAAAACACTTGCCCCATGCAAAGTTCCTCTCTCTGCTATTTATAATTTTTTAGAACAAGGCTGCTAGGAAATTAGGTCTTTTGCTCACTCAGTTAACTAACTGACTTTCTAGGAGTTCTGTTTTTATCTTTAATTAGGAAATTAATTTATTTTAATCCTCGCAATTTATTTTAATCTGTATTTAATAAAATTAGACCTTTTACTCACCTAACACCTAGTTAGATCTTTAGTTATCAGCTACTAACCAATCTAGACTCTCGCATGCTCAGCCCCTCTTTGTGTGGCAGTCTGAGTCAGTCAAAAAGAATAAAATAATAATAGTTTGAGCATTAAAGTAAAGAATTAAATGGATTACTGATGCTCCAGAGCTCCCAGCTCAACATCAGTTAATCAACAGGAGTTTAAGTGTTCTAGAGCATCCCAATTCAACACTTACTCAACTAACAGTGCTTCCAGAGCCCACTTTGCAGAACACTATCCACAATAATTCAAATGTTCTATAGCTCACTTGCTCACATCATTCAATAGTTTGGTTCTATTCAGAGCTCACTTGATCAACACCCAAACATAACAACATAGGTATTTTCATAGTTCTTTTTAACTCAACACCTATCAACCATAATTAAGGTTATAACAACAATTAATAATAATAATAAAATAGTCTTTTCTTGGGATATTACATCCCTCCCTGCTTAGAACAACATCGTCCTGGTGTTCTAGGGACTTGAACTGAAGCCGTGAAACAAGGAGGGGTATGCCTCTTTCACTACAGTTTCATTATCCCATGTGGCCTCTTCAGGCCTAAAGTGCTTCCATTGCACTTTCAGCTGGATAATGGTTCGCTTTCTAAGCGACACCTCTCTCCTGTCTAGAATATGAAGGGGATCCGATACAAATTCCCCTTCGGGTTCTACCTGTAACAAGGACCAATCAATGACATGCTTAGTATCATAAACATATTTCTTAATTAAGGATGCATGAACAATATTGTTCACTTTTACATGTGCTGGAAGTGCTAGTTCATATGCCACCGGCCCTTTCTTGGCCAAAATTTCAAATGGTCCACAAAACCTGGGAGCTAGTTTCCTGCATTTGCCTAAACTTAAGGAGATTCTTTTGGATTTTAAAGTAAACATGTTCCCCGACTTGATACTCTTTGTCTTTTCTTTTTCAGTCCACATAGCTTTTCTGCCTGTCTTGGGCCTCTTTTAAATTCGGTTGTACCTTAACAACTAGTTGTTCTAAATATTTTAAAATATCCGGCCCCAACATGAGCCGATCCACCAAGCTGTCCCAAGTCATCGATGTGCTACATTTTCTTCCGTAAAGTATTTCAAAAGGGCTCATTCTAGCCAAGGATTGGTATCCGTTGTTGTATGCAAATTCTACAAGGTGAAGATATTCTTCCCACTAGTTAGGATTTTTCATGACATACATTCGGAGCATATCTTCTAGTATCTTATTTACTCGTTTAGTCTGCCCATCTGTTTGTGGATGGTAAGTAGTGTTGAATTTTAATTGCATTTCCAAACCAGAAAATAATGATCTCCAAAAATTGCTTGTAAATTTTGTATCTTTGTCGGAGATAATAGCTTTAGGTATTCTATGCAATCGAAAAATTTCCTTCAAGAAAATATCAGCAATGTTTACATCTTTATAAGTAGATTTCACTGGAATAAAATGTGCAGATTTAGATAGTTTGTCTACTACAACCATGATTGAGTCATTCTGTTTCTTGCTTTTTGGTAAGCCGGTGATGAAGTCCATACTGACCACTTCCCATTTCCATTCTAGAATGGGTAATGGTTGCAGCGGTCCCGTTGGGTGCTGATGTTTAGCCTTAACCAATTGGCACTCCTGACATTTGGCAATGAACAATGCCATGTCAATTTTAAATTTTGGCAAAAAAAATTCCTTTTAACAACGGATAACATTTTCTGGTAACCTGGATGCTCTGAATAGGGTTTCTGGTGGAATTCATTTAATATATCAGATATGATATTCTCACTTTCTGGAACATACCATCTGTCCTTGGACCACAGTGGTCCTGTTTCGTCAATTTTATAATCTTTATGTTATGTAAACAGTCTATCCTCATGTATTTTCTGAAGTACTTCAATGTAAAAATGGTAATTTTTGCTTGTTGTCCTAATTTCATCATGCAGATCAGAATTGGTTTTACTCACTATCACCTCATGAATTAGGTGAATTATTTGGCTTAATGCATCTGCAATATTATTTTCCTTTCCCATGATGTGTTTTAATTCAAAATTATACTCATTAAGGAAGGCCAACCACCTGGCTTGGCTGGCATTTAAATCTGGTTCGTCGAATAGGTATTTCAAGCTCATGTTATCAATCTTGAGGAGGAATTTCTTCCACATGAGATAGTGCCTCTACATCTTCAATGCATGGATGATGACAACTAGCTCGAGGTCATGAGTTGGGTAGTTCTTCTCGTGCTCTGTTAATTTGTGTGACTCGTAACAAATTGCAAAGGCAATTTGCATGAGGAGTCCCCCGATTCCTTCCTTACTTGCATTAGTACAAACCACAAAGTCTCCATCTGGGTCTACAATCCTTAGTATGGGGGCAGTTGTTAAAAGTTGTTTTAGCTTCTGAAAAATCTCTTCACACTTGGTTGTCCACAAAAACTTACTTTCCTTTTTCTGCAATGAGGTCATAGGACATGCAATCCTAGAGAAGTTCTCAATGAACTTCCGATAGTACCATGCTAAACCCTAGGAATGATCTGATGTCAGTGACACTTGTCAGGGTATGCCATTCATCTATGGCTTTGATTTTCTCCGGATCTACCACAATGCCTTTCTCGGAAATGATATGGCCAAGGTACTGTATATCAGGTCTATAAAAATCACATTTTCTAAAATTAGCATAGATTTGGTGCTCTCATAGGATCTGTAATTCAATCTTGAGGTGCTCCTTATGCTCTTCCTCATTCTTAAAATAAATCAGTATGTCGTCGATGAATACTAGTATGAATTTCTCTAAGTACTTACTAAAAACACTGTTCATCATGCACATAAAATTAGAAGGTGCATTCATTAGCCTGAAGAGCATCACTACAAACTCGTAGTGATAGTACCGTGTCCTAAAGGCAGTTTTGCTTATGTCTTCGTCCTGGATTCTTACTTGGTGATATCCGAAACACAAATCGATTTTGGAGAATACTCTTGCCCCTCCGACTTGGTCAAATAGGTCATCAATCCTCAGAAGGGGATATCTGTTCTTTATTGTCATCTTATTCAGCTGTCGATAGTCGATGCACATCTGCATCGTTCCATCCTTATTCTTTACAAAGAGAATGGGTGCTCCCCAAATGGATACACTCGGGTGGATATATCCTTTGTATATAAGTTCTTGAAGTTGAAGTTTCAGCTCTACTAGTTCAGGGGTGCTCAGGCGGTAAGGTGCCTTGGAGACTGGTATCGATCCCAGTACTAGCTCGATGGAGGAATACAAATCTCTCTTGGGTGGTAACCCGGGTATTTCATCCGGAAACACATCTCGATAATCTGCTAAGACTGGAAAATCCTCAATCTGTTGTTCTCTTTTTTCTTCTAAGTTATGAATGTTGACGGCATACAACTTACAGTCCTTTCATACGCACCTCTTAACTTGCAAGGCAGAGATCTGTCTAATAGACACATTCTTGGGTATACCCTGTACCTTTCTCTTGTTTCCTTGTTTATCCGTGCATGTGAAAGTTTTGTTTAAGCAATCTAGCATGACGTGATGTTGTTCTAGCAAATCCATACCAATCAGTAGGTAATAGGAACCCAAGGGTAAAATGTTTAAGTATGCTTCAGTTTGAAATCCGTTCATGTCAAGTTGGCAATTTTTAACTAGCTTAGTAATTTTTCTTTTTGTTCCCAAGGCTAACTGCACCAACCATGGTTTAGCATGTTTCACATTTTTCAACTTGCAAATTTCAACAGTTTTAGGGGATACATAACTACAGCAGGCCCCCGAGTCAATTAAAATAGAAACATAAATGTTTGCAATCTTACCTTCAATTTCAACCATCGTGGACTGATGGTCTGCTTGCCTTCCCTCTAGGGCAGCACATATTTGGGGTGTCTGTGACATGTACTCTACGGTTTTCTCTTCCTGTAGGTTGTTCATAACTTTGGTGCCTTTGTTGTTTGGGAAATCTCTGTAATAATGGGGTCCCTGACACCTCCAACATCTTCTAGGTATAGGGGTTGTTCTAGTCCCTCTCTCTACTGCAGGTTTATTAACACTCTGTGCTGGGCTGCTTGACTGTGTTCCATACCTTGGAAAATTTTTGTTAGATGGAAAAGTGTTGTTCTATTTGTGGTATGGAGGTGGTTTGAACCTTCTTTTTCGATTGTCAAAATATGATCTCATCTTGTCCCTCTTTTTGTTTATAACCTCAGTTCTGTGTTGGTTGTGCTCATAACATAGCCTAGCTTTGTATAAATCCATTTCTAGGGTCTTGGGTGCATCGAATTCAATTATTTCCTTGTAGTAAGTTGGAAGGCACCCTAGGAACTGCTATATTTTTACTTTCTCATCTCTTGCGTAAGGTACGCAATGTAACAATTCAAGAAATCTGTTGATTAATGCATCCATGGTAAGGGAGTTTAGCTGTAGCTCATGAAATTCTTTTATTTTCTTATCGAAGAACGTCTCTGACATGTATTTCTCTTGAAAGAATTTTTTGAATGTTGTCCATCCAACTTGATCTCTTTTTATATTCTTGGTATGTTTTAGGTCCTGCCACCATCTGATAGCTTTACCATTTAAATTTTATATGGCCAAACAAGCCTTCATACAACTGGAGTACTGATTTACCTAGAAATATTTGTTCATTCCCAGCAGCCACTCTTTAGCTTTATCTCCTGAGACTAGGTCTCTTTCAAAAGTTGGAGCCTTAATTTTCTTAAATTCTCCTTGCACATTGTCTCCTCTCTTGTATTTATTTTTACAATGAGATGATGCATAAGAGTCTGAAGAGTACTCAGATTCAGGGCCACGGGAGTTGGATGAGTTGGAGTGTTCAGGTGACTCTTCAAGTTTTATAAATCTAGGCTATTCTCTCTCTTTCTGCGGTGTTGTTTAGTTTGATGCTTGTTTGTAGAATGGGTTGTCTTCTTATGAGTTTTATTTCCTGTCACATCCCCTCCCATCATACCAGGGCGATAGAGAGAACGCGAGGCTAAAACCGGGCAACTAGCCCCATATTTATTAACATAATTCACAAAGCATCAAGAGTGGACATATGCAGATGTAAATGTATATATATATATATTTAAGAAAACACAGTGGAAGTAAATTCTATTACACATCTAGCATACAATCAACATATTCATGCCATTCATCAATTAAAAACAATACAGAATTAACACAAGAGAGTACTTATCTTAAAGCAAAGTAGTCCCAAGCAATTGGCTATGCAACTGCAACGTTCCACCCAACCATAGGCCAGTTGTGCTCATCAATTTATCAACACAACTGGCACCCCCAAGCTGGGCATGATCTCTACAAGGAAAAAAGCGAACAACAGACTGGCACATAGCCCAAAGATACACCAAAATCAGCGAAGCCAATCTACAGTGGGTTTATCAGGTTGCTAAGGAAATGGAAAGGGAGAATTGATAAGATAGTGAGCTCAACCCTAGAGATATGGACACCCTATGCAAGATCTATCTAGCTTGGTCCCCACAATACCTACACACCTGACACAAGGAAGTATTCCCTTCACTACTACATAGTCCCTCAGGACATACCTCCCATTCTAGTGTTCTTCGAGGTGTGAATAGAAGAGCAACCAACCCTTTTGATCTTCTTGAGAGGTTACCTTCTCACTACGTTTATCAAGCCAATTTTGTCCTCTTCCACTCCTAAATTCTTTCCCACAAGTTCAAACCAATACAAGGATGCACACAACAGCAAAATCACAAGTGTTGGGTATGAAGAAAAGTGTGGGCAACCAAAAACGAACTGGTGGATGGGGAATCAACCATGGGAGAGAAAAATAGTTCCCTGAAAACGTTCATGGGCATTCTAGGGGCAGAAACGACCTCTATAAAGTCCTAAAATGTGACTCACTTTCTCCTAGCCACTGTGCAACACAAAAACAAGCTCCCAGCTATGGAAAATGTAGGAAAATGATAGAAAACATGAAGGAGAAAGACCCAGCTAGCTCAGACTGCATGAGAGAGAAAATACCATGGGTGAAGAATGGCTTTGGGCACCATTTTGTGGGTTTTTTCTTGCCCAAGAAGCAAAAATACGTTTTCCCAGGTTGATGGCTTGCCCATGCATGAAATTGGCTTCCATAACTCTCCATTCCCAAGGCATTAACTACCTCAACCAACTCTTGGAAGAATTAAATGATTGGGTGCATAAGTCAAATTGGGTAGTTGAGGGTTTATGGGTTCCTTCATTAACATTTGGATTAACACCATTGGCTCAAGGGCTTGAATAATTTCCCTCCCTATTCCTTGTAGAATCATGCCCCCGTCTCTTGTTGCATTGCATAGCTAATTGTGGGTATTTCATTAAAATTTGTATTTACATGATGTCTTAATTTACATCATGCATGTACAACACAAGAACCATAGGCATCTATTTTTAATTTTCGATACATAAAACGATAAATCGATGGCGGGGCCTTGGCCTTGAGCTCCTCACAATGATTTAATAATGATATTTACATCATTTACAATTTTTAATGTAATAGGGTAAAGATGGGGACATGAGATTTCAAGTTAATGTTTGTAGCAATGCCTCATTTACTTTTTGTTGTTCCCTTCTCTCGTTCAAGTTATCATCTTTGAAACTACAGAATTCTTCCTGTAGGATTTGCACTATTTTCAGTAGGTCAGAGGCCTTGACTTCTCCCATACTATCATTCAGTTCAATTACTATTTCTTGTTCCATGGGTATTCAATTCAGGTTGCCATGCTAACTGTCTTCTCTTTCAGCATTCATATTTGCCTTTTTCGTCCTGAAACAGTTTTTCAATGTGCAAGCAAACAAGTTTTTATTAGTTTATTAGTTTGCAGCGGTAGTGTAGGCTCATAGGCCTCAAGTTTTCGAATCTGGGCGTTTATACGATTTGTAATGTCCCTCAAATCCTGAATTTAAAAAAAAAATATATAGGTCTATTAATTAACTAGTACTTAGGATTAGAGTAACAATACCTTCAACATTGCATTAATTACTAGAAATAACATGGAATCTGTGGCTAGTTGTAATGTTCTTAAATATTGTTTACACAATGTTGGTCTTAGCATGATTTTCAATCTTCCATACCTCAATATGCTATTGTCATCTATTTTATGCTATTGTTGATCTCATAGCATACTTATGTTTGATTTATGATCTTTTATCTTATAACTTTGTTCTGTATGTGTGTGATCCAATTATATTTTTTTGAGTAAAACTGGAAGCTATTTTACTTTGAGGTAAGAGGAATTGTAAGGTTCCAGGTCTTACTTAGCTCCTTTGAGCTAATGTCTTTTACATTTAACTTGTGCAGGTGCCTATAGGGACATATAAAGGGTCACTCAAGTGTTAATTGATTAAATGACAAAGGGATAGGGATAAACCCTAATCCCTAATATTATCCTAATGCAAAGGCATTGAAACAATGGTGAACACACCTACGATGGAGATGTGGGTAAAAATATAAATGGTGGTGGAGGTTAGTTGGGCCTTTAATGCTAGCCATGTGGCAATATCTATAGTGGGATCCACACTGGAATTTGGATGTAAGTCTGTGAAATACCCTAACTTCAATTCATTTCATGTTCTTTGATGGTTGCTGTGTGGGAGAGGAGCATAGAGCTCTCTGCGATTTATGGGTTGAGATATGGGGTATGCGCATGACCATAGCATGGATCTTGGTCTGTGCAACCCCTAGAAGTTTCAGTGATCAACGTGGACAGCCTTGCTACTGACATGTGAGAAAATAACATGTTCAGGGTTTTAACTTAATGTTTCCACATGTTTAATTTTTTCGTGGCTCGAAAAGGTCTGACCATTCATTACTGGTTTCCTATGTTTGACATGAGCCACAGCGTGGTTGCTGGGCGACCTCAGTTGGGCATTCGAGGCTTCCAGGGTTCGAGATAACCTGGTAAGACTTAGGCTCACCAATGCCTCTGGCATGAATTTATGTTTTAGTTGAAATGTATGGGCATCTTTTATGTTTAATGTTGGACAACATGTTTAAGTGGTTGTGCTTGGGAGGTACAAGTGTTTTAGCCAACCGTGTCCATTGCTTTACTGGGTTGCGTTTTTCTCTCCAGTGTTGGTCTTATGGGATGATGGCTATTTAATTTGGGCCACAGGGAATTGTTGTAAGGTTCTATGTGAATATTATTATTCTTTGTTACTTATAAGAAATTCTGAGCGTTTCATTTGGTGGATGAGCCAGTCTGGGCATTTTCCAAACTTTGGTATAAACTTGTATTTACATAGGTTTTTCTGGTTCTCGAGCCCTATCAACAATGTGATTTCTAATTAAGTGTTTAAGTTTGTATCCTGTTGAAATAATGTTAACCTGACTGCAATTTACCATTTACGTTGAATCCTTGTATATTACTGGACTGTGTATTTTAATTGATTAGTGCAAATTGTTGTTTTAATGGTTGTATTATGCTTGAAATGGAGATTGGAAACTCATGAAATCGTTCTATTGGGTTGATGATGAATCTAGAACAATGTGGGGAAAACTCTCAGTTTTTATTTTATTAAAAACATTGTATTTAGATCTTTGCTTGCTCACTGTGTATAAATCTATGATTTTTTGTCTATTTTATAAAGTCTGTAACTCTAAAATTGGTTAGTTAAATTCGTATTAAAAGCATTAAATTCCTAGTTTTACTACAACGAGCCCTAAAATGCTAAATACCATGGTAGATTATGTGCTTCTGAAAAGAACCCTATTCGGTTGATGATCGTTGATGTATGTGATGTCCTTTTGTTAATGATGGTAGTTCTGGAAAAATGTAAGAGCATTTATTTAAATAACTCTATCCTAAGGGATGTGCCCTACGAAATCTAATTAATTATGTAATATTACTACGGATTGATTGTTATGGATTTATTTATTAGCGTTAGTACATTTCATTGTTTTTAGTCTTTGTCCATAATATAGAATATACATAGTTTATTTATTTCTTTTAAATATGGGACAGAGTGGGTAAAGCCCTACATTTTCGGATTGGTGGGCTTTCATGAGTCGTGGCTTCTATACATGCTCTTTGTTGATCACTCTGGAATTGTATAGGTACTTTGATTTCCTTATTTTAGATGCTGTGAATTATATTTAATTCTTAGGTTATGATGATATGGATTTAGATTAGTGTGACATGGTTTTTAAAATGGAACTTTAGTATTTCGATCTATTCCATAAATCTGATCTGTTTTGAATTTAAAGGCATATTTAATATATTCTACGATTTGGCTAATATTTACCATTTATAAGTAAATATTAGGGAAAGATAAAGTTTATATAAGTATTATTCATATAATTATTCTAGGCACAATTTAGGGCTTGGCTCGGAAAAATCCTAAGTGTAGGATTTTCTCTCTCTGTGTAAGGAACTATGGGAGTTTTTTCTGTATTCATTTAAACCCGAAAGCCATGGATAAGCAGTTCTACCAATGACTTTATTACAAGCAAAGATATACATTCCTACCTTAAATATTTAATCAAATGCATTTAGATCTATAGTAGAAGATAATCTAAGCAGAATAATCCATTCAAACAATATTTATGCATAAATGGAACTTTAATACAAGACCTGAAAATAGATAAGAAAATCAATAATGCTAATTATAATCATAAATTTTCTAAAAACATGATAACTGAAACGTAGATAAATACTTATCAGTATTTTATGCAGACTAGCTGACTTGGGAACTGCCACGTTCCTCCCAACCATAGACCACAACCCGTTCCTGGATTGTTCCACCAGTCACCCCCGAGCTGAACTGATCATGACAAGAATCTAGAAGGCCTAGGTGTGTGGTTTGCTATCTTATTTACTACAACATAGTAGTCACAAGGTCCCTTTACCAGCCTGTATGTGTGAATCTTTCTGAATAACTTCCCCCCTGATAATCTTCACTATACTCTCACTAGGACAGTCCTCTTTAATAGGACATGTTATCACTCAAAATGATCCTCAAGGTTGTGGGAAAATACACTTTGAGGTAACCACAAAACCACTGTAGGAAAGGGAGTTGGCTTCTTCCTTTCCAGAGAGGGATCTCTCACCAATTGTTTAGCAAGGCCAGATATGTGATTAAAAGTTAAACTCAAATTTGTTGTTTGGTTGAAACAAGGTGAAGATTCATTGAGCAATGGAGGCAAAAACACTTATGACAATAAAGTGGAAATGCTTTGCAAATAATTCATAACAAAGGTAGGGTAGCTACTCATTTACAATCAAAGAGCTATTAGTCTAGTAATAAGGAAGAAAATAAGAACAAACCATCAATCCAAAGCATTATTTAATGAATTATGCATTAACTTTAGTAGAAATTGGTTTGTGGATGCTTGGAATCAAAGAAACAGAGCATAAACATATGAATTATGCCTCAATATACACTTATCCAAACACGAAAGAACACATTATGAAATAGACAACAGGGAAACATACACATGAGGAAAAATAAGGTATAGACTGCAAATCAAATAACACAAGAATCTCTTCTCAAATTGCTTGCTCGGATCTGCCAATTTTCATTAAAGGCACATCTCAAAATTACATGACACAAAAGCCGCACGGGTTCCAACAAGTTTCAACCGATTTCAACCCCTTGTCTTTCATTACATATGAGTATATATAGGTATCCTCGGCCTTTAGGCTCGAATCATTCTAACAAAAAGTTGTTAATACTGGAGAGGACACCTATACAAATAGTTTCATCCTCTCCTAGAATTAGTTACAGCAAAACACAACAAATGCTGATAGGTAGGCTTAACAACCTTTTACAAGTGCCCTCAAGCCTCTACTAGCTGGTAACAAATTCTAGTAAATAAAAAAAATTCCTGGTAATTAATTCTTCATGCAAAAATCTTCATGATCCTCGAATCTTCATGGGTGCAGTGTTATTTTAGCTTTCCCGTACTTCTCGAAAAGCTTCCACTGATCAACAGTTGACAACTCTGACGTGGCCACCTCTTTAAACAGTACTTGAAGCTCTATGTGATCCATATATGAACAACTCCTAAAGTGTACACAAGATTCCCTGAAGACACAAACCAGCTCAAATTCCTTGGTTAGCTTTTCCACCACTGGTTTTCCTATCAGAGGTTGGTCCATGTGAACAATGCCTTCATGATCCAATCTGCATTCCCATAACTTGCCCTGGAAATCCTCCTATGTCCTGATGGTTCCATCCTCCTCCCAAAAGAGAGGAAGTCCCCTCTTGAATAAAGGGTCAAACATATCCCTGAAAAGTTTCACATGTTGTGTCATAACATCAATCCTAGCTTGAATAACACTCACCCATTGATGCTTATGTATCACTTTCTTGGCCCAAATGATAGTGGACACTCTATATTTTATACCTGTTGTCTCTACTTTATCTTTAGTGAAGCCATTCAAGGAATCTATGGCCTTTTCAGCATGCTCCATAGGATTTTTATTCAATTTTTCATTTGCTGCTACTACACTTTGCTTTCCTGACTTGATTACAACCTCTTTGTCCAGAATGAAATCGAGATATGGCCTTAGCTTTTCTGCCTTTGCAATAATGTCATCCCAAATGACTTGCTTTGCTTCTTACAGGGAGGTACGACCTATGGACTGCTTTACAAATTCCTCATTCTTAACCTATATCTCCTGGTACTTGGTTTCCCAAGCCTCCTTTTCCTCCTCTTCCTTTGCCATCATGGTTTTCATATTTGTGTTTTGTTTCTTTAACCTTTCCACTTCTAAGTCTTTTCGACTTGCTTGTTCCATATCCCCCATGAGGGAGAAGTCACCTGATTCTATGGAGGAGGGCGTGGACATGTTCTTTAGCTCATTGCTCTTCTCCTACAGTTTCTTCTCAAGGTCTTCGGACTTAGCTTTCCACATCTTTTCACTCTCCACCATAAGAGCCATATCACTCAGCCATATATTCTCTTTCTCTTCAAACTTCGACAACCTAGCTTTGCAGTCTGTCAGTTCATTTTGCAGCTTTTATCTCTTCTCCTCCATCTCTGCCAATTCAGAGGCTTCCACCAGCTGGGTGGAGGGGATTTTTCTTTTTCAATGACTGAATGGAATTATCTTTCTCATCCAACAAATTTTGTATACTGGCCTTCTTGTCCTCCTAGATTTTAGTATCCAATAATGCATTCTACAGCTTCTTAATTTGTGCTTTCTGGGCCTTGTTCTCTACTCTTTCATGCCTAAACTGATTTTGAACCTTGTTCTTATTGACCTGCAACTTGGATAACTCTAGTGCAGACTTTAATAGTTTGGCATAAATGACATCCCCAGTCTCTTTGTGCAAGTTGATCACATCAGGAACATGAATATCTTCCAAGTTCACTTTCAGTTCAGTGTCTTGTTTTTGGTGGCTAAGGCCAAGCTCAAGGTGGTCTGGGCATAGCTCCTGCTAGTTACCAGAGACATATCTTTATTTGAAATATTCCTCACCTACTCATACAACTTAGACTCCTCTAAGGTTGCGTCTGTGCTCTCGTTGTACTCATCCAATAGTTCTTCCCTACTCTTGCTGGGTGCAGCAAGTTCAGGGGATGTTTGGCTGAATACATATTCTTTCACCTCGAAAGCAGGCAACTTAATCTTCACCTGTTTCTTCTTAGCTTGACATGTTGTCACTGGAACCAATTGCTTCTCAAGTTCTTCTACTTTCTTCCTTTTGAGAGCTCTTTTTATGTCATCATCTATATCCATGACACCAATCTTTTCCAACCTGCTGGTTTCTCCAGAGCTACAAGCAAAGGGTAAAATTGCTTCACTTGCTAGGGCTAAGCTAGAGGAGCCAATTTGTGGTAATGTGGCTTGCGGCACCAGGGAGGTGGAGTCATCAGGTGTATCTATCTCCATCTGGATTTTGCGAGGATATTCTAGAAAATTAGTAGTTTCAGCTAGCCCTGCAATTTCAAAATGTATAAAGCTTTTCTATTACTCTCTTTTCTTTTGTCAGAGATGATGTGGTGGGGGTCATAATTGATGGATGCCTTTGTTCTGAATCCCATATCTCTCATCATCTCCTCAATGGTTGGAAGGGTAGTCTTGTTTTTAACAACGAATGGGCCCACAACCCATGGGAAGCTGATATCTGAAGCCTTCTTGTCATCCAGGAAATGCTCAACTTCCACCTTCAGCTTCTGCCTGATGAATTCCAATGTAAATAGTCAGGGGTTCAAAAAAAGCTGGCAGCACATAGGGTGCATGGGAAAACCCATAAACTCTAATTGTTGTCCTATGCTCTAATAGGAACTAGTCCCCAATCCTCTTGTCTGGAGAAGGTTGTAGAAACTCTTTCATTTCTGCTAATACCCTAGGTAGCTTCTCCTAAAAGAAAAAATAGTACACTTCTGACATGAGGCCATTCATGAATCTGTTGTAGTCAATGTACATTTCCTGTGTGAGTATCCCCCCAAGAATCTGCAAATTCGCTTCATTGAAGGATAGGAACATCCTCAGCAGGTAAGACTAGAATCTAAAGCTTCTGTTTTGGGGGAAATCCACTAGCTGAGAATGGATATTCTCAGGTAGGGCTTCATCAAACCTAAGACAGGCACACTGGGTGGACTGACTGGGCTCCTTAGGCTCAAGAGGACATGTGCTCATGACAAAAAGCAAGCTTATCAAAGGCTCGTTGATATACATGTCATTATCTAATCCTAAGAACTGGGCTAACATGGCAATGACACATTTGGAATCTTCTATCTATAGACTGACTTTATCAGGGAAAAGCTGGTTCTGGAAGAAGGCATTTGGCTGCAGGCTACAATGGAAGAAACTTTGCTTAAGGTCAGTTGGGGCCTATTTGAAATGTTGAATTAGGGCTTATTCTCTGTGTTCTTTATCCTTTTGACAGAAATCTTCCGGGATTGATAGGGTTTTTCTAATAGTGACATGATTTATTTGGCATAGGATCTTAGAGTTGGTTGCATCCATAGTCATCCTCTTAGAGGAGGAGTAATGGGTGGCGCACCAGTCGAAAAACTTGGGACAGTTTGGGTTTTTGTTGATTGCGAATAGATTGAAATACGTCTGGTAAACCTTGTGTACATCAACATTACCCTCCCTAATAAGCTTCAACCTATCCTCAGCCATATCAATGAAGTTGTTTATCAGCACTGTGTCATAAATCTCGGCCTCCTTATCCTCAAACAAATAATTTATCCTTCGATACTTAAAGCCTGGGACTTCTATCTCACTTAATTCAGCCATTTAAATAGCTTTGTCTGGGATAAAAGGCCTACCTGGTTACTTGACAACTGGTCTGAGCTCCTGGATGAGTTGTCTGCTTCTGCATAGTCGCCCCCTGTCATTTTCCGATGTAGAGGACAAATGATACCCAGATCCTCGTGCAGTTGTATTTTAAATTATTTTCTTTTCCCTTATCATCCTAGTGTCTGTCACGGTGAAAGGATTCTCTGAGCCCTCCATCTGCCTGATCGATCCTAAGCCGTAGATCTCCTCTACCCTTTAACTTCACAATCCTTCGCGGCTTTCAATCCTCTCACATACCTCAGTTCTTGCACTTTAGATCCACAAACATTGTCCACCATCGATTTAGACCTTTCCCACATCCTGACTGTCTACTGTGATGGCCCATACCAAGTTCGCAGATTTGGAAATGTTGATACCCCATGCATGTTCAAATTGAAAACTCAATCCCTGCCGCAGCTCTCATCCCCATTGGATCTACACCATTGCAATATGTCGGGCCTACCAAAAGTTCGCAAATATGAAAATGTCAATTCCTCGCGCATGTTCCATCGGTGAAGAACCTAACAGCCGTTGATTTTCTTCTGTCCACCGATTTGACTGCCGAATTGCTTGTGGGTTAACCATCCTCCATCCATATTCCACCATGCACCTTACCCTTGTGAATTCGCCTATAGCCGTTGATCTCTGCTACTATGGATCCACTCCATCCATCTCTATCCACACATTACTTCAAGCGACCTTTCACATATTTTCCACATTTGCAAAGTTAACTTAAGGTTTTCAATGTTCTCCATTTCCAAGCCTACGAACAAACTTGCAGGGGTCTCACTAAATATTTCCTTTGGTCATATGGCTTAGAAACCTTGGACCTTCTCCATTACTTTCAAGGATCTAACATTTCCACTTGCCTAAGACAAAACTGATGCCAACAACTGGATCCAATTGGGGATGCTATCCTCCCTGTGAGGTAGAAAAGAACCCCATAGACCCAGTGCCTAATCCATTGGGATGTTTTTCAAAACTTCAAACCACTGCTTTTTATTTTCTGTATATAAAAATCAAAACAATCAAATTGGCTATCGCTCCAAATTTCAGGGCATTCACTTCGGGCTTCAAATCTCTTAGTTCACCATATGTATTAATGCAAATGTAAAGCAATATATACAAACTATGATACAAAGGTTACCTGCCATCCTCAAGACAAGTAATGATTTGAAAATCTGCCATTCACTAGACCTCCTGTCAGTGGAGACCCATATTGATGCTCCAAAATCAAAGAAATTACACCTCTATTTGCTGCAATGATTATGGACCTACCCACATATGGTCAAACTTCCCATGCTTGTCTTCTCTGGGGGCATCCCATTTCAAGACCAAATCATTAATCTGGAATTGTTCTCCTTTAACCTTCCTATCAAAAGTATTCTTCATTTCCTCTTGGTGCACTTGCACTCTGTCATAGGCCTTGTCCCTTACCTCTTTTAGCTATATTATCTAAATTATCCTTCTTTTCATACGGTTTGGTTCATCTTCATGGACCTGCAATAGTTTCATGACTGGAAATCCTAAAGATGTTGGAAAGACAACCTCATCTCCATATACTAACTAGAATGGTGACATCCCAATTTCTCTCTTTGTGCTAATCCTATTGGCCCATAAAGCATACTTCAGCTTTGTATGTCAAGCTCTTTTGTTCTCCTACAACAGTTTCTTAATTATCCTTACTAGGCTCTTGTTAGAAGACTCATCCAACCCATTTCCTTGTGGATAATAGGCAGTAGAATGGTTCAGGTTTATGTGGTACTTATGGCAGAAACTTATCATTTTCTTGGATCTGGAAGCAATTGCATTATCAGTCACAATCCTCCTGGGGCATCCAAATCTTTCCAACATATTGTTCTCTAGAAAATCCATGATTACAGCATCAATTTCTCTCCTAGTGGGTATGGCTTCAACTCATTTTGTGAAATATTCTATTGCTGTCAGGATCTGTAACATCCTCAAATAAATCCAGTTAGTATTTAGGTAAAGATTTAAATGATTATCCTTCGACAATGTCTAGTAATCTATACTCGTAAAACTTAGTATGATAAACGAATGAGAGTCTGTCTAGGGAGAATATTTACCTTTCTTGGAAACCAGTTCTAATCGTCCTTCCTGATCTTATTATCATAAATTGATTAGTAACCATAAAAACAATACATAAAGCTTGCTTCAATATTCCTTAAAATCACTTGACTATGCCAATGTCTATAATCTATCAAACAATATAACCTTGTTGTCCTAGAACGTACGTCTCGTCCACCCTATTTCAGGACAATCATATGTGAGGGAAATTTTCATCTTTATCATTGTTTAATGATGGTGATCTACTTTTGTCAATAGATAATCTTGGGTGACCATATACTTGTCAATCACATAAATCTTATATTGTAATATCACTATCTATTTGAATTACTTACCCAATAACCTTATGTAATGTCCCTCTAATTTACATCAAAAGTAAATAAATTAATAAATAATTCTTTAGGGATTTCGACACTACTTGTACACATTCACTTTAGAACCTCATAACACAACTCATCTAACATATTATTTCATATTACGACTTTCCTTTACTGGACGTGGTAGTCCTGAACTCGTCGATGCATGCATTGGTATTATCATCAGAAGAACACATGATTATAAAAATATTTGACAAAACATATATATATCATAATTAGCATTGTCAACAACACACACGAGATAAGCCAAAATTAGCTTGAACCACAAATAAACACAAGTGATTACCATAAATATCATTGGAACACAAATAAATGCAATTCACCATATCCAGAAACATACACATAAAAGAGACACGTGAGAGGGAGACTTTTTAAAAGTGGTTCACCCTCTCCTGGGCTACGTCCACAAAGGTTTTTATTAAAATAAATTACAATCCACAACACATGTTGCAATTCATCTTTCTTTGATGCCTCTCCATAGAGAGGACTTCTTTCAAAATAAAATCTATGCTAAACATACTTCTTATCCATACCAATATCCCAAGATTATGTATCATGAGCTCGTCTTTTAGAAAAGGTCTTTCCTTTATCTATTTACGCTACCCCTTTCAAAACAAGGATTTCATCTTCATCATATATACTTGCAGACAACGTTTCATGGCAGTCGTTATACCATACTTAAGCTACTTCATTTTTATCGCATCATACAGATGATTCCACATTTATATATAACAGAGATAGATCTATTATGACAGAGATAGATCGTTTGGGAATAGATCGCATCATACAAATGATTCCACATTTATATATAACAGAGATAGATCTATTATGACAGAGATAGATCGTTTGGGAATAGATCGCATCATACAAATGATTCCACATTTATATATAACAGAGATAGATCTATTATGACAGAAAAAGATCGTTTGGGAATAGATCGCATCATACAAATGATTCCACATTTATATATAACAGAGATAGATCTATTATGACAGAAATAGATCGTTTGGGAATAGATCGCATCATACAAACGATTCCACCATTATATAACAGAGATAGATCTATTATGACAGAGATAGATCGTTTGGGAATAGATCGCATCATACAAATGATTCCACATTTATATATAACAGAGATAGATCTATTATGACAGAGATAGATCGTTTGGGAATAGATCGCATCATACAAACGATTCCACCATTATATAACAGAGATAGATCTATTATGACAGAGATAGATCATTTGGGAATAGATCGCATCATACAAATGATTCCACATTTATATATAACAGAGATAGATCTATTATGACAGAGATAGATCGTTTGGGAATAGATCGCATCATACAAATGATTCCACATTTATATATAACAGAGATAGATCTATTATGACAGAGATAGATCGTTTGGGAATAGATCGCATCATACAAACGAATCCATCATTATATAACAGAGATAGATCTAAAAAAAAACGCATGACAACAATCAATGAACTTCATAATTAACGCAGCCTCAAGAGCTTTTAACTAAGAAATTGGCAGACGTCAAATCCAATGAACTTCATAATTAGCGCAGCCTCTCATTCTGGATTTGGACAGAGGTTCTAACTAAGAAAAATGTAGCAGGGCTGAGATACAGGAAATTTCCTCATATGGTTCAAGGTGAGTTGTTCCTTCAGGGTAAGGCCGAAATAAGCATCACAACAACAAAAATCAGTATCTAAAGAGTATAGAGAAAGACCGGCGATGGCAGAGATCTTCCTATCCACGATTTCCTGGAGATCTCCCCTTTGATTTAAGATACTTCATAAATAAATAAAGAGAACAATACTCTACCTCTTCGTTCCACTAAAGAGAAATAGTCTAGTGACATATTTGGATATATATATAATATAAGTAATGTTAAAAACATTGTTGACGGGGATTTGAGAAGACAGAGGCAAAAGCCCAAATGACCACCATCTCTATCATAATGAGTACTAACCCCTTCTTCTCTTCCATAAAGCCACCAAATCCGAAATGGAAACTAGCCTGGCATAGTTGGATTACTTCGATGAAGTGTAGGAGACTAAATCTTGCAAGTTATTGTGTAAAAAGAATTCATACAGAAACTGAACTTAGCTAGGGTAGCGATCCATTCCTGAAATGAACTTGCCAGGGCGTACATCGAATAAAAATAGCACAGATATGAAGTATCAGCATAAAAATAAGTCACCCATTCAACGCAGAAGTGCAGAGGCATTTTAAACACTTACAGGTAACATGTAAAGACTTAGATATTCCAACCCTTCGCGCGGAGAGTAGTTTCTCTTCGCCGAGATCGCCTTATTCCAAAACTTCCTGTTGCTGAGTCTTCTGAAAATATTCCTCCCCAGTAGTTCCCTTACTCCTACTAATTGTATGTTGTCGATCCTCAACAACATTTCACCTACTCCCATCGAAAGTCCGCTTGGATCGAGAGATCCTCTATATTTTGATAAAAACAAAGTTTTTCCTCCCCCCCATTCTTGCCGAGTTCCTACTTCCTTATGTAGGAGTGGGTCTCTACCCTCAGTATGACACATGGTAGCTCTTCATGACGGCATGGGACATGTGGCGGCTTAGTAAAAAGGGAATATCCCAAATAAGGAGACAACTCCCTCGGACTACTCGTCGAGATTCGCCACTCCCTCGTAATCATATCAAATCATCTAGAATACTCAGTATCGACTTTTACTCGGGAATACATAACTACACCATTTTATTTACGGACTATTATACATATGCAATTGTTTATCAAACACACTTAACCGACCAAACTCTAAGATTTCGCGGTAGCAGTAATGAGTTAAACTGAATCGGAAGGGAAGTTTCGATTCCCTTACAAGGGGCACCGTAAGTAGTATACAGTGAAAAGATAGAAGCCGTGTAACCGATTTTGACTGTGTTTTTTCATCTTAAGATATATATATATCTATATCCGTATGAAATCATAGATAGCATAGCAGTCGGGTAGGGTCTAGCTGGCAACGTAATAACCAGTCATGAACCAAGTACGCAGGGATGGAAATCCAAAGTGAAAAGACCAGGATATAAAAACCGTCTATACAGAAAATAGAGTTTAATACGGAGGCAATGATCGAAACTGGAACTCAAAACGGCTTCATACAGAATTTAACTAGTTTTACCTAAGATGAAGCAGTACTGAGATTATTCCTATCTGAGTTCATTTAAGTTTCCACCTCTGTCAAAGCTTTGGAACAGAACTACAACGTACTTGGTGCTCCACGTGAGTCTTCCCTCTTTTATGCTTGTTAAGAGAATCTCTAAGACGTAAATATCTTCTATATGTTAATATTCTAACATATAACACCAATATATATATATATATATATATTATTATTCCAACACGGTAACCTATAATATATCAATATATTATCATCTAACACCCTTGTGGTATCTTTTTTGAGAAGGATAATTACACAAGGTGGACTTTCATCCTACCTTACATACGAGGTGGAGAAGGGTCAGTATATAAGGGTATGTTTTATTTAGAATTTTTAGTAGTATACATCCCTGGTATCTTTTCCACATCCAAAGGTAGTAATCATATCGATGGTACTGATTATTTTAGGTTATAAAGGAGGGGTATCACATCCTCCTCCCCTATAAATAACACCGTCCTCGGTGTTCAGGCTTTTCAGAAATTCGTCCTTTCTTCTTGAGTCTTATTTTCTTACATCATGAGTTTGGGTTTGACCTTATTTGAACTTTCCTGCTTTCTGCATGTCCTTATGGCTAATAACGTGGATTTTTATGCAAAAAATCGGGATTCAAAGAAACTTTGTTCAGTGAAAACTGTCATCAATTCAAAAATCAAATGTATAAACAATGAGCCCCTTTACTTCAACCTACCATTTGCAATTCACGGAATTTTTTTTATTATCATAAGCATACATAAATCCAGCATTCAGGAGATGTAGATTGTTATTTTACACAAAACACATCATTTACTTGATCCAGGAAATTCTTGCCTAACACCCGAGTGCTCACACAGCAATTCCTTCAGAGATTTCTTGCCTAACACCATAGTGCTCACACAGCATTTTTTTTTCTCTTATGCATACTAAGCAGCGTCCTGCCTCCCGCATATGCATTCTTTTATAGTTTGCCTAGGTCTTTACAGCTCGCCGATTCCTTCGAGAATCCTGGAGACTGTCAACTCCCTGATCTCTAGGGAGTGGTTCAGTGCCCTTAACGCACTTTTACATAATTCCGCTCAAGCCTTCTCGCTTGAGTCCTGGAATCTATTCCCCTCAAGCCTCCTCGCTTGAGTCCAGGAAAATCTCATTCAAATTTATCAATTATTTCGGCATATTACATTTTATAACCCTGCAATTTCTCTGACCCATTTTGGTCTAGTTCTTTATTCAACAATAATTAACAATAATTAAAAAGTTGCAATGTGGATCTTTCATCCTCACACCTCTATTGTACCATGCATAATATATTAAGCCTTTGTTTTTCAACAAGTTTTACCGAGCTTTGACCATCTGCCAAATTCAATTGTTAGTAACGCTTTATATAACAAAATCAAATATTTGTAAATAAGAAAATCATTCATTCTTCATACTACAATATCCATACTTGATCACCTGAAGTAACCGTTTTCTCCTTCCAAGCATAACTAACTTACTTAATAGGATTACATAATTCATTGAACACGAAATAATATTCTTCCTGTGATGACCTGTGGACATTATGATTTCTTAACCTCGAAGGTTATCCTTCACTATTTCAAACACCCTTCCTATTTTAGTTATACAACTTCTTTTGTATATACCAACATCACATAGAATTAACCAATTTTCTAAAACATACTTGCATACCTTATCACCATATACCTTTGTAAGGGTGACTGTATATCTTCTCATTATAAGATCCTCATATGTCGAGGTACCAGTTTACCTGTATCATCACATTGTTAGCATTACACTAAATATCACATGAATTTATATATATCCCATTTTTACCTCTTGAATGTTGTAGTGATGTGTGGGAATATAACCTTCCGCTCGACCACAACATTAAATCATAAGAGCAATCATGCATGAAACATATGTCAATCATCTCCTTGACTTGTTTCATAAAAGCTTACACATCAATTACTGTTAGATATTACTTCTGATCTATCATGGAATTTCCATGATAATGAAGGTTTTCCTTAACTCCTAAAGTGGATATAAAATAGTCATTTATAAAGACATCAGAAAATTTAAGTGTCATGTATTACCATTCCGTGGCGGTGCTAGTTTTCCAATACTTTTATTCATACAACAACACATATTCACCATTAATTACATCTATGCATTCGTTACGTGAACAACATGATTAACTATAATTTTATCTCTTAACCAAATTAATCATTTTTGACACCAGATATAATTGTATGTGATAACAAATCACCATAAATTTATCAATATATGAAAGGAACTTGACAGTTCCTAACCTAATCAAAACATTAGACCGTCTTCTTTAGTCAAATATTAGCACATATAATTACCTCATACAAGACTTAACAGATATAAGTTGCTTATTTTATCTATCTGATTCTCATATTCGGAAATCCTGACGAATGGCTCAATAGAATTCGATTAGTCAGAAACAATCAACAAAATGTGTCAACCCTATTCTCCCATATGGCGCGTTTACTGAAACTGAAAGGTATCCACTCCTAAGAATAACAATAAAGGTAGAGAAGGTAATAAGTATTTAAGACGAATTATCAAATCAACAGTTTTAGGGGAGTTCCTCAGTTTGGCACATTCACAACTAGGATGGCTTTCAATATACGAAGACTCTTTCCACCAAACCATAACCGTTATCATTCTAAAGACTATGTTCTCGTCGTCCAATGAATCTAATTGTAAGATAGGAGGATATATTCATAAGCTAATAACAGATCATTCGCCTCCATAATGAAACATACTTACTTGAAATTCAATGTCAACTTGTAAGCTACCTATTGTCGTTCCGTTGAAAAAGAAATTTTCCATTGCATCTTGTGTCGCCAGTTCGACTAACTCATATATGTTTTCTCCAACTGAGCCCAATTGAGCCCGAGTGTTTGCAACCTGTGCTCTGATACCATATGTAACATGCTCAAATAAATCCAGTTAGTATTTAGGTAAAGATTTAAATGATTATCCTTCGACAATGTCTAGTAAGCTATACTCGTAAAACTTAGTATGATAAACGAATGAGAGTCTGTCTAGGGAGAATATTTACCTTTCTTGGAAACCAGTTCTAATCGTCCTTCCTGATCTTATTATCATAAATTGATTAGTAACCATAAAAACAATACATAAAGCTTGCTTCAATATTCCTTAAAATCACTTGACTATGCCAATGTCTATAATCTATCAAACAATATAACCTTGTTGTCCTAGAACGTACGTCTCGTCCACCCTATTTCAGGACAATCATATGTGAGGGAAATTTTCATCTTTATCATTGTTTAATGATGGTGATCTACTTTTGTCAATAGATAATCTTGGGTGACCATATACTTGTCAATCACATAAATCTTATATTGTAATATCACTATCTATTTGAATTACTTACCCAATAACCTTATGTAATGTCCCTCTAATTTACATCAAAAGTAAATAAATTAATAAATAATTCTTTAGGGATTTCGACACTACTTGTACACATTCACTTTAGAACCTCATAACACAACTCATCTAACATATTATTTCATATTACGACTTTCCTTTACTGGACGTGGTAGTCCTGAACTCGTCGATGCATGCATTGGTATTATCATCAGAAGAACACATGATTATAAAAATATTTGACAAAACATATATATATCATAATTAGCATTGTCAACAACACACACGAGATAAGCCAAAATTAGCTTGAACCACAAATAAACACAAGTGATTACCATAAATATCATTGGAACACAAATAAATGCAATTCACCATATCCAGAAACATACACATAAAAGAGACACGTGAGAGGGAGACTTTTTAAAAGTGGTTCACCCTCTCCTGGGCTACGTCCACAAAGGTTTTTATTAAAATAAATTACAATCCACAACACATGTTGCAATTCATCTTTCTTTGATGCCTCTCCATAGAGAGGACTTCTTTCAAAATAAAATCTATGCTAAACATACTTCTTATCCATACCAATATCCCAAGATTATGTATCATGAGCTCGTCTTTTAGCAAAGGTCTTTCCTTTATCTATTTACGCTACCCCTTTCAAAACAAGGATTTCATCTTCATCATATATACTTGCAGACAACGTTTCATGGCAGTCGTTATACCATACTTAAGCTACTTCATTTTTATCGCATCATACAGATGATTCCACATTTATATATAACAGAGATAGATCTATTATGACAGAGATAGATCGTTTGGGAATAGATCGCATCATACAAATGATTCCACATTTATATATAACAGAGATAGATCTATTATGACAGAGATAGATCGTTTGGGAATAGATCGCATCATACAAATGATTCCACATTTATATATAACAGAGATAGATCTATTATGACAGAAAAAGATCGTTTGGGAATAGATCGCATCATACAAATGATTCCACATTTATATATAACAGAGATAGATCTATTATGACAGAAATAGATCGTTTGGGAATAGATCGCATCATACAAACGATTCCACCATTATATAACAGAGATAGATCTATTATGACAGAGATAGATCGTTTGGGAATAGATCGCATCATACAAATGATTCCACATTTATATATAACAGAGATAGATCTATTATGACAGAGATAGATCGTTTGGGAATAGATCGCATCATACAAACGATTCCACCATTATATAACAGAGATAGATCTATTATGACAGAGATAGATCATTTGGGAATAGATCGCATCATACAAATGATTCCACATTTATATATAACAGAGATAGATCTATTATGACAGAGATAGATCGTTTGGGAATAGATCGCATCATACAAATGATTCCACATTTATATATAACAGAGATAGATCTATTATGACAGAGATAGATCGTTTGGGAATAGATCGCATCATACAAACGAATCCATCATTATATAACAGAGATAGATCTAAAAAAAAACGCATGACAACAATCAATGAACTTCATAATTAACGCAGCCTCAAGAGCTTTTAACTAAGAAAT
The DNA here is from genome assembly GCA_027924585.1 of Larix kaempferi. Lineage (NCBI taxonomy): Eukaryota > Viridiplantae > Streptophyta > Pinopsida > Pinales > Pinaceae > Larix > Larix kaempferi. The sequence goes on from BSBM01001138.1 coordinate 3,361,371, forward strand.
TGGCAGACGTCAAATCCAATGAACTTCATAATTAGCGCAGCCTCTCATTCTGGATTTGGACAGAGGTTCTAACTAAGAAAAATGTAGCAGGGCTGAGATACAGGAAATTTCCTCATAGGGTTCAAGGTGAGTTGTTCCTTCAGGGTAAGGCCGAAATAAGCATCACAACAACAAAAATCAGTATCTAAAGAGTATAGAGAAAGACCGGCGATGGCAGAGATCTTCCTATCCACGATTTCCTGGAGATCTCCCCTTTGATTTAAGATACTTCATAAATAAATAAAGAGAACAATACTCTACCTCTTCGTTCCACTAAAGAGAAATAGTCTAGTGACATATTTGGATATATATATAATATAAGTAATGTTAAAAACATTGTTGACGGGGATCTGAGAAGACAGAGGCAAAAGCCCAAATGACCACCATCTCTATCATAATGAGTACTAACCCCTTCTTCTCTTCCATAAAGCCACCAAATCCGAAATGGAAACTAGCCTGGCATAGTTGGATTACTTCGATGAAGTGTAGGAGACTAAATCTTGCAAGTTATTGTGTAAAAAGAATTCATACAGAAACTGAACTTAGCTAGGGTAGCGATCCATTCCTGAAATGAACTTGCCAGGGCGTACATCGAATAAAAATAGCACAGATATGAAGTATCAGCATAAAAATAAGTCACCCATTCAACGCAGAAGTGCAGAGGCATTTTAAACACTTACAGGTAACATGTAAAGACTTAGATATTCCAACCCTTCGCGCGGAGAGTAGTTTCTCTTCGCCGAGATCGCCTTATTCCAAAACTTCCTGTCGCTGAGTCTTCTGAAAATATTCCTCCCCAGTAGTTCCCTTACTCCTACTAATTGTATGTTGTCGATCCTCAACAACATTTCACCTACTCCCATCGAAAGTCCGCTTGGATCGAGAGATCCTCTATATTTTGATAAAAACAAAGTTTTTCCTCCCCCCCATTCTTGCCGAGTTCCTACTTCCTTATGTAGGAGTGGGTCTCTACCCTCAGTATGACACATGGTAGCTCTTCATGACGGCATGGGACATGTGGCGGCTTAGTAAAAAGGGAATATCCCAAATAAGGAGACAACTCCCTCGGACTACTCGTCGAGATTCGCCACTCCCTCGTAATCATATCAAATCATCTAGAATACTCAGTATCGACTTTTACTCGGGAATACATAACTACACCATTTTATTTACGGACTATTATACATATGCAATTGTTTATCAAACACACTTAACCGACCAAACTCTAAGATTTCGCGGGTAGCAGTAATGAGTTAAACTGAATCGGAAGGGAAGTTTCGATTCCCTTACAAGGGGCACCGTAAGTAGTATACAGTGAAAAGATAGAAGCCGTGTAACCGATTTTGACTGTGTTTTTTCATCTTAAGATATATATATATCTATATCCGTATGAAATCATAGATAGCATAGCAGTCGGGTAGGGTCTAGCTGGCAACGTAATAACCAGTCATGAACCAAGTACGCAGGGATGGAAATCCAAAGTGAAAAGACCAGGATATAAAAACCGTCTATACAGAAAATAGAGTTTAATACGGAGGCAATGATCGAAACTGGAACTCAAAACGGCTTCATACAGAATTTAACTAGTTTTACCTAAGATGAAGCAGTACTGAGATTATTCCTATCTGAGTTCATTTAAGTTTCCACCTCTGTCAAAGCTTTGGAACAGAACTACAACGTACTTGGTGCTCCACGTGAGTCTTCCCTCTTTTATGCTTGTTAAGAGAATCTCTAAGACGTAAATATCTTCTATATGTTAATATTCTAACATATAACACCAATATATATATATATATATATTATTATTCCAACACGGTAACCTATAATATATCAATATATTATCATCTAACACCCTTGTGGTATCTTTTTTGAGAAGGATAATTACACAAGGTGGACTTTCATCCTACCTTACATACGAGGTGGAGAAGGGTCAGTATATAAGGGTATGTTTTATTTAGAATTTTTAGTAGTATACATCCCTGGTATCTTTTCCACATCCAAAGGTAGTAATCATATCGATGGTACTGATTATTTTAGGTTATAAAGGAGGGGTATCACAGGATCCACGTGTGCTAGCCTGAATAATTTGGGTTGATTTTCCCAATGAAGTCTAACCCCCACTGCTAGAAAGGTGCCTCTATTGAAACTAGGTTAAGAGGAAGTGAAACCAATTTTCTCTTACCATCAAAGATCTGACACTGATGACATGTGATAGTCTCCTTGTACACATTAGAAAAAATAGTAGACCAATAAAAGCCAGCCGTCGGGATTTTGTTTGTTGTTACTTTCCGTGAATGATGCCCTCCACAATATCCTTCATTGTCTATTGGGCTTCATTATCTAATAAGAAATTCAATAATACACCACTGGGGTCTTTCCAATACAAGTATTGGTTCATGATGAAGAACTTTGCATCCTTTAACTTTACAGATCTAGCTCTTGCTTTACTCAGTCCTACAGGAGCTTGTAGATTTTGCAATACATACACAATGTCAGTGTACAATGGAGACATAGAAAACTCTGGCATTACCTGCACCCCTGTGTCAAGCTGATATGAATGGTTGGTCAAGAAATTAAGCTGCAATGAATCACAATTATCCTCTATCATCATTTTGGCCAACCATTGCCCCTTAATAAACTTAGTAGGCTTGATTTCAAGATCATATTCCAACAGGACAACAATCCATTTTTCCCTCTTCCCTTCTGGATTTGGTTGGGTAAGAATGCTCTTTACTACATTATTGCGACCATGGGAAACAATGTGCGAATGGAGAATGTATACCCTGAAGTCTTTCAATGATTTCACTAAAGCATATGCTTGCTTTTCCATGATGTCATACTTCAACTCCCCCTCTCTCAATACTCTGCTGAAGAATTCTATTGGATGCTCAACATTCTGACTATTCTTTTGCAATAAGACTTCAGCCACAGTATGGTCAAAAGCATAAGAAAAAACTAGGAAATCCCTAGTAAAATCTAGGCTTGCTAGGACTAGAGCTTTAGTGATAGCCTTTTTAATACCCCTGAATGATTCGCTAGCATCTCCTGTCCACTTTATCTATTTTTCCTTCTTCAGCATGTTTGTAATGTTCCTTAATATCTTTGCAAAGTTGGGAATGAATCTCCTCGGGAAACCTACCTATCCAATAAAGGACTACACCTCCTTCTTGCTCCTAGGCTCTTCCACCTTCAAAATTTTCCTGACCCTTTCTGGATCAATCTTAATACCATCCTTTGAAATAATATGCCCAAGCAATTTAGCTTCTTCAAGTGCAAAATTAGACTTTTGGGGGTTCAGTGAAATACCAAACTTCCTGCACTTCAAAAAACTTTCTCCAAGTGCTTGGTGTGTTCTCTATCATACCTGGAATACACAGTGATATCATCCATGTAAACAAACACAAATTATTTTTTTCTCCTATGCAAAATAAATGTCCATAGCACATTCAAATGTGGCTCCTGCATTCATCAGTCCAAAAGGGATTTTAGAAAACATGAATGTGCCCCAGGGTGTAGTAAAAGCAGTCTTTTCTTAGTCCTCTGGGAGCACTTTGATCTGGTTATAGCTTGAGAAACCATCCATGGTATAAATTCTTTAAGATCCTGCCACTCTTTGCAGAATATGCTCCATTTTAGGTAGTGGATAATTGTCCTTCAATGAAACCCTATTGAGGTTTTTGAAATCAATGCAAAGCCTAATTTCACCATTCTTCTTTCTGACCGGAACCAGGTTAGCTACCCATTTTGAGAACCTCAAAGTCACAATGATCTTCGCATTGAACAACTTATTGATCTCCTTTTCTATTACAGGAAATAACTTGGGGTTTACTCTTCTTAACTTCTGTTTGAAAGGCATCTCCCCAGGCTTAATTGGAATGGTGTGCTGGATGATGGAGGTATCATATTCTTTCAAGTCTTCATAGCTCCAGGAAAAAACATCTGTATATTTTTTCAGCAAATTAATGTATTCTTCTTTCTCTTTCACAGGAAGCTTCTTGGATAGCCTTACAAATCATGGTTCTTCTTTAGTCCCTAGGTTTTTCTCCTCAACGACATCATCAATAGGTTTCATTTTAGGGTCTTTGGCCACATCGTTCTGATCAAACAACTTCTCCAAGGGAATCAGTCCTATAGGGATAAAATTAATCTTCAATTAAATTATATCCTTTCCTCCCAGCGTATTCTTCCAACTTTTGCTTTCAGCTTCTTCGTCTTCAGTCGACCTATCATCTTGAAAACACTCTAAATTTTCATTTTTTGAGTAAATCTGAGTGTTCACAAATTCATCTGACAACTCTAAGAATCCTTTTATTTGCATATCATCTTCAAATACCTGGCGGGTACTTGGATTTGTCTGGTATTGATGGTCTATTTACAACCTCAACTTCATATTTCTTCTGAGAGTAAATGGGAGTCTTGAAACCGCCACCAGTTGTAGCAAAAGAATCAACCACTTGATTTTCTATTCTGGGAACCACCCTGATTTTATGCTCTGTAAAATAATTTCCAAACATGTCCCAAGCTTCACTCCTGTAGGCCCTCATCCTGGAATGTTTGGTCTGGTAGCTATCATTCACTTGGTTTATCACAAGCTCTGAATCCCCAAACACCTCTATTTTCTTTGCTCCCATATCTTTTAAGCCTGCAAACCCAACAACAAAGCTTCATACTCAGCTACATTGTTAGTACATTCAAAGTTCAGTTTGTAAGACAAAGCTTTGAATTCTATGCTTGGGGATATGATCCAAACACCTGCACCAGCTCCATTTTTGCTTAAGGATCCATCAAAATACATAGTCCACAACCCTTCTTCATTCTGTTTCTTCTCCAAGGTCTCTTGTCTCTTTGCAAATTCCTCATCCTCATCAACTTCAATCTGTATAGGGACTTCAGGGTTAGTACATGACCCCTCATTGAAAAATATAGAGGATCCCAAATCAATATCAACAGCATAAATAGGGTGATTTTCAGGCCTGTCCTGACTGCTAACGACATAGGATAGTCTCTTTTCTCTATATAACCTTCTATTGCTTCCAAACAGGGGTATAGTGGCATATGACAAATCCACCTGCATGGTCCCTCTTAGTTTTGATTGCCAAGATCTTGATAACAACATACCAAAATTTGCAAGGACATCAGCTACTACAAGATCCATCACAATGCTTTTGGCTGGGAGTTGTGCAAGAGATACCACCATATCCTTTATTAATCCTAGACATTTGACCTTTCTAGAATCAAAAGAAAACAAGTCTTCATAAGGTCTAGTAACCTCTGGTCCTAGACTTTCCACCACTATTTTTTGCATTAGATTATGAGATGCCCCAGAGTCTAGCATTGCATTGTGTACAATCATATCATGGATGTTCAAACCACGGGGGCTTCACTAGAAGGAAATATAATATCACGTTCATTCATATTGCGGTATTAAATATTCATGAAAACCTAAAAAATATATTGCTTATATATTAACGGGCAAAGGGTTTTTCTATTTAATGTAACAATACAAAAATACTTTAGGGTCTTTTTTATATGGGCAGGTTGACAAATATCCGCCAAATGGAGATGGTGGGATCACGACTAGATGAGAAATCGGGTTGAGGCAAGGCTTGGGCTTACCAGCACGCATGGAAATCGCATCTTGAGGCATGTTTGAGGCTAGGGGTTTCGTGGTGAAGTGGGTTGCCAGTCAATCATAGTCGAGAGATAGTGGTCATTGAAAACCAATTGTTACCAATAGCCTTGGGAGGCTCTAAGCCTCCAGGGCTTGTTATAGGCCCTCGATAGGCCTTGGGTGCTTGAATACCCAACCACTCGTGCCTATTACAGGCCTTGAGAGGTTTAGTCAGCCTCCTAGAGCTTGTTACAGGCTCTGGGGGCTTGGATACCTAGCCTACAATAGGCTTAGTCAGCGATTGGGGAACTGGAACATGCAATCTAAATGTTGTACTATGTGCATTGGCTCTAGTGACATACAAGAAGTGATCTCCTATCTCTTCATTAGACCATTAGATGTTGCAAATCATAATGATACGTGATTGAGTAATTGCATTGTGGGTGAAGTAATGTGCATCCACAATATACATCGAAAGAAGCAAGGTGCATTGTAGAATGCATGTGGGGTCATAAGAGGGGTATCATATCAATATACCAGGTATAAATATAAAGGGGGATAAAAAATGTTAATGAAAAAAATGATACATACAATATCTAGTGAAAATAGGGGTTTTTTAAATTTGGGAAGGCATATTGGGAGGGGGTAAAAAAGATGATTTTGGAAGATATTTTCCAATATTTAGTGAAATTAGGGGTATTGTTTCACATGCCATGACCGAACGTGCTATGATAGTGGTTTATTGAGTGAAGCCCCCTGTGGTTCAAACTTAGATTAAAAGGGGGGACTCCTTCATCATGTATATGTTCAATTTTGGGTCCAAAGACAATAGCGGGAGCATCATCTATCACTTCTAAAATATCTGGTTGACACTCATCTTTGTTCTTGACCATTTTAGTGATTTCTTCCCTATATTCATTATTCTTCAACAACTCATTAAAAGGGATAGAAATATTAACCTTTGACAACTTTGTTTTCAGGCTGAAAGATGAAGCTGGTTTATCCACATCAATTGGCCTTGACTGTTTAGTTTCCTTTGGTTATTGCTCTTTATTTTCTAGGTTCTCTTGTGCAACAATCTCCTTCTGCTTTCCTATTTGTTCTTCTAAACATTGTTAGGTGTTGGAAAGTGGATTTTGATTGGACTTTCCTCTATTTGTTATTACCTCCCGATTTCTCAGTTTTAGTTTCTTTGAAAATCATCAAGGGCATTCTGATACCCATTTGATATTGCTCTGAATCTAGCTCTGAAATATGACTATCACCTTCTTGACTGAAAAAATTATGCTCTTCTTTAGTTAAATGTATTTCAGAATCAATGTCATCAAAGTGGTGAATCTGGTCATTCATTTCAGCTTCCTATCCTTCCTCATCAACCAATTTTTCTAGAAATGGTGGTCTTATTTGCTGATCTTCAGGATTCCTTTGGTTTCTGTGAGGAAAGGGCCTTCTAAAATTTGGATTCCTCACTTGATTTTCAGGTTTCTCTCTATTAAGTGGTCTTTTATCTAGGGCCAAACTATCCATCAATTTCTCCATTGTCTTCATCATCATCTCAAACTTTACATCACTTGCAGAGGAGGAAGGAGAGGCATAGGGTTGGGATTCTTGTCTCTTCCTATCTACTTCTATCTTACTTTTCAACTTCCCTGAAGCCATCATATTTGACTCCACCTCTAGGGCATCCTTTAACATAGCTGGCAGGGTAGGCGACTTCCTCTCTCTCAACATACATGAAAAATATCCATCAAAAGCATCAGCATAATGAAGTTTAGCAACACCCAGTAAGGGTTTAATATCAGTTGGGATTGAGTTGTACACCCTCATAAATATGATAGAAAACTCATGGACAGACTCAAAGTTTCCCTTTTTCAGATGGTCATACTGAGATAATATTTGCAGAGGGCTCTTCTTTGCTTCCCACCTATCTAAAAATAGTGTTTGAAAAGCTTCAAAGGTAGGGATATATGTTGCTAGTAGATCTTTAAACCATCTCTTAGCTTCCCCAGACAAACTCTGTGCAAAGAAACTCATGTTTGCATCATCATAATCCAATCCTTCTGAGTCAACAAAATCCTCAAACCTATCCATATGTTGTCTTGCTGAAAAGTTCCCATATCCATCATATAAGGAAATTCTGTGTGAATAATTTTGAGGGAGATCATGCAAAACAGCTGGCAGAGCCAAGGGTGCAAACCTAGCTACCATTGGTCTGGGTGGATTTGGTTGTACAACAGGTGTATTTTGTGGTGAAGTAGGGTTTAGAAGAGGATTATTAACAAGGTTGGTATTATGAGGCTGGGAAGTTTGAAAACGAGGGTTTCCTTCTTCAGCTTTTACAGGGTTTTGCAAATTATACCACACAAGATCTAGCAAGTATGATTCAAAGTTATTTAGATTTATTTCTGTTTTCCCTAGGTCTGATTCTGATTTTGACCATAATATAGACTTCCCAAAGTTTAATTCTAAATCCAATTCATGAAAACCATACAACTCTTTTTTAGACACAGATCTTTCAACATTAGAAGTGCTTCCTTTCTCTTTTCCACTTCTATGTCTAAGCAAAATTTCTGGGTTTTCCACACTTAGTAAAATTTTAGAGATGGGATTACCTCTCGTATGGATCTTTCTAGGAGCCAGGATCTCTTATGAAACCTTCTTTGGATCAATGTGGAGTCGCCAATTTCCCCAGTGGAGTTATCTTCAACTGAAAATTCTGATGAGTGGAGTCGCCAGGGAAAATATACAACCTTCTTCAAATACAAAAATCTCTGTTTTCCCACAGAAATCCTTCCTCTCTATGAAAACTCAGAATCTTTGTCATTTATCCCAGGGACAATATGAATTTCCTTCCCCGAAAACGGTGCCAATATGTTATCACTCAAAATGATCCTCAAGGTTGTGGGAAAGGACACTTCGAGGTAACCACAGAACCACTTTAGGAAAGGGAGTTGTCTTCTTCCTTTCTAGAGAGGAATCTCTCACCAATTGTTTAGCAAGGCCATATATTTGGTTATAGGTCAAATCTGCACTTCTCTGTTCGTGATCACATTGCCCTGTCGATCACACAAAAGGACACTATGGATGGAAGAGATGGATTGACCTTAGATGAGTTATTGTTGAGATCACACATCTTCAGTTGAAAACATATTTTTTCTACAGTTTTCACTATGCGCTACTATTGCCACTGACATCCAGCGTCCCAAACGCTGGTTCTAATATTGAAGACAACCTACGCACTTATTCGAAAAGATATGTACGCTAGTTGTTAAGAGCACTAGTTGCATACTGTGCGCTAGTTTACTATTATGATACATGTGCACATATTAAGATAAATGGAAAAAATATATTAAGATTACGAATTGGGATTAGTTGAGGTTGGTTTTGTAACTCCCCCAACCTCCCAATTCAACTACCTCATGAATCTAACTTCCAGCGTTGTCCCATAAATGCAAGGGGAAGCCATGAGGGAGAGGCCAATGAAGAAGAAGCTACTGTTACGCTGAAGGATTTTCTAGGTCACTGTGAAGAGCAGGAGCCTAGGACTCGGTTGCAGAAGTGTTTGGACAAATCATGTATAACTGTATTTGGCTACATTTCTTTGGCAATAAAAGATTGAGATACCCTTCATGTCCCAATGGAATGTCTTTTCTATTGAATATCTGATTGTAATTAATGTTAAATTGCTTTCAATTTCGTTATATATTTGCAGTCAAGATACGCTGAGGAACATTGAATTATTTTGAAGGTATCTTACTGTGGAGATTGGGCGAAAGCTAGGACCAGTCGTCGTTAACAAGGTACTGATTTTAGAATCCTAATCTCATTTCATTCATAGTAATTAGTTCAAAGTAGAATGTATCTATTTGCCACTCGATGTAAGGTGATAGTGCCATTTCCCCCACCATAGGGTATATTCACAGACAACAAAATCGGTGACTCCACTAGGGAGCACCGGTTGTTTATGCTCTGGGGACCTTGTCTAGGTTTTCTTTCAATTTTATAGTTTGTTGTCTTTCTGAGGAGTTTTATAGGTTACTTGGCTATTTCCTTTTGGTTTGATTCATTTCAGTATGACTGTGCAAAGCCCCTTTTTATTGCTTTCAGTCTCTATGCTCCAGTCTTCTATGCATATAGAAGCGCACCTTCTACCATGTGCCCTAGTTTCCTTGAAACATACCCGCACACTTTTTGTTGCAGGCGCTGGTGTTTATACCAGACAGAAGTGTACTTTCCTGTAGGTCTAAGCCTTTCACTAGGGTTTGGTTTCCAGGTTGTTTAATCTACTGTTGGCACTTGCTTTGTATTTCTAATTGTCTTTGAGACATATTTGTCTTGTTTCATTCTTGCTTTAACCTCTTGAAGGTCCTTTTGGTTTACTTCACTTCCTTCAATACTTGTTTTAGGTGTCTTTTCTGCTTTTTAGGTCTTTTGAGCCTATGCGCGACTCTCTACTAGTTAAGGTAGCGCATCTTTTTCCCTAGATGCCTATTGCATTTATACAGACCTGCGCACTCAATGCTTGTTGTCTGTTGCAATACATGCGCACTTTTACTGAGTTTCACCTTATCTTTTAGGGTTTGACATCAGTTTGAGTTTCTGGGTGTCTTTGAAAGATTTTTTTTGGTCTAGATACCTTTTTGATTTTATGTTCAGGTTAGTCTGAGTTGGTTGAAGTCTTCTTGATAGTTTTTCCTTCTGAGTTTGTGTGATGGTAGAGTTACTTTGGTTTGCTTTCCTACCCTACCTGTTTGGTGGATGATTTTCTTTGGTTGTTGATGCTTAAGAGTAGCCTCTAGGTCTGTCTTTCCATTGCATGCATCATCTTTGCCTTTTCTTTTGTGTCTTGTTCCAAACCTAGATTTTTTTCACAGAAAAAACTCTACAGGTCAAGTCTTTGAGATATTTGGATTCGATAGCTTTAAACCATTAAGTTTTTATCTTTACCCACACCTTCGCGAGATCTTGCTTGTTTTTTTTTTCAGATTCTTTTTCTTTTGCAAAATAGAAGAAAAGATCAAAAATTGAAAATTGGTAGCTTATTAGTAAGATTTTCCATTATTGTTTCGAAGTAGGATAGATCGTTTTGCTACTTGCTTTGAAAATTAAAAAGAAAATTGAAAAAAATGCATATGCTTAGGATTGCCTATTTCTTGTTTTGAAAGACATAAACGAAAAATAAGATTTTTGTGAAGTCTTAAAGCATCATTTGTACACACTTTGCTTTCTATCATAAACCATACCACACACTTCACTACCCTTTTTGAGTTAAAAGTAGCCTCTAAAAAGAAAATTTAAAAATTAATTAACAACTTTTTATTTAGGGGTTTGTCACGACATCAACTAGCTTAGGTTACGGTTTCGGGGTAAATCACCTTTAACTACCCGAAATCGGTTTCATTACTCAATAATCGTAGTAAGACAATCTCTTAGGTAAACCCACTTATATCAAAATATCCTGGGAATGCTCTACTCAAACCAGAGTTAAGAGCGAGGCCATATGCGACTGGAATTGCTGAGGATACCCCCTCGCTTTCCTTTCAAACATAAACCATAGCTGATTCACGTATGGGGGTCCACTAGTACTTTTAAGTGCTTTTGGATTTCGGACTTTAATACTCTGCCCATGCGTCTTGGCTAGGATGACTATTGTTCCCCCAAGTATTTTCTCATTTGTGGTATCCTTAGTATCTTAACCCTAGAGCTCTTCACAAGTAAAGTGGAAGGATATTTCCACTTCACCTCGAACAAACACGGAAGGTAACCCTTTGTAGTAATCCCGGGAGGGAGGTTTGGTGATTCAAACGCTTTCACCCAGAGGACCTCCATTGGATGCCATGTAACTGACCGTCGACACTCTATTAGTTTGTTCTGGGCCCTCATCATCCTAGACTTTCTTCTGAAAGTATTAGCTTTGTTTGGCTGGTTTTGATCACTTAGGACATTTTTTTAATGGTATGTTGTTTGTTCCCTAGTCGTTTAGTGGCCACTAGTATTTTTTTACTTAGTTTGCTTTTGATATAGATGTGGAGGACCAACCTCTTCGTAGGTCTCGGAGGTTGTAAAACCTTCCCCTAATCATTGTGCATCCTCCACTGCCATTGCAACATCATAGGATGGATTCCCGTGGTTCATACGAACTTGTGGGAAAAACTGAACCAACTGGAGAACCACAGGTAATATTTCAGGATCAACAGGTCTTTGATACTATTGAGGTTGAGGACTTAACTTCTCGAGAGTTTAGCACTCCTTTCAACCCTCCTTTGACTGTACCAAAAGATCCATTACTTGTAACTGTAGACTCTCTAGGCCAACCCAAGTATAGTGTGTACTAGTTTACCCTTGGTCATTCTATGACTAATCCAAGAGATGAGGCGGGATTTCCTCAAACTCCCATTGCATCCATGGTTTTGAGCGTTCTCTCTCCTTCCTTTGAAAACACTGTAGTACCTAGCTCTTCACAGACTGCATCTACTTCGAGCCCGTCTTTTAGTTTTAATGCTGGTACTGTAGCCATGCCAAGCTCACAAGCTTCGACATCAACTAATATCTCTACCCCTAGTTTAGGACCAGCTAATATCCCTTTGACAGGGAAACCTTCAGTGACATTTACTCAACCTCCTATTACTCAACAGTTCCAGGGCATACCATAGTCTGCTCCTTCGACATCTTTAATAGGATCAATCCCCACTACATTAATGCCTATTATGGGTTCGATGATGGCACCGTCCATTACAACTAAACCTGGTTTTAACCCCTACACAGGTTATAATGTAAATCCATCTAATATACCTATAGGGAGAATTCCCTTCTCACTGTTTACTGGAGGGGGTGGTAACATTTTAAACCCACATTACGGAGGGAATAACACCTAGCCGCAATGGACGACTACCCCGAGAAGCAATCATCTTTCTTATGGATGGGGCAATTTTAACAACGATTTTACCTCACAACTGATGGTTGGGGGAAACCCCAACCAGAATTACACGAACCAAGTTTTGGGAGGTTCCCCGTACCGAATTCCTGCTTACCAAATGCCATCGGCACAACCTCGTTTACCTTTTCTGGCAACTTGGAATTTGCCAAACCTTTCAAAAATTACTAACGATCCGGTGTGCCACAATCCTACATGGCCATCAGTTCCCACTAAGCTGCCTTCATACATTCCAAAGTTTGAAGGTAAGACTGGTGAAGATCATGGTGACCATGTCACTACGTTTCATCTTTGGTTCTCTTCTAATTCGTTGAATGATGATTCCATCAGATTCAGGCTCTTTCAAAGAACCTTGACTAGTGTTGCAGCTAAATGGTACATTGAACTGCCTGCATCTACTTATGATAACTTTTGGGATCTGGCAACAATTTTTCTGAATCACTTTCAACTTCCTGTCTGGTATGATGCTGGTACAGACCTTATGTCAACCTTTTGACAAAACAAAGCCACTCACTTATCGAACCATATTTAGGAGTGGCGAAGGAGAAAGAGGCTCATTAAAGCCGACATCCCTCTAGATTTCCTATAAGAGTGGTATCTCAAATCACTCCTTCCTTATATTTCTAAGGAAGTAACAACTTCTGGGGTGTCCTCTAAAGAGGAAGCAATCCGTAGAACCTAGTAGCTTGATCTGATGTATGCTCAGTCTGGGCTCTTATATGAGATTATTCCCGACGTGCCGATATCTAATATAGACCTAGGTAAAACCAAGCCTGGACCACATGTTGATGGCATTGTGGGTTCAATATATTTTGCAGCGTTTGAAGCTTTAACTAAGCAGGTTCAGGCCTTATTTGTCAAACAGTCTCCTACGAAAGCAACTTCAGTTGCAAACTCTCCTTCGCAAAAACAATCTGTATAACAAGTGTAGATGAATCAAAAGGGCCCTCGGCATCCCAAGAACAATAAAAAGAAGGGCAAGAAAGGAGAGGGGAACCACCAAAACCCCAAGAACACAGAAAATGCCGAGGGTAAAAGGGATAAAAAGAAAGTGAAGTTCCCTTGCAAGTTATGCAAAGAGGACCACCTCACCCATCAATTCCCTCTGATGGAAGAATCCTAGAAGCTACTCCATGAGAAGAAACCAGCTATCTTAAAGGATCCAATCCCTTGTGAAATTAAGCACAACAGATCTAATTGAACAAGTAAAACAATTACAAAGATGAAACTCAGAAAATATGCGTAAACTATGCAAAAGGCTTGCAGCAGTTCTCTATTGAACTTGGAAGTAGAATACAATACAAGATGCAGTCATAATGACTGAATGAATTCGAATTACCCAAGGAGGTCACTCAAAATACTGCATGGAATAGCTTGGCTCCAACTAGGAGTCCTCATCATCAAATCAGTGGAGTCATCAATGCACAAGTAGTGGTCAACTAGGTGTCAAACTGAGTCTAACTGAGTGTGGTAGGTGTAACTGGCACATGGAGGCACTAACTAAATGAAGGAGGCTTAGTGGAGGGCACATGAGGAGCTAACTGGAGTCAAAATAGGAAATGTAGTCTCACTGGGGGTCCAACGGAGTGATATAATCAATTAGGAGTCAATCTAGCCTTAAATCAAGGAAAGACAACTAGCTAACTGAAGTGAACTGAGTGGTAGGTTAAGAAGTGTGCCTTTCTCAGGTGGTAGGTGAGAAGTGGGCACCTTACTGACTAGGAGGGCTAAAACTGCAAGGAAAGAAGCTCCCGGGTGTTAGCAAACTGGAGGTAAGGTGCTGGAGGAATCAAACTGGTGACTGGGATGCATGCATGCAAAGTACAAAATTGAATGATGAGATATCCTAACACCCCCCCTCAAGCTATACTATGATGTAAAAAATAATAACTGAATAGGGCCCTGGTTACTGAGACCAAAGGTCACCCCGATACAATAATCCAAAAATGATAGAAATAAATCTAAGTGAGGAAAGAGGGAAAACCCAATGGGAAGAAATCCCCCACTCAAGCTAAACATAGAAGGATATAATCTGTCTCCACCATGATGGAACTCACCTCCAACAGTGAATGGAGGTAAGAGAACTTCTTCTTAGTGAAGCTCTTGGTGAAGATGTCTGCAATTTGCTCGTTGGTAGGAAAATATTGCAAAACAATGGTTTTGTCATGCATAAGCTCTCGGATGTAGTGCATGTGGATCTCGATGTTCTTGGTCCTCTGTCTCTGAACTGGATCTATCGATATCTTGATAGCACTTTGATTGTCACAAAAAATGACAGTCCAAGTAGTACTACCAATATCAAACTCTAACAAAATACCCTGCAACCAAAATGCCTGAATTCAAGCATTGACTGCTCCTCGATACTCTGCCTCTGCTGAAGATAATGAAATGGATGCCTGATCAGAAAATAGTCCCATTTCCAATCATGAAAACATAACCGAAAGTGGACTTCCAATCAATACTATCACCCGCCCAATCTAAATCAGTATACCCAATCAAATCTAGCTCACAATCTGCAGCATAATGTATGCCAAAGTGTCGAGTGCCCTGCACATAGTGTAAGATCCTCTTGGCTTCCCACTAATGGAGCTCATGGGTCTGTTGCATATATCTTGATACAACATTCATGGCATAAGATATATCAGGCCTTGAGTGTGTCAAGTATAGTAGAGAACAGATCAAATGTCGATACAATGTAGAATCTGCAAGCCGTGTAGAATCTCTCTCCTCAAGACTGGTTCCTAAGAGGAATGGAAAGGGGGATGCCTTACAATATGACATGTTGAAATTGTTTAACAGGTCTGAAATGTATTATTTCTGAGATATGGGGATCCCCTCAAAATTTTGTGCAATCTCAAGCACCAAAAATTGTTTTAGCAAGCCCAAATCGCTAATGTCAAAAGCTGGATTTAAAGTAGTCTTTAACTGGTCGATTGAAGCAAGAGTGCTTCTATTTATTAAGAGATCATCAACATAAAGAACTTTAATCAGAAAATTGCCTTCATTTTTCCGTAGGTACACATTTGGATCTGATTTGCACCTTTCGAAGTTTTGGGAGAGAAGGAAGGAGTCCATCTTGCATACCAAGCTCTTGGGGCCTGTTTTAAGCCCTACAATGACTTCTTCAATCTGCATACTAAGTTTGGATCTGATATATATCCTTATGGATTCTTCATATATATTTCTTATTTCAGATCTCCATGGAGAAATGCACTCTTCACATCCATATGGTGCACTTCCCAGTGCTTGGATGCAGCAATAGCTAAAACAAGACGGATCGAATCCATATTTGCAACCGGTGCAAAGGTCTCAGTGTAGTCCACTCCTTGGAATTGGGAGAAACGTTTGGAAAACAACCGAGCTTTGTATTTGCAGGTTCAGACATCAGCAGCAACCTTTGTGTGGTAGACCCATTTACATTGGACTAATTTCCTCCCAGGTGGAAGAGAAACTAGCTCCCATGTAGCATTCTTTTGAAGAGAACTATACTCTTCATCCATGACGGTTTGCCATCTCGGATCTCTATGGGAATGATAAAATGATTTAGGATATGAACCTATCATCAAAAAACATTTCTCAGATAGAAAAGGATCAAAGAATGAAAGAGCCATACCTGGTCTTTGAAAGTATGCTCGAGTCCTCCTTGGATCGGCAGGATTTCCAATGTTTTGACCAGTAGAAATGAGTGTATTTTGGGCCCACTTTGGCAAGTGTTGGGGAACAACTAGATCAGCTTCTAAACCTGATATATCATTTTCATCAAATTCTGATAAAATATCAGAAATATTAGAACCAATACTTTCATCATCTTCTTCAAATTCTTCTATGTGTGGAGGCAGTAAATCAATAGTTTCTTCCTCGACTAGTTCTAGATTTTGAAGCGGTTCTTCAAATCTGACACTTCGCTCAATGAATATATTTTTGGATTTGATATCCATTAGTTTGTACCCTTTTGATTCTTTAGGATACCCCAATAGGATGCATTCAACACTTTGCGGATCCAAATATTTTCTCTCTTCAGTCGGAATTCTAGCCTAAGCGGTTGAGCCAAAAACACAGAAATTTGACACATCAGGTTTGTGACCTGGGTAAGCTTTGAAAGGTGTAATACCAGTCAAAGATGAATGTGTAACCCTATTTTTAATGTATGCAGAAACATTCATGGCCTCATACCAAAGGTTTTTAGCCAAACCTTTTGATTCAATCATATAGGTTTCCATCTCTTTCAGTGATTTGTTCTTCCTTTCTGCTACACCGTTCATCTGAGGTGTGTAGGGAACTATATGTTGGATCTGAATGCCGCTTTCAGCACAAAGTTACAGCAGCTCTGATTTGATATATTCACCTCCATTATAATATCTAAGAACTTTGGTCTTCCTCTCACTGGAAAAAGTGTATACAATCCATGTCGTCGATTAGGTGGCTTAGCAATGGCACAAACCACGCATGATCGAATGTACTTGTTTTGATATGTCAGATATCAAACCACGGTTTCCATACCACATCGCTCTCCAAATAGAAGTAGTCCATGGTCCCAAGACCATTGGATGATATGTTGTAGATGAGGGTGCGTCTACGTGCGTAATGTCCATTTCTTGTTGGAAGGCTTTGGGCTCACCCGAATTATCCCCCTCGAACACCTTGCTTACCACCTTTGATGGAAGACCATTCCGTCCACACTGAGTCTTACCATCGTTTGATGTTGAACTTGCTGGTAAGCTAGTGTCTATAGAGGTTGAAGTGATGGATGCTCTGCTTGACTACAATTTGCTTCTAGGTAGGAGCTGGATGTATGCAATGCAAGTAGTTCCATCAGCCATTCCGAGTTTTAATGTTCCCTCACGAAGGCAATATCATCACAATTGATCAACTTTCGTTTTCTCGGAAAAACAACCAAACTTCATCGGATTCAACAATTATGTTGGTTGATCAGTCTCACCCAGCTACTGAGAGTTTAGGAGCAGGGCTCTATGGGTCATTAATGGGCACTTTTTACCTACCTTCTCCTGTTCATTTTATTGGTTCTGAGGAGTGTTCATCGTCTAATATTTTCACGGTTTGTCCAACGATAGATCCATGGATTCGCCCCACCGAATCGGAACTAGTAGTGCCCCTATCTATTGTGGAAATGACCTATTTATATTCACACCATGCTACAACAAAACATATCATGACTCCATTGGTCTATGTCGATTCAGATATGGACTATGCACCGGCATGGTCAGTGGACTCTATCCAGTCTTTTGACTGTCTAGATACTATTTTTCCCTCTGATGAGGCTATTTTGGAAGCAATGATAGGCCTAGACCATCCTTGGGAA
Source organism: Larix kaempferi (assembly GCA_027924585.1). NCBI lineage: Eukaryota > Viridiplantae > Streptophyta > Pinopsida > Pinales > Pinaceae > Larix > Larix kaempferi. The sequence goes on from BSBM01001138.1 coordinate 3,379,275, forward strand.
CACATGCACCATAGGTCTTATTTTCTTCCCGATCTGGACAAGATAGAGAGAGGAGAGTTTTCTATAAGACTCAGTGGTAATGTTGATTTGTCCACTATCCCTTCTACTTCAAAAGCTATTTATGTCGAAGGGAATATGAAAAACATATCGAGAACTATTCCGATCGACATTTCCATCAAACCTGGAGTTGTGGAAAACCTTTTTATTGGGGAAGATTGTTCTCCTGAGGAGATCACTTTGTATACCAATCTGTTTAAGGAATTCCGTGATGTTTTCACCTAGTCTTACGAGGAGATGCCAAGCATCAACCCCGCCATTGTAGAGCATGTCATCACAACTTATCCAAATGCTAATCCTGTGAGATAGAAGCTCCGTCCAGTCAATCCTAGAAAAGCAGCAACCATTAAGGCGAAAGTTGAGAAGTTGCTCAAAGCCAGATTCATCTATCCAAATGCTATGAAGGAATGGGTCTCAAACCCTGTTCTGGTAGATAAAAAGCAAGGAACCATTTGAGTCTGCATAGAATTCCGGGATCTAAATAAAGCTTGTCCTGAAGAAAACTACCGCACACCATTTATAGATCAGATTATCGATGCGTGTGTGGTCCATGAAATGTTTTCTTTCATGGATGGTTTTTCAGGATATAACCAAATTCAGATTAAACTTGAAGACCAGCACAAGACAACTTTTATTTGTCCTTGGGATACCTTCTCTTATCAGAAGATGCCATTTGGTCTGAAGAATGTTGGAGCTACCTTTCAGCATGCAATGAACTTCGCTTTTCATGATATCAAGCACATAGTTGAACCTTACCTTGATGATCTCCAAACTATACGAAGGATTTCCTTTTATATCTGGCTACATCCGTATACGAAGGATGGAGCCTCCTTGTTGAACCCGCCAAACTATACGAAGGATTTCCTTTTATATTTGGCTGCATCCATATACACAATCAGCATAGTACTTGTTCAGGAGGATGACAAGCTCCAAGAGCATGCCATTTACTATTTGTCGCGTGCCTTAATAGCTCATGAGGCTAAGTATTCTTACATGGAGAAGTTCACATTAGTTGTTGTCTATGCTATTTAGAGACTATGTCACTATATCTTATTTTGAACTACCATAGTGATTGCGGAGGTCAACCCGTTTAATTATGTTCTCACTTGACGTATCATCGGTGGGAAATTCAATAAATGGATTATAATCCTACAGTAATTTGACTTGGTTTTTCAGTTCGCTAAGTCAAAGAAGTCACTAGTTTTCGCATAACTGATTTATGAATTTCCTAGTGACATAGTACACAATGAAGAAGAGTCATCATTCTCAGATGAACACATCTTCCTCATTACATATTCTGACCCATGGTATGGGGATATTTTTGTATATCTCCAGACTTTGAGGTGTCCCCCTGCTTTTTCTCGGGATGAACGACAGAAACTTAAGAGTCATGCAAAGAACTATCTCATCATTTCTGACACTCTCTACATACGTGGGATAGATTCCATTTTACACGGTTGTTTGACTTTAGAAGAAGCCAAAACAATATTGAATGATGCTCACAGTGGAGCCTATGGGGGTCATCTTTCTGGGTTGGCAACAACCCAGAAAATACTGTGTGCTGGTAATTTTTGGCCCACGATCTTCAAAGATTGTGTGGAAGCTTTGAAACGCTGTCATAAATGTCAGTTTTTTACCAAAAAGATGAAAGCACACCCAGATCCTCACCATCCTGTGATTATAGTAGTCCCCTTCACCAAGTGGGTGATTGATTTCATGAATTGTAATCCAGTTTCGACTGGAGGTCATCATCACATCATTGTTGTCATCGACTACATCACCAAGTGGGCTGAGGCAATGCCTACTATCAAAGAAGATGGGGAAACGACTGCTTACTTCATATTTAACTAGATCAATGCTAGGTTTGGTGTACCCAAAGTGATCGTTACTGACCATGGTCGACATTTTCAAAACAGTATGATGACCGACTTATACACCATGTTAGGTTTTCAGAAGGAACATTCATCTTCGTTTTATCCACAAGCAAATGGTCAGGTCGAAGCAGTTAACAAAAATTTGAAAACCATATTCCAAAGAACCGTTAATGCCACTCAAACCAACTGGAACATCATGCTCTATCCAAGTCTTTGGGCATACCAAGCTAATGTTAAGACTGCCACCGGATTCTCTCCCTTCCAACTTGTTCATGGGATAGAAGTAGTTATTCTGGTTGAATGCGAAATCCCTTCATTGAAGTTGGTTGTCCAAATACTCCCCGACACTTCAGTATTAGAAGAACGTTTGCTACACCTAGAACATCTTGATGAGCAACGTCGTGATGCGCTCATAGCAAACGAAGCACATAAGAATCGAGTCAAAGTTCAATATGATAAGTTGGTTAAACCTAGGATTTTTCTTGAAGGAGACCTTGTTTTTCTTTATGACCAGGACAAGGGACCCTTAGGAGCTGGCAAGTTTAAGTCAATGTGGCTCGGTCCTTACATAGGCTCTAAGGTTCTGAAGAAGGGTGCTTATGAGTTTGTGATATCCCTCCTTTATGACCTATTTTGATCGTTATTAATATTAATTTTTATAGTAAATTTAATTGTGTAAAAGGCACAGGTGAGGAGCTCAAGGCCAAGGCCCCACCCGTGGACCTTGAAAATGATTGTTGTAATTTATTCTTAAGTTCTAAATTTGTGACGGACGCAACTAAGCGACATACAAGTGAAGCCACTAGCGAAAAAGGTGTGGTAACCTAATCATGAGTAGGTGACAGGTGTCATCTTAGTATCTCAAACATCTACTTAATAACCTTAAGCTATTCGTGTTATCATCTTAAGTAGACGATCGATGATAGTGAATATTTAGTCACACCACTATACTTTCTAGTTCCTATTTCCTTTTAGTATCAAAAGGTCAACTATTATCCTCATGGAGTATACTAATCATACCTCTATGAGAGGATGTTGGAGAAAACTCTTAGAGTTAAAGGAAGGGTAGCCTATTAAATAAGTTATCCAGTAAAGCTGTGGATATTGAGCTTAGAGGGCTTAGCTTACTTTTTATTTTATTTTATGGGAGGACATAGTATAAATCTATGATAAGTATACTGGTTGGTAAGATTGTTATAATAGGGTGATTATAACAATAATAAAGGATATACTTGTAGAGGATATTATTTATGTTTATATATATATAAATAATTATGGGCATTATATATAGATATTTTTGCAAAAAGATTAATAACTAGTGGCAAGAACCATTAAAAAGCTATTATATAAAGTTATAAATATATTTGACAAAGTTCATAACTACAAGTTATGAATTATATCTATATTCTTGATACTTTTGTTGAAACAAGAATTTAATATTTCACGACAACCATCTCAGCGTACACATTGTTTAATTTCGATTTGAGATTTTTATGGAGAATTTTGAGGAAGTCTGTCTCTTCAAGTAGAGCACCAAATCACCACGATCTACCACCACCGTCAAGCTGGAAGGGAGATTTAATTATGGTTAATGGGAAGCCAAGTCCAAATAGAGAATAGAGTGGAGGTTAAATGCTACTAAAACTCGTTGTTAAGAGCTTAACCACTCCACCTTCCCACGTCCTTTTATTCAACTCCAAAGCTTGATGGGAGATGCCATCTGTCAGAGATTAAAACGCCATTTGTCAAGTAATTTCTTGACCACCGTCGAGTAAGAAATCCTTTTGAAGAGTATTTTTTTTGGGTGGAGAAACTCGTGGAGAGATTTAAGCAAGTTGTCTCCTTAAGTAGAAGCTTGTCCAACTTCCCACTCCCGCTATTTTTATGATAGTAGAAATAGTGTGCTCCTCGATACCTTACAAGCCGGAATAACTCCACGATGTGGCAGCGAGTGGAGATTTTGGTGGGATCATGTCTCCAGAATGGTGCTTTGAGACTTAGTTGGTACCACTTGTTACTCGGGGGGAAGGTTTAGGTTTTAAAATTTACCTGCTGTTATTTGAGAAGGGGGGAGGTGGCATGCGAGGAGGGAGATCTGTGATAGTTACAATTATCTTGGTGATACATTAATGAGAGGGACCTATGTGAAAGGGAGCGGGAAAGATCCTGGTGTACAGTATGGGGCCGAGCTAAGATTTAACTCATGCCTGGAATAAGTGTCCTGGGGGGAATCACATTGTACTCGGATTTTGAGCTTCCGTTTTGTGATAGCCCTATCTCTCTCTATATATATGCTATCTCGCCTTTGATCTCAGGGGGGTATACTACTACTATGAATCTTGATCTCAGTCCAGATCAATTGCTTATAAAGTATTTGCTTAATAGAGAAGAAGCTCAAAGTTTGTATTAGATATACGACCTGCATTCAATATATTTTGCACACATGGAGTGACAAAGTTTGAAATTCTCTGAGCGAGCTATGCCGCATCCATTCGGTTGACAAAGTTTTATTATATAAACACGGGTATGTGTCTGTCTATTTTTCTGATTAATTTGCATAACGATATGAATTTGTAAATACCGTATATTTTAGATCGTAGGGAAACAATTATGCTTTCAGATGTTCTTTTTATATATATGTTATGCAAATGTGGATACCCTGCTAAATGAGAAATTGCTATAAGCAATTATAGATCCTTATTATTTTATTTTTACATATGTGTATATACATAGATAACCTGTTTCCTTTATGGATCGTTGGTTAGATAAATTTTCCTTTGATAGATCACTGGTAAGCGATTTTATTTTTCGATCAGATAATCCTTGGATATCTGCGAGCATACATAAATACCCTGCAAAAGGGAAAAACAAGCGTTAGTCAGCGTCCTGTCAGTTTTATGCCTTGATCATAAACCTTAGCTGAGAAAACCACCATACAGATGTGATTTTTGTTAGCTTATGCATGTAAGATTGTGCATGGATCCCTTCACCAGAAATCGTGTAAACCGTTGCTTGATTGTATGAAGGTTAATCTAACTTGTTTGCAGGGTGGATCCCGTGAACCCTTGTTTGATTGTATGCAATTTAATCCTTAGTTAAGATCTTTGCAGATTGTGCAATGGATCCCTTCACCTCTAAGTGTGATCCAGGTGGATATTGGTGGCCACCCACCTTTCCAACTGGCTCAAAATAGTTTTATGGCAACTTTGGTATTGTACTATTTTTAGCAGTTTTTCGGGTCCTGAACTTCCGGGGCCATTTTGAGGCCCTAAACGACCTTTTTTGGCAATTCGGGGGGCCAAATGGTTTTCTCCGGCATGCATTTGGCCCCAGTCGAAAGTTGTAAATCTCGGATAGACCTTTCCAACGGGCTACCGAGCGCCCCAAACGGAGATCGTATGCAAAAGTTACGACCCCGGGAAGTTGATGTACTAACTTACCCAAACGGGGCCCACATGACTTTTGGCGCTTCATCTCCTAGGGTTAGGCTTTTGGATGTCTAGGGTTTTTCACATTCCTGTTTATTGTAAAATGCCTTGAGATCCTCATTGTAACCATCTTCTTGCGAAATGAGCGCAGCCGTCACATCTCTTCTCAGAGATAAGCCGCCACCATTCCAGCAAGCTTGTTTTCCGCTGCATTTTACAGTTCTAGTTTATTTCCTTATTGAATAGAAAACCAGTTTTACTGTATCTCTGTTATTTTGTGTTAAGCATCTGATAATAATCTGTATTCATTTCGTTCTGCTCATAAAATCCGGATCAGTGGTATCAGAGCGGTCTGCTCCTTGTCGTCTTAATGCATGTCCCCAACGAGGTCAGGGTACAAAGAATTGGGTCTCGAGCTTGTTTCTCTTGAGGACAAAAGCTCTCGCACGCCCAAGCGACTTCTCATGGCAGGAGAAAAGAAAGATGACGGGACAGGAGATCCTATCAAAATGTTGCTTGAGGAAGCCCTCACGCAGGAGAGGAACGAGATGATGGATAATTTCGCGCAAATCCTTCGGCGACTACCAACAAGCGACGCATCTTCCTCGAGCGGAGGCGCCGCCCCCTTCAAGGTACAAATCAACTTCGATATCCCTATATTTGAAGGACAGATAGACGCAGATGCTGTAGATAAGTGGTTGAATCTACTAGAAGGGTATTTTTCTGTCCATAACTTTTCGAATAAAGAAAAGATTACTTTTGCACTCCTCAAAGCCGTTCCCCATGTCAAAGATTGGTGGGAAACATTCTGCGAGCAAAAGGACACAGAAGAAGCCTCATTATTTTCAGTCACGGCCACCTGGGAATCCTTCAGGGATGCTATTAAGGAACAATACTACCCTGTTGGAAGTTATGACGAGTTGTATACCAAATGGACCACACTGTGACAAGAAAGAGACCAAGCAGTGCCAGAGTTCACAAATATCTTCCATACCTTGCGCACCAAGCTGGGTATCAAAGATTCAGAGCGACATCTGGTGCTCAAGTATCGCGGTGGTTTGCATAGATACATCCAGACCGAAATGGAATTTCTGGACATCTCTTCCTTGGGCGCGGCCTACCGATATGCTGTCAAAATCGAGCAGAAGCTCAAACAAAAGACGCGGCAATTTGGGACTGGGAACCCTTCACAGCAAAAGACAGGAAAGGGCGGCCCCAACCCACAGAATAAAGGACAGAGCAAAGATGGACAGCATCAGGACAACCAGTCCAAGCCGCAAGCAAAGAAGGACACCGGAAAAACAAAGAAAGATACCGGGAAGTGGTGTGACTTCCATAAGAGCCCTTGGCATAACACTGCTGATTGCCGCTCAAAGCAGTCGCTGGTGGCCGAAGTGAAAGCATCTGAATCAGATGCGGGTTCTGACTCCGAGTCCGAAACAGAAAGGGGAAGACGGATCATTGACGCGGAACCCAGTGCCACCATCGCTACCACCAAGCTCCAGCCTGATGAACCAGACGAGCCAGAAGAAGGAGAACGCCTCTTCCATTCACAGATGTGGGTAAAGGGCACCCCGCTGCACTTCATCGTTGATAGCGGTAGCCAGAAGAATCTCATCTCAGCGGAGGTCGTCAAGCGCCTGGCCCTGTCGACAACGCCGCACCCACAACCCTACACCATTGGATGGCTCCGCAAAGGAAGCGATCTCCGCGTCAGCCACCAGTGCCGACTGCCATACGGCATCAAGCCCTTCAAGGACGAGGTATTGTGTGATGTTGCTCCTCTCGAAGTTTCAGATGTTCTTTTGGGACAACCTTATTTATGGAAACGTCATGCTGTATATGAGTCTAGACCTCGTAGTGTTATTGTCTCTTTGAACAGGAAATTGTACAGGATACCCGAGGCAATCCCTCCTAGTGCTATTTCCTTGATCTCTACCAAGCAATGCAGGAAGGTCATCTCTCAGACCGGGAAATTTGTCTTCTTCGTGATTCGCTCTCAGAGTGAAAGAAAGATCGCAGCCACATCCCAGGCCTCCACGATCGACCTATCCACACAACAGAAGCAAGTGGACAAGGTGGTGGAAGGATACTCAGATATCTTCTCCTCTCCGACCGGGGTACCTCTGCACTGCCAGGTCAAGCATCCCATCGATCTGACCCCAGGCGCACCGCTACCCAATGGGCCAGTCTATCGCCGCTCTCTGTTGGAAAACGAGGAGATCAAGAGGCAGATCCAAGAATTGCTCCGCAAGGGGCACATCCGTCCCAGTTCATCACCTTGTGGGAGCCCAATCGTGCTGGTGCAGAAGAAAGATGGGACCTGGCGACTCTGCATTGATTACCGGGCCCTGAATAAAATCACAGTCCGTAACCGGTACCCGATTCCCCGAATCGACGACCTCCTTGATCAGCTCACGGGGTCCAAATACTTCAGTAAGATTGACCTGAAGTCTGGATAGCACCAGGTCCCAATAGAACAGGCAGATGTATGGAAGACTGCCTTCAAGTCAAAAGAAGGTCTTTTTGAATGGCTGGTCATGCCTTTTGGTTTGACAAATGCTCCAGCAACTTTTATGAGGATGATGGACGATATCCTACGACCTTTCACCAACAATTTTGTAGTGGTGTATCTGGATGACATCCTCATCTACAACAAGACTTGGGAGGAACACTTGCAGCATATTCAGCAGGTTCTGCACACCCTGCGGAAGCACAAACTATATGCAAACTTGGAAAAATGCTCCTTCGGCATGGACAGGGTCCATTACTTAGGCTACATCGTTGATCGACATGGTGTGCATGTGGATCCAGCCAAGATCCAGGTCATTCGTGACTGGCCAGCCCCAACCACACTCACTGAACTTCGGAGCTTCTTGGGCCTCGCCAATTTCTATCGACGGTTCGTGCTGGGATTCTCTCATATCGCGTGGGCCCTCAGCCAAGTGACCAGGGGTGGTGGTAAGGCAAAATTTGTGTGGGGCCTGTCCCAACAACAAGCCTTCGATGACTTGAAGAAGCGTTTGTGCTCATCGCCGGTACTCTCATTACCGAACCTGCAACATCCCTTTGAGATCGAGACAGATGCTTCAGATTATGCTTTGGGTGCCGTTCTCACTCAACACGGCCACCACGTGGCATATCATAGTGAGACACTATCAGATGCTGTCCGCAAGTACCCTACCTACGACAAAGAAATGTACTCCATTGTACAAGCCTGCCTCCAGTGGAGACATTACATTCTTGGGAAGGAGACAGTCATCCACACTGATCACAAGCCACTACAGTTCATGCAGACCCAAGGAAAGTTGCAGAATGACCGCCATCAGAAGTGGTCAACATATTTACAGCAATTCCACCTCAACATCAAATACAAAACAGGGAGTACCAACCGAGTTGCTGACTGCCTCAGTCGACCACCAGTCGCGGCACTTACCACGGTGCTAGACTCTTGTGGCCACGAGACCTCCGGATGGCCCCACCTCTACGAGACAGACCCTGACTTCTCCGCCACCTATCAAATGTTGGGCACCAACGCAGTGGTTGCTAATTTCCATCTTCAGGACGGGTTGTTGTGTCGTCTGGGCCATCTCTGCGTTCCATCAAGCGAGCGCGCGAAGCTGATTTGGGAAGCTCACTATAGTCGGGTGGCAGGACACTTTGGTGTCGAAAAGACAGTGGCAGTGTTGCAGAAACATTTCTATTGGCCGAAACTTCGACAGGATGTCGGCAAGTATATCAGGTCCTGCACCGCTTGTGCTATTGCCAAACCGACCACAAAGAAACAGGGCCTATACACCCCTCTTCCTACTCCTGACAGGCCGTGGGAATCCATCTCAATGGACATCATGTCGGGCCTCCCGTCCACCAAGAGGGGAAACGACTGTGTTTTCATGGTTGTTGATCGCTTTTCCAAGATGGCGATTCTAGCCGCTTGCAAGAAGAACATCACAGCAGAAGCCACTGCCAAGCTCTTCTTTGAATGAGTATGGGTACATTTTGGGATCCCACGGACCATTATCTCAGACCGTGACAGTCGGTTCCTCAGCTCATTCTGGTCAAGCCTCTGGTCACTGCTGGATACCAAGCTCACCAAATCCACTGCCTTCCACCCCCAGACCGATGGACAAACGGAGGTCGTCAACCGGATGGTCGTACATATCCTGCGCATGTACAATTCAACACACCCCCGCACATGGGATGAGAGTCTCCCCTATGTCCAACATAGCTACAACCGAGCCCTGCATAGCTCAACTGGCCACAGCCCCTTTCAGGTGGGGTTGGGATTCCAACCATTGGGCCCCATGGATGTTGCACTTCCCCTTGTGACCACCTCGGCCGACTCGTCCCCAGAAGCTGACAAAGCCACCCGGTTCATTGAACGGATCCAGCATATCTGCCAACAGGTTCAGGATATTCTACAGAAGTCTAATGCCAAGTACAAGCAGCGCCATGATCAACATCGGGTGCCACATAAGTTTCAGGTGGGCGACAAAGTTTGGTTGCATTTGCAGAAAGAACGCCTTACAGGGCCCCATCGAAAGCTTCGCCCACTCCGTTATGGGCCATACACCATCACCAAGGCGGTGGGTGACAATGCTTTTGAGCTCAACATTCCCGCCTTCCTTGGTCTGCATCCAGTCTTCAACGTGGCTCTCCTTCGGCCATATTTTCGACCACTATTAGACACCTCAGAGATAGCAGAGAAGTTGACACCAACAGAGCTCAACCCTGACTGCCTACAACAAGCATCCAATGATCATATTGCAGACACACAGATCAAGGGCACTCGACATCAAAGGATCCATCTTTATCGAGTTGTCAAAGCAGGGCAGCTCCTGCACCAAGGCAAGTGGCTCACCCGAGGCCAAATTCAGCAGAAATTTCCTCATCTAATGGGGGAACTCAACGCAATGGAGACAATTGCTTCCTAAGGAGGGAGGATTGATCCAGGTGGATATTGGTGACCACCCACCTTTCCAACTGGCTCAAAATAGTTTTATGGAAACTTTGGTATTGTACTATTTTTAGCAGTTTTTCGGGTCCTGAACTTCCGGGGCCATTTTGAGGCCCTAAACGACCTTTTTTGGCAATTCGGGGGGCCAAATGGTTTTCTCTGGCATGCATTTGGCCCTAGTTGAAAGTTGTAAATCTCGGATAGACCTTTCCAACGGGCTACCGAGCGCCCCAAACGGAGATCGTATGCAAAAGTTACGACCCCGGGAAGTTGATGTACTAACTTACCCAAACGGGGCCCACATGACTTTTGGCGCTTCATCTCCTAGGGTTAGGCTTTTGGATGTCTAGGGTTTTTGACATTCCTGTTTATTGTAAAAGGCCTTGAGAGCCTCATTGTAACCATCTTCTTGCGAAATGAGCGCAGCCGTCACATCTCTTCTCAGAGATAAGCCGCCACCATTCCAGCAAGCTTGTTTTCCGCTGCATTTTACAGTTCTAGTTTATTTCCTTATTGAATAGAAAACCAGTTTTACTGTATCTCTGTTATTTTGTGTTAAGCATCTGATAATAATCTGTATTCATTTCGTTCTGCTCATAAAATCCGGATCAAAGTGGCTGAAGCACTTACCTCACGACTACCTCTGTGTTGAGGTTTGATGCGCTGTGTTACATGAATAAAACCCTGATTTAATGCTGTTGTATTTATTTTAGAACGAAGTATGATGTTAAAACATTAAAGATATATGTATTAGTTAAACCTGCGACTGATCTTTGCTCAGATGTTGTTGCATATGTTATTAGCACATAATTGATTTCTGATAAGTAACTTTAGAGATGAGCACAACTTCATAGATATGCTATTTACTCGTTTTTGTTCTCAAACCAGAGTCTGGTCTCTGCTCAATATTTTAGATATGTGCACGACATCGTAGATATGTTGTTTCCTTTACATTTGATTTCAGAATTAATTACTGTCCGGTCTGGTTCTGATTGAGTAAGGTGTCTGCCATTTATACCTCTATGACTGGTAAGGAACCGTGGTATTTTTGTTACATATGTGAAATGTGAACATTAATATATGAAGCGGATTGCTTCTAATAGCTTACATTGTCAGAGTTGAACTCTACTAAAATAGTTTTTATTAGAACAGAGTATCTGACTGAAACATGAGCATTAGATCTTTGTGATTACTTCTTTTAGTGTTAAAAGAATTGTTGGCCACTCAAGCTAGAATTTTGTATCCATAGGGATGGAATGTATTTGATTATCATGTAAAAAGTTCCCTCAACAAGAGGAGCTGCGAGAAAAGAAACTATAGCAACAACTAAGTTGCAACTTGTAAACACTATGTTTCAGAATAAATAAAAGATGCAGACACCTTTTGTGGACTAGCCCATGTACGGTTGAACCACGTTATCCTTGGTCTCTTGTGTTTGCTTATGGTGTTCCTCAAATGTGTCTTTATGAATGAAAACTTGATTAATTGATGTACATTTCCTATATAAGGTTGGTTGATTATGTGATGTATCATGCTAATATATTCGCCTTATGATATTGTTAATGTTGTTATCAATTAAGTTGTTTTCTTATTGACTATGTTATCCATGAGATAAAGATGTGCTAAAAGGTTTCAACGGGTACAATTGCATTCATTGTTATTTAATAAGAGTTCTATGAGATTGTTAAAAACAAGTTAATGTGTCCTTTACATGTTGTTTTAAAATAAGGTTATAAGAGTTTAGTAGCTAAACCTATGTATATTCTATATATTGTAATGAGTAATTAACCGATGTGGTGTTTCAAAGAGGGATTAGTATGTTACATATTTTTGTTATCATCTATGTTTGAAAAATTTTTAATTTTTTTTACTGATTTTACTAATTCGGAAAATTGGGTACGTGACAGAGTTAACGGATTATGAGGGTAGTAAGTTGTCGGAGCCTAGAAATGGGCTCTACTTGAAGAAGTACTATGCTTAGGCCTCTGTGCTATTTCATGTATTATAGATGTACATTTTGTAGAGTTATCTTTGCTTATAGTTGTCGTTACGTCTTATGTGTCTATTGCTTTGTGTTTCAGATGTCGACTTAACACTTTATAGGATTTGTTGATGGCACCAGTCGCCACACCCGTTAGTTGGCTGCAGCAGGTTGGGTTATATACTCACCCTCTGTCCAATTGATTTCCTCGGGAGGGGCTTGCTTGGGTCCCACAACGAATAATGTAGTTGAATATAGCATGGTCATAGAGTTACTCCGAGATGCTCTTTATCATGGCATTTCACATTTGGAGGTAAGACTTGACTCATAGCTGGTTGTGTTTCAGTTAATGGGTGAATATCAAGTTACAGATCCTATTTTGCTACGTGATTTCTTGCGAGTTAGATTACTTAAAAGACAATTTGATTACATTACATATCAACACATTCCATGGAATTTAAATGCACTAGCTGATTCATATGCAAATTACATTTTAGATTGGAATCTAGTACATCATACGCATCCATAATAAGCATTGTATACACAAGATAATAACACACATGTAAATAAATCCGATATTGTATATATAATTCGTATAAAAAAATACATGAGTTTGAGTCATAAGTCTGTCACTATTTCATATCATAATACAAAAAGGGCTCAACAACCTCAAAAGTATACATAGAAGGAGGGGCCTCATCTGCCTCTGCCATCTCTGCCACAACCTCTCTGTAGCAGATGACTAGCCTAGCTACTTTCCTCAGTAGCCGAATCCATGTTGGGGGCACGCCCACAACATTCTCCTACATTTTGAGCAGCATCCGCTCGATCTTGTACGTCGAAATGTCATGAGTCAATCGACTCATATTCCCCTCTATGTTTTCCAACATGGAATTGACTGCCCCTACAATGACTGGTTGTACGAAGGTACGAGGGTGTCCCTCAGGATGCACTGTCCCAACATCTGCATAAGACAATTTATTTTAATATCTCAAACTCATTTAAAAAATCACATATATAAAATGAAAAAATTAAATAATTTTTCAAAAAACAAACTTACCTATCTCTCCCCAAGTTGATCCTGGAGGAAGAGCCAGCTCAAGATCATTGCAGAAGTCTATACCCGCATAAGGGAACTACTCAAGATCTGGTACCTGCCGGTCCCACCACACCCATAAATCATCCTCATGATAGCAGAAGTTGCTCTTGCCACCACCTTGGCGTAGGAATATTTATCCCAAATGAGACATAATAGGCTCATGAGGATTGAGTGGGGGAAAGGCCATCCCCATACTCAATGCAGGTACCCTTTCAAAGAAAAAGGTACAAAGTATACTCCCATAACCAAAGTTCTTCATCCTCCCGGTTTTGCACCCGGAAAGCTGAAGTTTCATGTTTTCCAGTAAGCTATAACACCAGTCATACATTGTCCCTCGCAAGCATTCTGTACCCACATGCATATAGTTTCTCGAAGCTAGGTGTTGTGTCACGCTTCCTCCCATCCGGTTAAGAATGCTCAAGATGAATTTTAGTGGGAATCTCGCAACAGTGGTAATAAGAACTTGACTTCTAGTCTTTTCAGTACCCTCCATGTAGTCGGTGTTGATATAGTCTTGCACGGATAAGGCACCCACATTTCGAGAGGTACCTTTTAGATTCACCACATCTCCCCTTCAAGAGAGACCCATGATGAAGTAGATGTTGTCAACAGTAAGTTCCAGAATCTCCCCTTGGAGATTGAACACTCCAGCATTGGCATCCCAATACTATACTAGCCTTTTGAGCAATCGGATTTGTTCCCACATGTTGACCGTTCGATAGAATTTCAATAAACCACATTTTTGTAATGCATGTAAGTTCAATGGATCGTTCAGAGCATGTTGATCCATCTCCTCATGTTCTTTTTCACGCCATACAAAAACCATCCTGCCAAGCAAACATTCAAGCGTTGGTCATTTTTAATTTTTGCCCTATTTCTTGCGGTGAATGCTACTGTCTTAGAAAGATAGTAGCGTCCCGTATGCTACTATTTTGAAAGTAAATAGCGTACTTTTGTCAAGTGCGCTAGTTTTGTTCAAAACTAGTTGCACTCACACATAAACGTGTTTAAAACCTCAATTAAAAATGGATTTGACCACCAAAAATAAAAAACTTTGCATGTAAATGAAAGAGTAGGATGAAATAACTTACTTGGTGAAAGCGGTTGTCGGTTTGGTATCCTGGTTTGATCGCAATGAGCAAAGGAAGTTTAGAGGTTTTTCTCCACACCTTGCCCTAAAATTTGAAATGGTGAATTATGTTTTTAAATTGAAACTATTTATAAAATTTGTTTTTAAATTTTCACCCACTTTCCTACATGTGGTATAGTTTTAATTTATTTTTTAAATGTTTCATTTAATTCACTAATATCTTTTTGAGTTTTGGTGAATTAGGTGAAGAATACATTGCAGATTTCACCACATTTTTTCTATCAAGGTGTGTCTTATTCATTGACATGTTGGATTAGATATGGTACTGTCCAGTATTTCATGTCATTAAGAAATTTTCTTTTGATTTTTCAATATATCACTAACTTGGTTATCTAGAATTTTGTCATTTGGCAGGTCATGAACTTATGATTCTTGAAGTTGTTTAAGTCATTTTTAAGCTCTTGTTTGACTTTTCAAAAACAAACAAGATGGCCGAGCATGCTTGTTCTCTTCAAGCTTGTTAAAGGAATTGAAGGAACATCCGCTTAAGTATAAGTTTACCCATTTTCTGGACTTTTGCGGATTATTTACGAAAAAAGAATAGTCTAGTCACATGTGGCCAGAAGAGTTCTCCTCTCATTGTTTTACACTTTTTTGAGTGAGGAGAATAACGGTATGAAAAAAGGACCTTTTGTAGTCTTCTTTAGGGTTTTCAGACTCTCGAAACATGAAAACACCAACAAGCATTCACCTACTTGAGCTTGATGTGAAATCCATGAGAAGGTATATAGAGGATTGTTTAAGTTTTTTAGACTCAATAAACAGGAAAACACCGGCAAGCACATACTAACTCGGGCTTGATACTAAAATCTACGAGTAAGTGCATGGAGGATTGTTTAAGTTTTTCAGACTCCGTAAACAAGAAAACATCGGCGAGCATAAACTGATCCAGAATCAATATTGAAATCCGTGGATCAGTGTTATAGAGTATTCATCTATCTTTTCTTCGAACTCTGTAAAAAATGAAGAAAGACTATTGTGTTTGCTTTGTTGGACTCATTAAAACAACAAGAAGTATATTCTTTTATAAAAAGAATAAGGGAAGAGAAGGGTATCATACATCTTTTTAGCTTCAAAGGCAGCTAAGTCAGTCATGTCCTTGAACAAAGCACCTATTTGAGTCCATCATTCAATTGGGTTTTATTTTTTGACCTTAAGGCGAACCTGATCTCAGAGTTTTTGCTCCTCCAATTGGTTATTCTTCCAATCATATGGAGAATCTGCTAATGTCTCCTACATTGTAGGTTTATATCACATTCCCCTTATGATAAAAGCTTCCTAAGTCACTTTGTGTCGTGCTCACTGTTCAAGGATACAACCTGTGTCGGCCATTCTTGTTGATGTTTTTGTATCTTCATAATGTATTTCACATATGTATATTGTATTCCTATAGAGATGTTATTATTCCTCTATACGGAAGTGTCGTCATTTATATTGTAAGTGTTGTAACTTATATTTGATGGGTTATTAGACCACCTTGATGGGGTCGGCCCTGTGTAAGTCATGTGGGTTAAAGGGTTATTAGACCACCCTATTGGGGGATCGACCCTGTTAGCATTACGTTATGTGGTTTAGTCGAGGCCGACCCAGTAAAGGTTATTAGGCAAGTCAAGTCAAGTATAAATAGAGTGCGGGAGGCACTCTATTAGATCATTCACTTTCTCACTCATACACTCATTGGAGAGTGGTGCACTAGTGGAGGAGGAGAATTTGCTGCTAAGAGACTATCTCTTATGCTTGGGTTTTGTATCATTGCTCTATCTATCTATGAGGAAGTTATTGGGGTTTTTCACCTTTATGGTTTTCCCCAAGGAAACTCTGTGTGTCTATTGTCTCTTGTGATTGCTTATTGTGATTGATATGTTGTACATGTTATTCTCTCAGTTAAGATCCTAGAGTATGTTGAATTAATGCTAAAAAATTAACATGGTATCAGAGCTAACCTGAGAAGAAGACATTGTGCAGTTGCGGAAGCTAGGGGTTCTTTTTTTTGGGTTTCTCTCCACAGATTTTGAAAGGCAGTAGGGTAGAATGACTCTCATCAGCAAGGCTCATCTTTCTGTCCAAATATAATTCAATTCTGAGCATTTTCATATTTTGACCTAAACATTAGGGTTTCCGTAAGAAGTGGAATTTATGAAATATGAGACCTTGGCTGGAAGCTCCTCAGAAAAATCGAAGTTTAGAGCTTTGGATCGAACTTTTTGGTTGGGTGAAGCTCCGAGAAAAGCAAACACTAGTTTGGGGTCCTGTCTAGTGAAGCCAGAAATTAGGGCTTCTGCAAAAGTTGGAATTTCTAAAATATGAGACAATGGCTGGAAGATCCTCAGAAAAATCAAAGTTTAGAGCTTTGGATCGAACTATTTTGTTGGGTGAAGCTCCGGTAAAATCAAACCCTATTTTGGGGTCCTGTCTAGTGAAGCCGGAAATTAGGGCTTCTGCAAAAGTTGGAATTTCTGAAATCTTATACCATGGATGTAAGATCCTTGGAAAAATCGAAGTTTAGAGCTTTGGATCGAACTTTTTGGATGGGTGAAGGTCCAGGAAAATCAAACCCTAATTGAGGGTCCTCCCTAGTGAATCCAGAAGTTTGAAAAGCAAATTTGAGGAGTGAAACTTTGCAGTTTTCAAAATCTGAGTATACCAGCTTGATCAACTCATCAAGGCGCATCTTTCTATCCTTTCAGAAGTTCGAAATTCAAAGTTTGAATTTTTAGGGTTTCTCTAACAAACCCTAATCCAGCTCCAGATCCAGTTTTCAGCAAATCAAGTGGTAAGACCTAATAACTTTTCTATTTCCATTTGAAGTACTTCTTAAGATGTCTCACCACACCAAGCTTGAGGATAAGCTTGAAGGGGCTGATAACTTCTGAGCATGGAAGTATATGATTGGGTTAATCCTAGAAGAGAATGAGTTGGACACTTACACAAGTGAAGAGGTTCCAGTTCCAGAGGGAGATGAGACTAAGGCTTCACACAAGAAGAACTTGGTCAAAGCCAAGAGAATCATTGTTGATTCTATTAAGGACTATCTCATACCCCATGTGTCTTCCCTAAGGACACCTAAGGAGATGTTTGATTCCTTGACCAAGCTATTTGAAGGGAAGAACATAAATCAAAAGATGACATTGAGGAATCAACTAAAGAACATCTAGATCCAGAATGCGGAGACCATGTATTCTTACTCTTCAAGGGTCTCCCAGATAAAAGAACAACTTGAAGCTGTAGAGAATGGAGAAGTGGTAATGACCACTCTTAATGGCCTTCCTAGGTCATGGGATTCCTTCATCCAAGGAATTTGTGCTAGGAAGAAACTTATCACATCCAGTAGGTTGTGGGAAGAATGCTCACAGGAAGAAGCTCGGATTGTAGCTTGAGAATAAAAGATGGGGAATGAAGATCAAGCTCTCACAGCACATGCCAAGAAGAGGACATTTTTCCTCTTATTGTCCTAAGAACAAAAGGAACAAAAACAACAACTACTACAAGCAATCTGGCAGGTATTACTTATAGGTATGTTTTGAAATCTGTTCATGATTAAGTTGATAATATGATTGTCTTCATGTTATTGAGCTTAGTATCAATCTTGTTTAATTTTAAGACTTGTCTTATCATCCTAGTAAAAGTATGAATGCATGATAGAAGACATTCATTGATTAGGGTTATGACACTTATGATTGTACTAATGCACTATGGTGTTGTATGAGGATAATGTTATCCACTAACATGAAAGGTACAAATCAAGTTCTAGATAAAGACCATGGTGACATGAAGACAGAGACTCATTCATAGTCATGGATCACATAGAGGTATGTATGTTTTGGTTCTACAATGGTTAACTTATGAATTATGCAAGTCATTGAAGAGAACAAGAAAACATTGCTAGACATAACTAGCAAATATGATGACCAGGTATGTCAGAATCCTACCCTATGCTAGGATCTTATACTTTTGTATATGATGATTCGTGAAGTTAGAAATTTAAGTAATCAAGGGTTTATGCATATTAGGTCTCTTACCTTGATTGATGATATGACTAACCAGAAGAGTTCTATGGTCAAAAAAGAACATGCATGAGTAAGAGAAGTCTTCCCTGAAAACCTTGAATACTAATGCTTATTATCTGTGTTTGAAATGATCATGACTATACATGTTTAAGATTATTGTGTTTTGATAGTATTAAGATTATACTAATGAATGTATGAGATCTCAAGGATAACGCAATGATGATACTAGTAAGCATTCATAGTGATAGAGGATGGATATAAGTTCAAGGACAAGTAATCCAGGAAGCAAAGAACAAGAGGGAGCACACTCCAGTAGTTCCTGCAAGATTGAGAGGGAGTCCACCCTACAACAAACAAATATAAGTATTTGAATTGTCAAATCTTATGTTTAAATAATATTGATTAATGATGTATATGATTATGTTCCTAGACTTAGGTTGTGTATTATGCATATTAGAATAATTGCATTAATGAACAGTATACTACTAATACGCATGTAATGGGTAAGTGGACTATGGCATTGTACAACATTCCATTGCTACTTATCTAGAATGAAACCTCTTTGTTGACATGTTGGGAGTTGTGCACACTCTTAACAATGTTCTGGTAGAGATTGGAAGGCATCTAGAAAGTTACGGGATAAGGATAAATGTTGTATTGAAGCATTGGCTAAAATAATTGCATGACTGTATGACATATTTCTTTATGTGCAAGAATTTGTTCTGAAAACTATGAGATGTCTCTAATCATGCAATTGAACTTGTCTTGTAGGAAAGATCATATACCATCACCTACAAATGCAGGACTACAACATTTACTCCAGCAACAAATCTATCTATTGAAGAATCTGAAGTTCCCAAGATCCGGGATGAAGTAATGATCGAAGAGTACAAGTCGATCATGAAGAATGATGTTTGGGATGTGGTCCAAAGACCTGAAGGGAAGTCTGTCGTGACTTCCAAGTGGATCTATAAGATCCAGCATGCTGCAGTTGGTAGCATAGAGAAATACAAAGCGATATTTGTAGCTCGTGGCTTCTCCCAGAAAGAGAGAATAGACTATGAAGAGACTTTTGCTCCTGTAGCCAGATACACTTCCATCTGATTAGTACTTGCTCTGGCTACAGTGATGAAATGAAAGATACACCAGATGGATGTCAAGACAACTTTCTTTAATGGTGTAGTCAAAGAGGAAGTGTATGTGGAGCAACCACTCGGTTTTGAAACACATGACAGAGGGACTCATGTGTGAGAACTGAAGAAAGCCCTGTATGGTTTGAAACAGGCACCCAGGACCTGGTACGACAGGATAGACATCTTTCTATCCAGTTTGGGTTTTACCAAGAGTAAAGCGGATTCCAGCCTTTACTACAAGGTTGAGGAAGGCAATCCTGTGATACTACTTTTGTATGTGGATGACCTGTTTGTTACAGGTGAGGATAGATTGATTGCCGACATGAAGAGGAAGCTTGCTGCCGAGTTCGAGATGAAGGACTTGGGGATGATGCACTATTTTCTACGCATGGAGGTGTGGCAGAGTGTAGATGGAATCTTCCTTAGAGAAGGGAAGTATTCAGTAGATATCATGAAGCGGTTCGGGATGATGGACTGCAAGGCCATGGCCACACCTATGGCATCGAACATGAAGCTTCTATGTGATGCTTCATCTGATCCAGTTGTGTCACGGTGTATCGTCAGATGATTGGGTTCTTGATGTACCTGACGAACACTAGACCAGATATTTGCTTTGCAATGAACACATTGAGCCAGTTCTTGACAGATCCCAGAGGTGTTCACCTAGTTGTTGTAAAGAATATTCTGAGGTACCTGAAGGGTACAATTGATTATGGGCTCAAGTATGATACGAATCAAAAGTTTAACCTGCAGAGTTATGCTGATTCAGACTGGGAAGGCAATGCTGGAGATAGGAAGAGCACATCTGGGTGCTTCTTCAGTATGGGATCGGGTGTGATCTCTTGGTTTAGCAGGAAGAAGTCCTGCATAGCACTGAGTACAGCCGGGGCAGAGTATGTCGCAGCTTGTTCGGCTAGTTGTGAGGAAGTATGGCTCCGAAAGCTAGTGTCTGAGTTATTTGATCTCCCGTTGGAGGATACTGGTATCTTTTGTGATAACCAGAGTTGTGTGAATCTATCTGAGAATATGGTGTTCCATGATACGTCAAAGCACATTGAGATCAAATATCACTATATCAGGGATATGGTGCAGAGAGGACCAGTGAAGCTCCTGTATGTTGTGAAGGATGAGCAGGTTGCAGATGTGTTGACGAAACCACTATCCAGAGTGAAGTTTGAGTACTTCAGAGAGAGGCTTGGTGTTCTTCAGATTGAAGATACTTCGAGGAAGAAGTGATGGGACACATTTGCTGGAGCCATTCCAAGCATGGTAAGAGGAAGATCCTTCCCATGGCTATGGATGTAAGCACTGGATGATGAGCATCAGGACGATGCTCTAGTTGCTACTTTGTATATGCATCATGTTGGATGCTTGATTTGATCAGTTGATCATGCATTTGTATATGCATCATGTTGGATGCTTTATATGATCAGTTGGATCATGAATTTGTATATGCATCATGCTAGATGCTTGATATGATCAGTTGGATCATGTATTTGTTTATGTATCAGGTGGATACATTGTATGATCAGGTGGATCATGTATGATGATATGTATCAAGTGGATACATTGTATGATCAGGTGGATCATGTATGATGATATGTAACAGGAAGACACATTATATGCATCAGGTGGATGCATGGTATGATCAGGTTGATCATGGATGATGAGTATCGAGATGATGCTCTACATGATATGCATCAGAACGATGCAATGACGATGATCACGATGGTCATGTGCTATGAGTATCAGGCTGATACTCTAGATGATTTGCATCAGGATGATGCTATGATGATGATCAAGATGATCATATGTGATGATATTCATCAGGTATATGCTTGACATGATTAGTTGGATCATGTGTGATGAGTTCCAAGGACACAAATGCACATGGGCTTTTCAGACATGGTGTAGATGTGTTCTCCCATGGTTGTGATATAATTGCCGAGCTTTTCCGACAAAGGTGTAGATGTCTTCTCCCAAGGTTGTGATGTAATTGTTGAGCCATTCTTTACAAGGTGTAGATGTGTTCTCCCACGGTAAAGATGTAAGGGATGAAGCCATTCTTCACAAGGTGTAGATGTGTTCTCCCACGGTGAAGATGTAAGGGCTGGAGCCATTCAAGCATGGTTGAAGTTTGTCTTCCCATGGCTGTGATATAAGTGTTGTGCCATTCCTAGCATGGTTGAAGTGTGTCTTCCCATGGATATGGATATAAGTGCGGTGCCATTCTCACATGGTTGAAGTGTGTCTTCCCATGGGGTAGATATAAGTGTTGAGCCGTTCACGGATGGTTGAAGTGTGTCTTTCCATGCCGGTGAGTGTAAGTGTTGTGTGATGTGCATCTGGGTTGTGCTTTGTGAATGATGATCATGAGTATCAGGATGATACTTTGTGGCCATGGATAGGTTGTGCAGTGGCATGTAAAAGGTCCTGGGAGATCCGATAGGTTGAGCAGTGTGCTCATAAAAGTCCCGCGATGCTCTTTCGAGGTTTTGTTGACTTATGTAATAAGTCTTGAGGATTCCACAGTATGGCCAGTGATGATGAAGACCTATAGGTGGTGGGCCTACATCTAGTATGAAAAAGGATTGGATCTATAGAACTTCCTATGACGAGTAGTTCAGAGATTGATTGAGATAGCAACAACAATGACGATGACGATGATCCAGTGACGATGATCCAGAGAAGAAGACTTGTGCTAGTAGATCTATGTTGAGAAATACCTTCCTAGTTAAGAGGGAGTGTTGATGTATTTGTAACTTTAGAACGTATTTCACATATGTATATTGTATTCCTATAGAGATTTTATTATTCCTCTATACGGAAGTGTCATCATTTATATTGTAAGTGTCGTAACTTATACTTGATGGGTTATTAGACCACCTTGATGGGGTCGGCCCTGTATAAGTCATGTGGGTTAAAGGGTCATTAGACCACCCTATTGGGGGGTCAGCCCTGTCAGCATTATGTTATGTGGTTTAGTTGAGGACGACCTAGTAAAGGTTATTAGGCAAGTCAAGTCAAGTATAAATAGAGTGTAGGAGGCACTCTATTTGATGATTCACTTTCTCACTCATACACTCATTAGAGAGTGGAGCACTAGTGGAGGAGGAGAAGCTACTGCTAGGAGACTATATTCTATGCTTGGGTTTTGTATCATTGCTCTATCTATATCTGAGGAAGTTATTGGGGTTTTTCACCTTTATGGTTTTCCCCAAGGAAACTCTGTGTGTCTATTGTCTCTTGTGATTGCTTCTTGTGACTGATATGTTGTACATGTTATTCTCTCTATTAAGATCCTAGAGTATGTTGAATTAATGCTAAAAATTTAACAATTCTACAGTTACCTTGACTTCATGTGTCGTCCATATTGGTGTCAGTTTGTTTCATCTTGTATTTGTCCTACTCCAACACAGCTCAAACTTTTGAGTGTTCCTTGTGTTGGATGATGGAGGATGCATTAATGCCTTCCTTCCAACAAAATTCTTCCCATCGACTTCAACTCATTATGCTCTGGGAATGAATTTTAGAGTTTCGGTTAGTACCTTGGGGATTGCAGTCATTAATGGCATCTTCCCTCGCTATTGACTAATGGGAATACATTATTGTCTCTTATTCGACAAGTTCCTCAGGTGTTCGAAATCAAGTCCACTTATTTACACTTGTTGGAACGTAGTAGGTACCTTGGGCCCCATTATCATTATCGATGGAAGCCCTTGCGTTTGTTAACGGTATACATCAATGGTCGGTAATCAAACGATACCCCCCATGTTCGACTCCAGCTCATTTATTCACATGGTTAGGGTTTGTACCTTGGGTTGTTTGGATGAAGACCTTGGGACTCTGATAGCATCACCATATTTATGTTATCACCTAAGCTGCATAAGATTGAGACACAACCATTTTTGGCTCTTCATGAGCAATAGATCCAGCTTGTTGTTATGGCTATGATCTCTTATCTTTGACATGGAGCCATGCTTGTATTTCAGTGGCCATGCTATATATACATCTCCAAGTTATGTATTGGAGATCATATTGTATCACACCGAACATCTATATGATGTCACGATTGTAATTGCTTGCTGACCTTGATCGTTTTTTTTAGGTACCTTTTGTGACTTGGTCCTGTGGTTTCTTGCTCCTCCTTTGACTTGGAATTATAATGTATTTCGGCCATCATTTCCCTCTGACCTCACACATTAAGGGGCATCTATTATAGCTCAAACTTGCACTTCTCCGTCCGTGATCACATTGCTTTGTCGATCACACAAAAGGACACTATGGATGGAAGAGCTGGATTGACCTTGGATGAGTTATTACTGAGATCACACATCTTCAGCTATAAACATATTTTTTCTACATTTTTCACTATGTGTGCACTATTATTTCCACTGACATCCAACATTCCAAACGATGGTTCTATTGAAGATAACCCGCGCACTTATTCCAAAATATATGTACGCTAGTTGTTAAGAGCACTAGTTGCATACTGTGCGCTAGTTTACTATTATGATACTTGCACACATATTAAGATGAATGGAAAAAATATAATAAGATTACGAATTGGGATTAGTTGAGGTTGGTTTTGTAACTCCCCCAACCTCCCAATTCAACTGCCTCATGAATCTAACTTCCATCCTTGTCCCATAAATGCAAGGGGAAGCCATGAGGGAGAGGCCAATGAAGAAGAAGCTACTGTTACGCTGAAGGATTTTCTAAGTCATTGTGAGGAGAAAGAGCCTGGGACTCGGTTGCAGAAGTGTTTGTACAAATCATGTATAACTGTATTTGGCTACATTTGTTTGACAATAAAAGATTGAGATACCCTTCCCGTCCCAATGGAATGTCTTTTCTATTGAATATCTTATTGTAATTAATGTTATATTGCTTTCAATTTCGTTATATATCTACAGTCAAGACACGCTGAGGAAGGTTGAATTATTTTGTAGGTACATTGCTGTGGAGATTGGGCGAAAGCTAGGACCAGTCGTCGTTAACAAGGTACTGATTTCAGAATCCTAATCTCATTTCATTCATAGTAATCAGTGCAAAGTATAATGTATCTATCTGCCACCCCATGTAAGTTGATAGTGTCATTTCCCCCACTATAGGGTATATTCCCGCACAACATATGTGATTAAAAGTCAAACTCAGATTTGTTGTTTGGTTGAAACAAGGTGAAGATTCATTGGGCAATGGAGTAAAAAACACTTATGATGATAAAGTGGCAATGCTTTGCAAATAATTCATAACAGAGGAAGGGTAGCTACTCATTTATAGTCAAAGAGTTGTTTGTCTGGTGATAAGGAAGAAAATAAGAACAGTCCATCAATACAGAGCATTATTAAATGAATTCTTTATTAACTTTAGTAGAAACTGCTTTGTGGATGCTTGGAATCAAAGAAACAAAGCATAAACATATGAATTATGCCTCAATATACACTTATCCAAACATGAAAGAACACATTATGAAATAGACAATAGGGCAACATTCACATGAGCAAAAAGAAGGTACAGACTGCAAATCAAATAACACAAGAATGCTATGAATATTTAATTAATATTATTAATTATAAATTAATAGTTTATTAGGTTACTAAGTGAAAGGGCATAACCCTTCACTATGCTTCCTCAAGCCTTATAAAAAGCGATCTTATTGTAATTTATCATCTATATATCATCAAATATATTATTCTTATATTATTATCCAATATGAGAGTCGGATTCGACTATTAACTTAGTGAACGGATTCGTTCACCGCATTTGGTATCAGAGCGGAACGCTCCTCCATCTGAGCTTGGATTCGGCTCACAATCAGAGCAGATTCGCTCCTACACTCTGAGCTCGGACTCGGCTCATCAACTCTCCAGCGAGCTCGGATTCGGCTCTTCATTCCACCATCTCCACTCTGCATTACTCGCCATCCCCTCGCCCTCCTCCACGCAGCCTCGTCCACCTTACCTCACGCTCTCTCTACACCCTCTCTGGTCGACTCGTTGCTCCTGCTCTACTCCTCACTATTCTCCCACCACTTCGCGCTCACACCTCGCCTCCTACTGTCGCTCCTTTCCACCTACACGCCCTTCTCCCACCTGTTACGTCCATTCCTTCCGCCTTCACACCCTTCTCCCATTCGGCTCCCTCTCCTCCCCTCATCCACCTCCGCTGCGTCCTCACTCCCCTCGCGTTGTCTGCTCGGCATCCCGCCCAATCTCCCATCTCCAACCCCAATCACCCACTTCACCATCGCCATTGCTCACTGCACGCTGCTCCTGTCCACACCATTCCCACCAGCCACCATCCCGTCCACCGAGCTCCTCCTTCACCTGCTCGCTGCGACCATCCTCTTCTCCGCCCCTCCCCAAACACCAATCCTCCCTTGCTTCCCCACGCAGTCTCTCCTCATCCGCATTCCTTCGTCATCCCCCACGTGCCGACCTCCATCACCTTCCTTCCTCTGATCTCGCTTCCAGCCCCCCTATCGCCCAGCTTCATCCTCTCTTTGTACCTGCACATCCCCGCTCCTCCCCTCCCCACACGCCTGCCACATATCCCTTCAGTTCCACACTAACTCCCTCCTCACGATAGGGCTTGAAACCCTAATTCAAAATAATAATAATAATAAAAATTTATTAATTTTATTATTATTATTACACAAAAAATTAAAATTTATATAATAAAAATTAATAATAATATTATTAATAAATAATATTATTGTTAATATTATTATAAGTTATTGTTTTAAATTGGGAAAGCAGAAAAAACATCCCCCTCTACAAGACCTATGGCGTCATTCAATGAAGAATTGATCAAGCTTTTTGAGCAAATCAGTAAGGATATAAATGAAATAAAAAAATCTATTAACAATTTAACACTTATAGAAAATGAAGATGTATGTGAAAATTCCGTAGAAGAAGCCACTAAAGCTGAGGTAAAAGAAGAAGATGTAGTAGACCATTATGTCAACCATGATGAAAGTAATGGCATTGATCAAGATAATATGCACGACAAATATACAGCACATCCTATTAATAAAGAAACCAACAACGAAATATGTGACAAGGAGAAAGATGATCTTGACCAAGATTGTGATAAGAGACAAGCCGGTGTTAATAATAATAAAAATAATGAATGCAATGACAAGAATTGGATCCTACAATGTGCAGAAGAAGTCAAGTCTAATAAAGTAAATATTCCAGATTCAACCTATACCCTAATTATCCTCTCACCTCAAAGGAATCTCAATGGAAGTTATATGGTGATTTCAAATCCAAGAATGTTATATGATGATTGTGAGACCTCATCTTACAAGACAAGTAGAAGGGGAATAACACATGATGACATCCTAATTATGCTTGGACTAATATCAGTGATAGAAGTAACGGAGTCCAGTGTCCACCTAGATGGTAAAATTTTCAAGCAAAGCATCAATATAGTTAGGCTTCCAAACCAAATCCCACTTTGTGAGCAAAGTACGGATTTCTTCACAAGGATCAGAATGAAGAACATCATTTGGAACAACTATAATATCTATCAGACACAAGATAAGACCGGTGTTCTTATGCACATTATAAGCACAAAGAGCCCATTCAAAGGGACTGACACAAAATGTTTTGGGAATAACAACATAGAAATAGTTAAGGTCATAATGTATGTTGAGCATGTTAAATTGACGAAAAACATAGTTAAAAGAAGCAATCACACAAGTAGAAAAAACGTAAACAAAACTTCGCCAAGTTCATACTTAATGCAAATACCAAGACAAAATAACCCAAAGGAGGCAATGGTCATAATCAAAATCGCATCTCTCAAGTCATCAGTGCGACATAGAGCCAGAATAAAAGATGTCATGAGAAACTCAGCTTTGAAGACAGCTTTTCCAAGGGAAAGGCAATGCTATGAATATTTAATTAATATTATTAATTATAAATTAATAGTTTATTAGGTTACTAAGTGAAAGGGCATAACCCTTCACTATGCTTCCTCAAGCCTTATAAAAAGCGATCTTATTGTAATTTATCATCTATATATCATCAAATATATTATTCTTATCTTATTATCCAATATGAGAGTCGGATTCGACTATTAACTTAGTGAACGGATTCGTTCACCGCAAAGAATCTCTGCTCAAATTGCTTGCTCGGCTCTGCCAATTTTCATTAAAGGCACGTCTCAAAATTACATGACACAAAAGCCTCACAGGTTCCAACAAGTTTCAACTAGTTTCAACCCCTTGTCTTTCATTACATATGAGTATATATAGGTATCCTCAGCCTTTAGGCTTGAATCATTCTAATGGAAAGTTGTTAATACTGGAGAGGACACCTATACAAACAGTTTCATCCTCTCTTAGAATGAGTTACAGCAAAACACAGTAAATGCTGACAGGTAGGATTAACATCCTTTTACAAGTGCCCTCGAGCTTCTACTAGTTGGTAACGAATTCTAGTAAATAAACAAAATTCCTGGTAATGAATTCTTCCTGCAAAAATATTCATGATCCTCGAATCTTCATGGGTGTAGCGTTAGTTCAGCTTTCCCATACTTCTCCATGAGCTTCCAATGATCAGCAGCTGGAAACTATGACTTGGCCACCTCTTTAAACAATAATCGAGGCTCTGTGTGATCCCTGTATGAACAGCTCCTGAAGTGTGCACAACCTTCCCTAAAGACCCAAACCAGCTCAAATTCCTTGGTTAGCTTTTCCAGCACTGTTTTTGCTGTCAGAGGCTGGTCGATGTCAGCAAAGTCTTCATGATCCAATCTGCATTCCCATAACTATCTCTGGTATTCCTCTTGTGTCGTCATGGTGCCATCCTCCTCCCAAAAGAGAGGAAGTCCCCTCTTGAAAAAAGTGTCAAACATATCCCTTAAAAGTCTCACCTACTGTGTCATAACATCAATCCTAGATTGAATAACACTCACCTACTTATGCTTATGTATCGCTTTCTTGGCCCAAATGATAATGGACACTCTATCCTTTATAACTGTTATCTTTACTTCATCTTCAGTCAAGCCATTCAAGAAATCTATGGTCTTTTCAGTGTGCTCCACGGGATTTCTATTCAATTTTTCATTTGTTGCTACTACACTTTGCTTGCCTGACTTGATTACAGCCTCTTTGTCCATAATTAAATCGAGATATGGCCTTAGCTTTTTTTCCTCTACAATAATGTCATCCCAAATTACTTGCTTTTCTTCTTGTAGGGAGATCCGACTGTGAAATTTCCCACATAAGATCCAAAGAGATGATGTAAACCTCACAATGAAAGAATTTAGGAATAATAGAAGAAGAGACAAGCAATAGAACTTAGATCCAAAGAAACTCTAATTGAGGCAAAATAATTACACATGTTACATTAAACTGAATAGTAAACAGGTAAATATACAATGCTGAGTATGAGGATTCGAATTCACTAGGAGGAATTCGAATTGGCCTTCATGCACAGATCCATAATCAGTGGAGAGTCATCAATGCCTAACTAGGAGTCCACCTTCTCATCAGTGAAGTCATCAATGCACAAGTAATGGTCAACCGGGAGTCAAACTAAGTCTAGCTGAATGTGGTTGGTGTAAATGGCACATGGAAGCAATAATATAGTGAAGGAGGCTCAGTGGAGGGTGCCATAGGAGGTAACTAGAGTCAGAATGGTCAATCTAGTCTCACTGGAGGTCCAACAGAGTGATAAACTCAGTAAAGAGTCAGTTAATTCTTAAATTAAGGAAATAACTGAATATAACTGAATATAACTGGACTGGTAGGTGAAGAAAGTGCCCTTGTCATGCAGTGGAGAAAAGGAGGGCGCATTAGTCACTGGGAGGGCTAGAAATGATCTGAAAGAAGCTCCGGGGGCTAGTTTGCTGAGGATTAGGTGCTGGGACTGATGACCTAGAATGCATGCAAACCATAATTGCATGCAAACCCTAATTTTGCATGCATGACTGAAAAATGAAAATGACTGGAAACCTAGTAGGACTAGGATGGAGTATAGGAATATGCTAACACCGACCTGTGACCTGCTTCACCAATTCCTCATTCTTGACCTATATCTCTTGGTACTTGGTTTACCAAGCCTCGTTTTCCTGCTCTACCTTTGCCATCAAGGTTTTCATATTTGTGTTTTGCTTCTTTAACCTTTCCACTTCTAAGTCTTTTAGACTTTCTTGTACCATAGACCCCAGAAGGGAGAAGTCACCTGATTCTATGGAGGAGGGTGTGGCCATGTTCTCTAGCTCATTTGTCTTCTCCTGCAGTTTCTTCTCAAGGTATTCAGACTTAGCTTTACACTTCTTTTCACTCTCCACCATAAGAGCCATCTCACTCATCCATAGCTTCTCTTTCTCTTCAAACTTTAACAACCTAGCTTTGCAGTCTATCAGTTCATTTTGCAGCTTGTTGGTGTCCATTTTGTCACCATTTTTTAATATCAAATACACTCCGATTGGCATTACCTTCACCATTTTTGATGTAATAAGTCACTCTCCTTGCCATTAAGACCGTCAAATGGAGTAGGCATGCGTTTATTTACAGATCACATGAATTTTGGGTAAAAATTGTTATATTATGGTTTATTGATGTTTATTTGGCTTGTTTAGTAACTACATTTTGTTTTACAGGTTCTGGCTCTCAAATGAATCTTCAATTGGATGCGTATTCAAGTTGTGGACAATCAGCTGCATTCAGCCCGCCATTCAAACTCACATTCGACCCACGAAATTGATGGTTGAGATATGCTTGGGCCAATAGAGAGTAAGCCGGTGCGTGGATTTTGTTTGTGACATGGCCTTGATGGTACATGAGCTGATGTTCTAGAAGATCCTTTCTCCTGTGCACTCCGCTCGACATCACATTCATCTCTTCCCGCGTCAAAGGATCATTGACGCTTCAGCAAATGGGTGAAGGATCAACGCCGTGGAATTTGGAACAAAGCTCTGTGTGCTGTCATTAACTTTATAGGGTCGTTCTTTGGCTACGAGCTGTCATGAAATTATTAAGCAAAACCGTCCCTTGGCTTATGCATGTCATGAGCTATTAAACATAGCCGTTTTGGGGCATTTACTATAATCTATTATTAAGCAGTTGACCACTAAAAGGGTCTACTTGCTTTATTCATTGTAACGATGTATAAATAGACGTCCCTATAGCAGAGACGAGTTAGTCATTAGTCAGTCAGCCTTTTTATCTTTAGGCTTGCCTATCTTTTTAGCTGCAAATGGATACCAAAGCATTGTAACTCTGTCCTTTTATTAATACAATTCTATCTCAGTTTTATGGAAATTTATCAGCATGCCTGGTGATTGACTAATTAAGGCTCAGCCTCTGTTTGTTGAGATGGGCCCCTCAAAGACCAGTGGTCTTCATCAGTGTATATAAATTGTCTTTGTCTATTGTAGATAGACGATGTTGTTATTTCATTTATGTATCTGTTCTGTATATGATGTTTATGTTCTGTGATATAAAATGATGTTGTGTTGTTTATGTAAATAATGTTTCTATTTATGTTATGTATATTTTTCTGTTGTTTATATCAGTGTTTCCAGAAGTTAAATGGTGACTGACCACACTTAGGTTCATTCAAGTTTGCTTCATAGATTAGGTCACTCTTAGGTTCATTCGAGCTTGCTTTATAGAATAGGTTACATTTAGTCTATTTCATTTTCTTAAGTAGTTTAGATTGCATTTATTTTAGTTCCTTAAAAAGTTTATTTAAAATATTTAGTTTGCTTAGTTAACTTAGAGTCTAGTTAGTTTCACCTCTTAGATTTGCTCATAGACTAAAGTTCTGTAGTTTCTTCCTAGTAGTATAAGATCAGCTTAAGTTACATCTCAAATCTCATAGAAATAGCTAGTCTCCTACCATAGATAGATTCTCCTCACTCTAATCCCTTAACTAGCTTCTTTACTGCTTTCCCCTGCACTATAGGATCATATGCATCAGCTAGCTAGTAGGTAAGATCATCCCATCTTCTCTTCTCTTTAGTTTAAGCTATTTTCTTCCATTCGGACTGTCATTTAGATAGTCATCCGGAACGACATTCGGACCTCAAGACTTCTTGTGTCATTTTGCTTAATTAGAATTTAGTTTTTAAGTTTTCTTCAAATTATAATCTCTTTCACCCTTAATTAGTATTCTTAGGACCTTGTTATGTTTTATATGAAGTTTTGATCAAGTTTTGTCATCTTATTTAGTTGTCATTCCCTCTTTCCTTAAAACTTTGCTTTAGTTGTTTACAAGTTATCTTTTCCTTATGTTTGATTTATCAATGATGTATGGTTACATAATTTATTAGTTTCGATTTCAATGTAGTTTATTGTATGTTAATAATATCAGTATTGGGTTAAGTTTGGTAATTCCATTCTCCAAATCATTTCAGTCTTGAATTATTCTTCTCATGCTTTCATGGAATAAGATTTAGTTCAGAAGTACAATATCTTTATCAAGTTTTCTACTTGCTTTTGAATTAAACATCTTTATCAAGTTTTCTACTTGCTTCTAGACTTCTTCAGTTCAAGTCCCTCATTTATAAATAGGAGATAGGTCATTATGTTCAAAGTTAATTGCAGCTAGGTAATCTTTAGTTTGCATTTATTTGTAGAAGTTAAATTAGATTTAATTCCATTTTTTTTTCTTGTTACTTTTGAAAGCCACTTCGATACATTCACCCCTATTCCCATCACATTTGGTACTTTTCCTCAGGATTCCAAAGGGGAATGGAATTAGTTGCTTTAGTAGTTTTGAATAGTTGTTGAAGTCATTAATAGTTTATAATTTGCTTTAACTTGGTTTCATGTTCATATGATTAAGTTATTCCATAGGTAGGTCTTTACTTTCTTCTAATTCTTAGATTAGAATTTGAGAATTGATTAAGTAGTTTCCATTCTTACAAAGAATAGTTTGTTTTTGTCTTCCCTATTGTTTCATCACAAAATAGAATAGTATTGTTTAACATTATTTTGATCTAGTATTTTAGATAGGTTTAGTTAGTTTCTTTGTTGTCTTTCTGAAGTTTGACTTCGTTTTTCATTTTGAAAGATCTTTCGATATTTTCTTTATTTAATCTTTTAAGGTCTGACAAGACGAAATTTAGGTATCATCCTACCTTAGCATATACTTTTCCTCAACTCTAAGATTACCAACCCCGGTCGATAATTAAATATCAGGTGTTTTCTTTGAGATAGCTCACACACCCAACATTTTGGCGCCGTTGCTGGGGAGTTGTAGATAGATAGGTAGGATTTAGTTGCAAATCAATAGAACCTTCTTTTAGGAATAGATTTGAACTTCTCTCTTTTTGATAGGCTGGTGGCGGGTGAGTGGTAAGACGAGAGGTAAGAACCTGGGCATCTGTTATAACAAGCATCCCCAAAACCCAACAACAGTAGTTTTGCAATTAGAATTTCTTCAGTTATAAATTTGTGTTTTTATGAATAGGTTTAGAAATCTCACGAGGTAGAAATCCCTACTAAAAATTCCCACTAACCTATACAGGGGGTGTGCCACCCCAACCCCTAGCATAAAGGTATTGGAAGACATCCAAAGGGAATAAGTCTCATTCAGAAAGCTAAGGAAGTCCTTTCTAGAGGTCAATTAGGAGAAACTATAAGGACATTAGAAGATTCTATTTATAAAGAAATTCCACTAAAAAGAACCTCAAATTCATGCAGAAAATGAACCTCGACAAGAGAAACTCCAAGGATAAAATACAGAACATTCAGACATCCCATATTCACCAAGAAAGGAACCACCTAGGTATTTTCTTTTTGGCAGTCAAATCTTCATGGAGAATGAAGAACGTGTTTATGGGAGTTATTCTAGGATCAGAGGAAGAAGTGGAAGACACTCTCAAGAATTTTATGCTAGGAACCTAAAAGAAAATATATTCGGTTCCCATGGAGTTACAAGGGTAGAATTGGAAAACCTATTAGAAAATTTTAAATCAAATATCCTAGAAGCAATAGGTTCTGAACTGGATACACTACAAGCTAAAAGAAGGAAAGATCAGGAGTGGGCAGCAACAAGTGTTTTTTTCCCTAGGTGTAGGATTGAGCATCCTCTACAAGGATGTCCATGGAATAATGTCCCAGTTTGTCACCTTGGTACAGAAAAACATCCAACTGATAATAGCCCATCGTTTCCTAGAGTGCAAGCCATATACAAAAGTGAAAACTTTGATGGACCATTTAGGAGGCCTTGGCAACCTAGAGCTCAACTATCATATCAAGATTCAACACAAATTCCACCCCATCCTTATCTACCCTCAACAATGGAACACCTTAGGTTGGCAGAATCAGCCACCATAGTACCCTCCTCAGAGTGCTCAACAACACCAATGGCCACATGGAGGGAGAAGACCAGCTAATGCTCAACCACCTCCTCCTATGCCTAACCATCCTTACCCACCTAATATCCAGCAACTTCTGCTTGGATTTGTACCTCCTTCACTACCCCCTATCCCAAATAAACCTCACCATTTCCAAAATGAGAATCCTCCAAAGCCTACAATATTACCGGCACAACCAATACCAAATTCTAACCATAAACCAATCCAAGCTTTTAATAGCATTGGGTTGTTATATCTTCCATCATATTCCGTTGCGACCACACCAATACGTGAGATTAAACTGTAGTTTGGAAGAGTTATGCAAGATGAGCCGAAGTCATCAGTTGATATCCAAGAAGAGAATCAAGAATTCAAAACAATTGATGATTCACAAATATCCCCTGTTGTAAATGGACATAGACTTAGACCTTATCATCAACCAATATCTAAACAAAATTTTGTGCAGAATATCTTCCAATAGAAGAAGATAAAACTAATAGAAGAGGAAGTCATTCCTCTTCCTCCTAATCTTTGAATTATTTTTGGGTTATCTTCATTGGTATATATATGTAAATATGTTCTTGGTTTTCAATAACAGAGAGTCATTTCTAACAATTGATTGCATTTTTACAGGAAGCTCATTGGTATGATCAACCTTATGAAATTTTGCCAATTAAAACATGAAGACTCTCTCTCCTTTCTTTTTGTACATATATGTTTGTTTTGAATAATATTGAAGCATCTAACAAAGTGGTTTTGCAGTATGATTACAAGAACTTCACAAGCAGCTTATGCAATATTTGAAAAAAGGAAGTTCTTTAAAAATACTTATAAATTCTCTTTCTTCTTTGATTATTGTTGGAAATTGAAAATTGAAAGTGTCATCCTTAACCACTTTCTTGTGTGATTCTACATATGATACCTGTTTCACACATGTAAATTTCAGATTCCTTATCAGAATAGTTGCTTAAGAACCTACTTTAATTTCTATGATTTTCAAGAAAGCTCTATCTTACACCTATGGACTACTAGTCATCCTAGACTCATTATCAAAACTTGTCTCTCAAAGCATCTTTAAAAAGGTAGCTCAAAAGGGAATGAAATTTCTATTTTTGTGGGGAACGTTACTGACTTTTTAATGAAGAAGATAGACAGAAAGGTTGAAGAATAGCTTTAGGTTATTATCTTTTGACATGATCTATAATCTAGGCCAACTTTAACAAAAATTTACTCACAAAGGGTCGTTCTGAAATTTTTGAATCATGTGTTTAGCAGGCTTAGCACACTCTAGCGCCAACCGGCTTTCTTACAAAAACATACACATATATCATTATACAAGGCAAACCTGCCGAGGTACTGAACAGGCCTGCTAGCAGCGGGTCCATGCTAAGTAATATCTAAAAAATAAGGAAGCTCAGTAAGTGTAAGTAAACCCATCGGGGTATTGAACAGGCTCGCTGGAAGCAGAGCTATGCTTGCATGGTACCAAGATAAACCCACCCGGGTACTGAACAGGCCTGCTGGTAGCGGGACAATATCGGGTAAAAGAGGTTTGGTTAATGCATTGCTATCCATGTGACTCATAAAAATCCCTGAGTATACAAACACATGTTAAGGCTAGTTATTTATACTGTCATGAGAGAATAGCTATAAGTTGGACTTGGACCCTGTCATCTAATTCACACATTACCTAGTATATATTTATCCTAGAAATGGGACCCATAATTATAGAAGTCTCATGAACTCTACAGTGATTTTTATCTATATTGGATGACAAGAAATCTTTACAATGAATCATGGATGACTAGTTTTCCTATGGTAATCTCTTTACAACAATTATCTAATCATTTTTCATATGATCCTCTTAAGCACTATTGTGTTCTTTTTTGATGAATGTACATATCTTAATCATCTATATTTTCTAGTTGATATTCTATTTTCTTCTATTATTGCAACATTTTTAGAATATATTGGCAAAATTTTCAATTAAAAATATGTGAATATTGGTTAATTTTTCTTTGATGGCTTGAGGAAACGCCATATTTTCGGTTTGGGGGAGATTCATAACTATTTTGTACTCTCTAAATATTGATGAAAAAGATCATGTATTTTTGGTAAAATAATAGGTGTTTTCAGGATAATGCAAAAAGAAGAAAGAAGCTCGCTTTGTTCAAAGACAAATGAGAAAGAACGTGACTTAAAAGCAACAGCGAGATTTGTCAAAACATGTTTTTGTACAAAGGTCTGTATGAAGGGTTGAATGAAGGGTTGAATGACGATTCGAATGATCTGACGAACGAGAAAAATGAATAGCGATCTGAAGGGAGTATTGAATGAAACCATAGCTTGAAATAATATTATGCCAAGTCATTTAAAATTTTCGATTTTGTTGATATATCTAACTAACTAGTCACAACAAGGATCGAATTAAAACGTTATCTTTGCACACTCATCCTGTCGTATCAAATAAATTGGCTAATCATATAGTTTGGGTGTTGTTTTATGATTCTTATCCTCCATTTAAGAGTCATCGTGCCACTCATCATTCATACACTACAACATTACGATCTTTCATGTGTAATTATATCCCTCATAAAATTTATGTTCAACCTGTCCAAAGTTTTACTTTGGACATGGTTGAATACATTAAAACCATACAAATTCATAATTACATAGCTCTATGGTGGAACACGACTCAAGGCAGCTTAAATTATGGTGTATCACTCATACGTGTGAGATATCTCTCCATGATCGTTCAGTTGTTCAAATGGCCCTTGTTTTAAACCTACCCCCTGTGTAAATCCTGCCTCCTTCTGCTCATTATTCATCTACCGTGAACCTATAAAGCCCTGCAATTTATTTCATTCCCTCTACCCAGCCGCATCCATCGAACTCATAGCCATCATGCCAACTCGTCATGAACCCGGTAGCTACCAGGATCTCCTCCGCATTTCCGAATTCAAGGCTTGTTGTGAGATATTTATGCATGCTGGCTGGGGTCTGTTCCTTCACCTCTTTGATGATCATGACCACGAAATATCCTTAATGTTTGCAAAAGGGTTTGATGGTAATACAGCCAAGGTCAGCCAGCTTACCTTGCCAGTAACAGAAGAAGCCATAGCCACGGCTACAAAGCTACCCAGGGAAGGTGCCCGTTGGCACAAGAATTTGTTTCTCCTACGAGCAGACCATAAGTTCTCCCTCAAGCCCGAGTATCATCATGTTGAAGGTACAAAGGGAGTTCACCGAGAATGGGTTAGGCCCGAGTACCTTGAGCCATACCGTCATTATTCACTTAATCACCTGTGAAGGTAACTTTTCAGTCTTCAAAGCCTATCATTTTCAATTATTGGCACACTTTGTTAATAATCAACCCTTAAATTTCCCCTTCTATATCCTAAAAATCCTAGAAAAGATGTCTAGCCAGGTTCGAAAGAATTCTATTAACCCTGCTGGCAGTTTGTATCACCATTTCCTTATAAAAATCTTGATTACTCATCAATTGGAAGAAAAGGGTCAAACTTGGGAAAGTTTTGTCTTTGAAACCCTGAACCCTCACCTAGTCAAGAAGCCCATTGTTAAATCCCCCGCTTCTCGAAAACGCCATCGTTTCCTAACCCGTAGCAATGAGTCGGCCCAAAACTCTACGCAGAAAGAAAAATTTGCCAAGGTTGTAAGGTTTAGTGAGGATGCCTTGGGAGAAATACACCCCGATCGTGCATCTTCCCCTGAGCATGCTGATGCAGATACAACTGCAGAACCCTCGTTCTTTTCACTCACACCCATGAATTCAAGAAGGGATAACCGTGACCAGACAGTCGACCCAGTCATCATCCAGTTTGACGACCAAACCATTGATCAGTCCATCCATTAGAAAGTCCATGAGCCAATGCACCTGGATAATCTCAGTGATCAAACAAATGACTCTATCCTTGAGTTTCCTCTCCTCGCATTGGCTAATTTATCAGCCAGTCTACTTAAGGAACTTGTCTTGGAATGTGCCTCTGTACATAATGAAGATAAGTCCATTGAGGCACATATTACATCTGTTGATCCTAAGCTACTTTTTCAGAAGGAATTGAGCCCTCAAAAGGACCTTATGTCCTTAACAGAAGTCTCTGTTCCACTCCAGTAGACAGTGGATAGACTAACCCAGGATGTAGCAGAGCTAAGAAGCCAGCATGTAAAGTATGAAGAGATCATTGTTGGGCTTCGCCAAGAAAACAAGGACCTGCGCTTTCAGGTGAAATGTGTGGAAAATATAAACGAATCCAAAACTGTCTCCAACCTTTCTCTCCGTTTGAAGCATGATAATTTGAAGGAGCAACTCCAGAAGTTTAGAGCTAAAAGCACTTCCTCATCTAAGTCGAAGGAAGCTGCTACGGCAACTACGCCTTCTTCCTAAAACAAATTTGCTCTGTTTGCTCAATGGGACCTTGCATATCTCCGGTTTGGGAGAATGTTGGTGTCCATTTTGTCACCATTTTTTAATATCAAATACACTATGTTTGGAATTACTTTCACCATTTTTGACGTAATAAGTCACTCTCCTTGCCATTCAGACCGTCAAATGGAGTAGGTATCCGTTTATTTACACATCACATGAATTTTGGGTAAAAATTGTTATATTATGGTTTATTGATGTTTATTTGGCTTGTTTAGTGACTACATTTTGTTTTACAGGTTCTGGCTCTAAAATGAATCTTCAATTGGACGCGTATTGAAGCTGTGGAGAATCAGCTGCATTCATCCCGCCATTCAGAATGGCATTCGACCCACGAAATTGATGGTTGATATATGCTCGGGCTGTTAGAGAGTAAGCTGATGCGTGGATTCTGTTTGGGGCGTGGCCCTGATGGTATGTGAGCTGATGTTCTAGAAGATCCTTTCTCCTACGTGCTCGGCTCGACAACACATTCATCTTTTCCCGCGTCAAAGGAGCATTGATGCTTCAACAACTGCGTGAAGGATCAACGCCATGGAATTTGGAACAAAGCTCTGTGTGCTGTCATGAACTTTATGAGGTCGTTCTTTGGCTACGAGCCGTCACGAAATGATTAAGAAGAACCGTCCCTTGGCTTATGCATGTCACGAGTTATTAAACAGAGCTGTTTTGGGGCATTTAATATAGTCTATTATTAAGCAATCAACCACTAAAAGGGTCAAATTTATTTCTTCATTGTAATGTTGTATAAATAGACGTCCCTGTAGCAGAGATGAGTTAGTAATTAGTCAGTCAGTCTTTTTATCTTTAGACTTTCCTATCTTTTCAGCTGCAAATGGATACCAAAGCACTGTAACTCTATATTTTTATTAATACAATTCTATCTCAGTTTTATGGAAATTTATCAGCATGCATGGTGATCGACTGATTAAGGCTCAGCATCTGTTTGTTGAGATGAGCCCCTCAACGACCAGTGGTCTTCATCCATGTATATAAATTGTCTTTGTCTATTGTAGATAGACCATGTTGTTATTTCATTTATGTATCTGTTCTATATATGATGTTTCTGTTCTGTGATATAAAATGATGCTGTGTTGTTTATGTAAATAATGTTTCTATTTATGTTATGTATATTTTGTTGTTGTTTATATTAGTGTTTCCAGAAGTTAAATGGTGGCCGGCCACACTTAGGTTCATTTAAGTTTGCTTCATAGATTAGGTCACACTTGGGTTCATTACAGGTTGCTTTATAGAATAGGTTACATTTAGTTTATTTCATTTGCTTAAGTAGTTTAGATTGCATTTAGTTTAGTTGCTTAAATAGTTTTATTTAAAAGATTTAGTTTGCTTAGTTAACTTAGAGTCTAGTTAGTTTCACCTCTTAGATATACTCATAGACTAAAGTTCTGTAGTTTCTTCCTAGTAATATAATATTAGCTTAAGTTACATCTCAAATCTCATAGAAATAGTTAGTCTCCTACCATAGATAGCTTCTCCTCACTCTAATCCCTTGACTAGCTTCTTTATTGCTTTCCCCTACACTATAGGATCATATGCATCAGCCAGCTGGTGGGTAAGATCATCCCATCTTCTCTTCTCTTTAGTTTAAGCTATTTTCTTCCATTCAGACTGTCATTCAGATAGTCATCCGGACCGACATTCGGACCTCAACACTTCTTTCATCATTTTGCTTAATCAGAATTTAGTTTTTAAGTTTTTTTCAAATTATAATCTCTTTCACCCTTAATTAGTATTCTTAGGACCTTGTTATGTTTTATATGAAGTTTTGATCAAGTTTTGTCATATTATTTAGTTGTCATTCCCTCTTTCCTTAAAACTTTGCTTTAGTTGTTTACAAGTTATCTTTTCCTTATGTTTGATTTATCAATGTTGTATGGTTACAGAATTTATTAGTTTCATTTTCAATGTAGTTTATTGTATGTTAATAATATCAATATTAGGTTAAGTTTAGTAATTTCATTCTCCAAATAATTTCAGTCTTGAATTATTCTTCTCATGCTTTCATGGAATAAGATTTAGTTCAGAAGTACAATATCTTTATCAAGTTTTGTACTTTCTTTTGAATTAAACATCTTTGTCAAGTTTTCTACTTGCTTCTAGACTTCTTCAGTTCAAGTCCCTCATCTATAAATAGGAGATAGGTCATTATGTTCAGAGTTAATTTTAGCTGGGTAATCTTTAGTTTGCATTTATTTGTAGAAGTTAAATTAGATTTAATTCCATTTTGTTTTCTTGTTAGTTTTGAAAGCCACTTCGATACATTCACCCCTATTCCCATCACATTTGGTACCTTTCCTCAGGATTCCCAAGGAGAATGGAATTAGATGCTTTAGTAGTTTTGAATAGCTGTTGAAGTCTTTGATAGTTTATAATTTGCTTTAACTTAGTTTCCTGTTCATATAATTAAGTTATTCCATAGGTAGGTCTTTACTTTCTTCTAATTCTTAGATTAGAATTTGAGAATTGATTAAGTAGTTTCCATTCTTACAAAGAATAGTTTGTTTTTGTCTTCCCTATTGTTTCATCACAGGATAGAATAGTATTGTTTAAAATTATTTTGATCTGGTATTTTAGATAGGTTCAATTAGTTTCTTTGTTGTCTTTCTGAAGTTTGACTCCGTTTTTCATTTTGAAAGATCTTTTGATCTTTTCTTTATTTAATCTTTTAAGGTCTAACAAGCTGAAATTTAGGTATCATCTTACCTTAGCGTATACTTTTCCTCAACTCTAAGATTACCAACCCCGGTCGATAATTAAATATTAGGTGTTTTCTTTGAGATAGCTCACACACCCAACACAGCTTTGCTCTCTTCTCCTCCATCTCTGCCAATTCAGAGGCTTTGACCAGATGGGTGGAGGGGGTTTTTTGCTTCTTTTTCAATGACTGAATGGTGTTATCTTTCTCATCCAACAACTTTTGTATACTGGCCTTCTTGTCGTCCTGGATTTTAGTAGCCAATAATGCATTCTGCAGCTTCTTAATTTGTGCTTTATGGGCCGTGTTCTCTACTCTTTCCTGCCTGAGCTCATTTTGAACCTTGTTCTTATTGACCTGCAACTTGGATAAATCTAGTGCAGACTTTAGCAGTTTGGCATAAATGACATCCCCGGTCTCTTTGTGCAACTTGATCACATCAGGAATAAGAATATATTCCAAGTTCACTTTCAGTTCAGTGGCCTTGTTTTTGGTGGCTAAGGCCAAGCTCAAGGTGTTATGGGAATAGATCCTGCTAGTTACCAAAGACACATCTTTATTTGAAATCTTCCTCACCTCATCATACAAATTAGACTCCTCTGAGGCTGCCTCTGTGCTCTCTTTGTACTCATCCAATAGTTATACCCTACTCTTGCTGGGTGCAGCAAGCTCAGTGGATGTTTGGTTGAATACATATTCTTTGACCTCGAAAGTAGGTAGCTTAATCTTCACCTGTTTCTTCTTAGCTTGACCTGTTGTCACTGGCACCAACTACTGCTTAGGTTCTTCTACTTTCTGTGTCATCATCTATATCCATAACACCAATCTTTTCCAACCTGCTAGTTTCTCCAGAGCTACTGGCAAAGGGTAAA
This sequence comes from Larix kaempferi, assembly GCA_027924585.1. Taxonomy (NCBI): domain Eukaryota; kingdom Viridiplantae; phylum Streptophyta; class Pinopsida; order Pinales; family Pinaceae; genus Larix; species Larix kaempferi. Next base: position 3,421,318 of record BSBM01001138.1, read on the forward strand.
GTTGCTTCAACTGCTAGGGCTAACCTAGAGGAGCCAATTTGTGGTAACGTGGCTTGTGGCACCAGGGAGGTGGAGTCATCAGGTGTATCTCTCTCCATCTGGCTTTTGCCAGGATATTCTAGCAAATTAGCAGTTTCAGCCAGCCCTGCAATTTCAAAATGTATAAAAGATTTTCTATTGCTCTCTTTTCTTCTATCTGAGATTATGTGGTGGGGGTCATAATTGATGGCTACCTTTGTTCTGAATCCCATATCTCTCATCATGTCCTCAATGGTTGGAAGGGAAGTCTTGTTTTTAACAACGAATGGCCCCACAGCCCATGGGAAGGTTATATCTGAAGCCTTATTGTCATCTAGGAAATGCTCAACTTCCACCTTCAGCTTATGCCTGATGAATTCCAGTGTAAATAGTCTGGGGGTCAGAAAAGATGGCAGTACATAGGGTGCATGGGAAAACCTATAAACTACAATTGTTGTGATGTGCTCTGATAGGAACTAGTCCCCAATCCTCTTCTCTGGAGAAGGCTGCAGCAACTCTTTCATTTTTTCTAATACCCTAGGCAACTTCTCCTGGAAGAAAACATAGTACACTTCTGACATGAGGCCATTCATGAATATGTTGTAGTTAATGTACATTTCCTATGTGAGTAGCCCCCCAGGCATCTACAAATTCTCTTCATTGAAGGACAGGAACATCCTCAGCAGGTAAGACTAGAATCTAAAGCTTCTATTTTTGGGGAAATCCACTAGCTGAGAATGGATAATCTTAGTTAGGGCTTCATCAAACCTAAGATAGGCACACTAGGTGGACTGACTAGGATCCTGAGGCTCAAGAGGACATGTGCTCATGACAAAAAGTAGGATTATCAAAGGCTCAGTGATATACATGTCATTATCTAATACTAAGAACTAGGCTAACATGGTAATGACACATTTGGACTCTTCTGTGAATAGATTGACTTCATCAAGGAAAAGCTGGTTCTAGAAGGAGGCATTTGGTTGTAGGCTACAATGGAAGAAAATTTGCTTAAGGTTGGCTGGGGCCTGTCTGAAATGTTGAATTAGGGATTCTTCTCTATATTCTTTGGCCTTTGGATACAACTCTTTCCGGATTGATAGGGCCTTTCTAACAATGAAGGGATTTATTTGGCACAGGATCTTAGAGTTGGTTGCATCCATAATCACCCTCTTAGAGGAGGAGTAACGGGTGGTGCACCAATCGACAAACTCGAGACAGTTTGGGGTTTGTTTGATTGAAAATAGATTGAAATACGTTTGGTAAACCTTGTGTACATCAACATTCCCCTCCCTAATCAGTTTCAACCTATCCTCATCCACCTCAATGGAATTGTTTATCAGCACTGTGTCATAAATTTCGGCCTCCTTATCCTCAAACAAATCGTTTATCCTCTGATACTCAAATCCTGGGGCTTCTATCTAACTTAATTCATCCATTTAAATAGCTTTGTATGGGACAAAAGGCCGACCTGGTTACTTGACAGCTAGTCTGAGCTCCTAGATGAGTTGTCTGCTTCTGCACAGTCGCCCCCTATTGTTTTTCGATGCAAAGGACAAATGCTACCCAGATTCTCGTGCAGTTGTATTTTATATTATTTTATTTTCCCTTATCATCCTTGCGTTTGTCACAGTGAAAGGATTCTCTGAGCCCTCCATCTTCCTGATCGATCTTGAGCCATAGATATCCTCTACCCTTTAACTTCACAATCCTGCGCAGCTTTCAATCCTCTCACATACAGCCCTTCTTGCACTTTCAATCCACAAACACTGTCCATTGTCGATTTAGACCTTGCCTGCATCCTGACCGTCTACCGGTGTGGCCCATACCAAGTTTGCAGATTTGGAAACATTGATACCTTGTGCATGTTCAAATTGCGAACTCAATCCCCGCCGCAGATCTCATCCCTGCTGGATCTACACCGTTGCAATATGCTGGGCCTACCAAAAGTTCACAAATCCAAAAATGTCAATTCTCCGCACACGTTCCATCAGCGAAGCACCTAACAGTCAGTGATCTGCTTTCGTCCATCGATCTGACTGACGATTTGCTTGCGGTTTAACCATCCTCTGACCATATTCCACCATGCACCTTACCTTTCAGAACTCGCCTATAGTCGTTGATCTCCGCTACTATGGATCTGCTCCATCCAACTCTATCCACACCTTACTTTGAGCGACCTTTCACATATTTTCCACATTTGCAAAGTTAACTTAAGGTTTAATTTCAATGTTCTCCATTTCCAGGCCTACAAAAAAACTTGTAGGGGTCTCACTAAATATTTCCTTTGGTCATATGGCTCAGAAACCTTGGACCTTCTCCATTACTTTCATGGATCTAACCTTTCCATTTTCCCAAGACAAAACGGGTGCCAATAGAACACACAAGATATTAGAAATCTGATGTTTGAGCACTCAGATTCATGACTTGACCCTCCAATAAACTTGGAAAATGCTTGCACCGTGCAAGGTTCCTCTCTCTGCTATTTATAATTTTTGAGAACAAGGATTCTAGGAAATTAGGTCTTTTGCTCACTCATTAAACTATCTTACTTTCTAGTAGTTCTGTTTTTATCTTTAATTAGGAAATTAATTTATTTTAATCCTCACAATTTATTTTAATATTTATTTAATAAAATTAGACCTTTTACTCACCTAACAACTAGGTAGATATCTAGTTATCAGCTAATGACCAGTCTAGACTCTCGCATGCTCAGGCCCTCTTTGTGTGGCAGTCCCAGTCAGTCAGAAAGAATAAAATAATAATAGTCTGAACATTAATGTAAATAATTAAATGGATTACTGATGCTCCAGAGCTCCCCGCTCAACATCAATTATTCAACAGGAGTTTAAGTGTTCCAGAGCATCCCATCTCAAGACTTACTCAAATAACATTGCTTCCAGAGCCCACTTGGCTCAATGCTATCCACAATAATTCAGATATTCCGGAGCTCACTTCCTCACATCATTTAATAATTTGGTGCTATTCAGAGCTCACTTGCTCAACAACCAAACATAACCACATAGGTATTTTCATATTTATTTTTAACTCAACACATGTCAACCATAATTAAGGTTATAACAATAATTAATAATAAAAATAAAATAGTCTTTTCTTGGATATTACACTATTACTGTATTATTGATATGAATTTCGACCATCTTTAGTTAAAGCTTCAATTGTGTGTCCAATTTTTCAACCATTGGCCAATCGACCAAGGACTCCCAAATAGAAATAACTCAACTATTGGCGATGTCAGGAGGAGTGAAGACAGCTCCGATTGAATACATGAGTTCAGGCAATAATCGCTTTGACCATTTACTAGTCGACCAAAAGAGACTTAGCTGATCGGAGCAAAGAAGAAAAATGCTGAGGGAATCGAATTGGTTGTGTTTTTAATTGGAAAAGTAGCCAATGTGCTGAAGAAGTTGATAGGGTATAGTCCACTTGGCTGATGAAATCAATAAGACAATAGCCATATTCTCGTCAATCGTCGATCGGCCATGTCATTGTTGTGAGTGGAAGAATATTTGTGAAATTTGACCAAGTTATATCTAGTTGCTACTTTACATGCAAGTCACCATACAAATTAATGGTTGATATGATTCTTTTTCTCTTGATTCTTGGGTGGTGAGAAAGAGACCGACTACTGTGGTCAATGATAAAAGCATTCCACCCATCAACATCAACATCCATCGACTATTTCATTTGGGTGATAATTGTATTATTGGGTGATTAAACTTCTTGTCCCTAATACAACATATTATTGTCTTAAAAGTCTCTCTTTATTACATCATGATGGGTCATCTAAAATATCGTTGAAAGCGTAATATGTTTAAAAAGAGGTATTTCTTTACATAAAGGATAAGTCACTCAAGTCGAGTCACTTTAGTTTAGTCGAGTCGATTATTTTAAAATAGTGAGTTGATCAAGTCTACATGTTGTCAGAGATTTAAAAGAATGAGTTGAGACATGGCAATTAGGTAGAAATGTAATTGAGTCAATTGAGTCATGACTATTGATGAGTGACTCTATTATAAAAGTTAAGGTATTCATAATAGAGGGGGTTAAACATGAGTCTTTTTGAAGGCGGGTGATTTTCTATTCCATTTTAATTGTAGTCGGTCTCCAACTTACTTTTGTAATTCGATTCGATTCAAGTCAGTCAAGTCCAAAGAAATCGAACATGATTAGCAAAACAAGTAAAAGAGAAGAAAAAATAATGAAACTTGCATGCATTTTAAATCCTCACAATAGAAAAAATACATCAAAGGAATTCAAGCAGAAGACATCAAACACAACATAGTAAATATGTTAATAGAAAAATGATGACATGAGAACAACGAAATTGATTGAGTGCCCCGGTGCAGAATTCCAGCAGCTATTCCTAGGTTGTTACCTCAAAAGCTAGAAGGAATAGAGATGGTACATAAATTCAAAGATCCGAAAGACCCATTCCTAAGTCGAGGGAAGTCATCCAGATGAGGAAGGGTGATGATTTGAATCAAAATACCTCCTAGTAGGGAGGGTATTCAACCACATTTTTAGAGAGAGGGTGAGACTTCAACAAACCTATACATGATTGAAGATGAATGCTGAAGAGTAACAATTCATGGTAGATCCTTGTACATGCGTGTCTTCCTATCCAACTAGAGGCTATTGCAGCTGAGTTACCTATGCAGTCCGATATGCATGGTCGATGCAAAGTGAGGACTATTTTGGTAGGAGTAGAGGCCTAGGTTGTTGCTACACATACTTGTTCTCTTCAAGGAAGAGAAGAGTTTTGGGTGGGGGAGATTTTGGAGAGGATCATTTGGGGCCCTAATTTTCATCATTATATTATGATAAATAAATAGTGTAATTGTAATTCCAACGACTTATTAGTTGGAGCGGTTGTATAACCACTCCAACCATCTTCACTATGTATAAATAACCATATCAAGATGAATACAATCTAGTTGAACGTTCTACCCAATACTCTCATCCTGATGGTTGAATATGTGTGTTTTTTAGTCTCTGTTTGAATGCATATCTCCCCGACGAACACAACACCATCTCCGAATTTTTTTCAGGTAAATAAACTTACTCTAGGGGAAATACTACCACACACATGAGGGTGAGAGTGATTTTATCTCTAATACCATATTGAAGATTACACAATATTCTTCTCTTTCCCTATATATCCATTAATAGATGAAATTACATATATATACAAAAGCAATATTTTTCTTGGCAACCAGAATTTCCATCAGACCAAAAATGATACAAAACTGGTGATGAATTCACTGCAGAAACTAACATTCCAAAACATATTGGAACCTACAATTGTCGGAACATCGGGACTTCTCTATCGGATATTCATCTAGGCACTCTTGGGTTGCTCAATGAAATATATGGTCAAATGCATTATCAGACTTCTCCTATAGGAACTCCTCTCTATGGCCTCTCTACAAACCTCCTATACATAAGCTCTGATGTATTTCCCCTACCTCTTCGGAGTTTCCTCAACTACGCTCTTGGTATTCCTCCCAAGGACTCCATTGCATAAATCCAATATATCAAGTTTGATACACTATCATACTTGCTCCGCCAGTACTTATCCCAAACACACTTGTTGACACCTCCAAGATAACCCTCACGATACACTATTGGGTTTTTTTCCATTAGGAATAACAAAAACTCTGCACATTTAATCATCAAGAAGACCGACAATGTTGGCTCACGGATACCCATTCAACTGTTGACACTTCTCATCCTAGCATATCTTCATATCTCAAGACTTCAAATATTGGCAAAAACTTCAAACACATAACAAATTCTCATTGGATGAAACTTCCAATGATGAACTTCTTATAAGACTTCACATGGTGGCAATAAATACAATAGGTGAAACTTAAATGTTTGACAAGACCAAACACGATGCCATAAAAATCACAACAAAACTTCTTCAATGTGGGTATGGGCCGCCTCACCACCTGAACTAAACTTGACTTGGATGACCATACCTTCACCCCTATTGATCCCAATTTATGTGAGAAAGAAATGAAAGAACAGATATAGAACCACATACACATATATATTGCAAGGAACATACTAATACATTAAACACAAATTCTATTAAATGGCAGAAATAGAACAGACTATAAAATAAAGTAGCTAGAATGGTAGTAGCTTATATTTGAGAAGAGATGTGATGACTATGTGTTAACACCCAACTTGACCCTCAAAGTTGTGGGAGAAGGCCAAGCTGGGGTAACCACAAAACCACTTGAGATTGTATTACTGACCCAATACAATCAGAGAGGGATCTCTCTTAAACTTGTAAAAGACTGAAAATAATCATTGGTTTTAGCAATGAAAAACAAACAGAGGTCAGATTCTGGTAGGACAATTTGTTTAAGGTTTGGTAGGATAATCATGAGAAAAACCATTGGGAAATGGGGTCAAAACATAATACATAAATCAAATAACAGTGCTGCTGCATGGGATATCAAAACAGAGGAAAGATAGCCACCTGCTTCCAGTCAAATGTTGTTGTCTGGTAAAAAAGGAAGAAGAAACAAATAGTCCATTGACATGAGCATCAAACAAGGATGAATTCAATGTCAACTTTAGAGGAAATATTGGGTGAATACCTGAAACAATAGCCAGAGCTTGTAACCAAGAATTATGCACTATTATACACTAATTCCAGATATGAAAAGAAAACATAATGGAAATAAATAACAGGAAGCACATTCACATCAGAAGAAGAATGAAAATAGACTATAAGCTAAATGACACATGAATCTCTGTTAAACACCAGCTTCAAACACTACAATTCTATTAAGGATTATGCTTTAAAAATAGAGCTTAGTTCTCCCAGGACTCAGCCCATTGATTTTCCAACCTCTTCTATCTGTATTACATAGATATTTATAGGCTCTTGGCCTCGAACTGATTATCAGAAAACAACTATAGCTATGCTGCCACCTATTTGTCCCAGTTCGCCACCTTTGACAAAAAATCACAAAAATGGAAAATGACTGCTAACAAACAGGATACAACTACTCTGTAGGTGTCAATTCACAGGAATGCAGACCGCAACATCCCTAAGGCGACTGCTAAATCCTAACTGGCCTAAAAAATTGAGAAATATTACATACACGTCGAGTTCAAAACATATTGACATGACGGGAAACAGAAACAACATGAACAGGTCGCCACCTCACTCCTGAGCCTTCACTTGGCCATGTTGATCAAAGAAATTTTCTATCTTCAAGGAATCTTCCACCTGTGCTTCTTCTACTAGAGGAGGTGTCACATCGTCAGTTCGGTGCACTTTTTCAGCATTTCAGTTGCAGTAGTGTTTTACAAAATATGTTGCCTGCAACTCCCCATCTAAGACTGAATTTGAAAAACGAAATTGAACTGTACACACTGGAAACCGAATTGAAGACTATAAAACACTACTGCAACTGAAATGCTGAAAAAGTGCTTAGCATCCCGAGCTCATTTATGCACAAAACTACTCTACCTTGGGTTGCTAAAATTTCTGCAGCATCAGGATATACAAAAATGCCAATGCAACTAGTCGAGCAACTGATACCCTAAGTGGACTTTCTCATCATGCTTAACCAAAATCAAAAAATAAAAGATCACTGGCACTAAGCAATGATGATAGGTGAAATCTTCCTGGTAAAATCCAATCCAATCACGCCAGCTGAAGAATTTCTCCATGTAATCAGCTATTGGGTCATATAAAACACGGTATCCTCCAATTTTTTTTGTCTTTCCTCTAGTAGGACAAGGATGCCCCTGCTGCAACTTCCCTAGCACCTTATCAATCTGTAAATTTGCTGGCAGCCTAGAAAATCTTCCCTCAAAAAAGCTATAAGTAGCCTGCTCATTTCCTTTGTCATTCATATCAGGTACAAGGGTTGAATGTTCATGACAAGCTTCAAGTGGAACCTGGAAATCGTGCATGCTTGTATCTTTAGACAACTTAATAGGCCTAAAGCACTCAGGGTCAAGTACCTCTTTCTGCTGAGACTGCAGCTCTGTAACATGAGAGGGTACTTCAATACATGGGCTATCAATGTCATCACCTCCTGGGCTGTCTAGGATTCTGGGGTTAAAAATCTGACTCTGCTCTGGTGCTTCAAAAGAAAATCCATCCCTACTTTCAAATGGATCTAGAAGAAGAACTTCTCCTTGAAACAAGGATTCTAGGCCTGAATGATATGACGAAAAACTAGACTGACTATCCTAGTCCTCCTCCAGCATACCTACCACCTGGTCATCTTGCTGAATGTATATGTGAGATCCAAGATCCTCTTCATGGGTATCACAATCTACTTCACTCTCTGCCAAGGGAAAAACCTCTGCCTGCAGGAAACTTTCATGAATACACTGACAATTCGCTTCTTTTCCATCCTTTTGGTGAGGGTATGATTCCTCATGCAAGGATCTTAGGCTTTCTTCACTAACTATCTCAAAATCTGCAGAACCTCTGCTGGTTGTTTAGGGACCTCATGCTGGTGTTCATCTTCATATTCATCATATATAGGAGGATTGAAATCCTGTTTAAAACTTTCCCCGGCAGGAACCTCGACCTGCAGATTGTAATCCACATAAAACAAATCAATGCTCTCCTCTACTTGTACATGAATGGGCTGACCATTTCTCAATTCATCATGAGAAGGATGGGAATGCAAAACAGACTCTTCTCATTCATATATTTCTTCCATATTTGATCTCCTTTCCCTTCCACCCTCAATACCTTGCTCTAAAAATTTTCTAGACATTATGAGATTGTCTTCAACCTCCAACAAATCAATGAACATATACTACAACGTGGAAGACCTTCTCTCCGGAAGAAGGAATGACAACTCAGGCAGGAGGGTAGATGCATACTGCAACTTAGCATCATTTTCTAGGGGCTGAATTTCCTTTGGCATGTTGTAATAAAATATTGCAAACCTCCTGTTGAAACAACCTTGGATTTCCAAAATTGAAAAGTCTTTTGTGATAGTGGAATAGTTGGGTGGCCACCGATATCCATCTGGATTATTCCTCCCCCCTTAGGAAGAAATGGTCTCCATTACGTTAATTGCCCCCTTCAAATGGGGAAACTTTTGTTGAACTTGACTTCTGGTGAGCGACTTGCCTTGGTGGAGTAGCTGCGTTGCTTTGGAAAACCAATAAAGTTGGACCTTTTGCTAGCAAGTTCCCTTAACCTATGTGTCCATGATCCAATAAGTGGTTGCATGTTCCATGGAGTCGGGGTTAAGCTCTATAGGTGTCAATTTCTCTTCCACCTTCAATGTGTCCAGCAATTGTGGAAAATATGGGCAAATGAGATCCACATTAAATACTAGGTGCAAGCCAAGAAATGGAGGAGCACTTAATTCGAATGCATTTTGACTGATTTCTGTGGTGATGGTGTATGGCCCATATCGAAGTAGATGAAGCTTGTGATGGGGTCTTGTGAGCCTCTCTTTCTTCAAATGCAGCTAAAACTTATTAGCCACCTGGAACTTGTGTGGAACCTAATGTTGGTCATGTCATTGCTTGTACTTGGTATTGGATTTTTCCAAAATGTCATGGACCTGTTGGTGGATGTGTTGGATTCAAAAAAAAATATAGTGGCCTTATCATCCTTAGTGTGAGCATGGGAAGATTCCTCCTATGTGGATGTAATGGGAAAAGCTACATCAATTAGGGCCAATGGTTGGAACCCTAGGCACATATGAAAAGGGTTGTGGTCGGTAGAGCTATGAAAGGATCTTTTATATCTATGTTGAACATATGGAAGACTCTCATCCCATTTGTGTGGATTTTTAGAATTGTAAATTATCAAAATATGCACAATCATCCAATTGACTACCTTTTTTTGTCCATCGGTCCGAGGATGGAAGGAAATCAACTTCGTGAGCTTGGTAACCATCAATTCCCATAGGATGGAACAAATAAGCTTAGGAACTTGTTGTCTCAATCTCAAATGATAGTCTATGGAAGCCCAAAATTAACCCAAGAATGCTCGAAGAAGAACTTATTAGTGGTTTCGGTGGAGATGCTCTTCTTACAAGTTGTCAAAATGGCCATCTTAGAGAAGCAATCCACGACCACAAATACACAGTCATTACCATTCTTGGTAGAAGGTATTCCTAACATGTAATCAATGGAGATGGATTCCCGTGACCCATTGGGAGTAGGAAGAGGGATGTACAACCCTTGATTCCTAATGGCAGGTTTCACGATGGTGCACAAAGTGCATCATATGATATATTTGTCGACATCTTGTTAGAGCTTGGGATAATAGAAATACTTGTGTAATAACGCCACTATATTTTTAGTTCCAAAGTTCCCTTCTACCTAATTGTAATGTGCTTCTCCAATCATATTCACATGCTCTCTTGAAGGAACATGAGGATGGCCCAGGTGGCATAGAAGTCCTTCCCAGAGATGAAAGTATGCCACTAGTGTGCCTGCACATAGTGCTTGATAGGTGGGATAAAATATAGGGTCGCTTTCATATAGTTGAGGCCACCTAGATGTCCGGCATGGCCACAAGAATTGATCACCATGGTAAATGCTTCTACTAGAGGTCGACTAAGAAAATAAATGATTCGATTGGTGCTTCCCTTCTTATATTTAATGTTTAGGTGGAATTGTTGCAAGTATGTAGACAAATTTTGGTGGTGTTCATTCTATAACTTTCCTTGTGTTTGAATGAAATGTAGGGGCTTGTGATCAGTGTGGATAACCATCTCTTTTCCCAGGATGTAATGTTTCCATTGGCAACAGGCTTAGACAATGGAATACATTTGCTTGTCATAGATGGGGTACTTGTGGAATATATTTGAAAGAATCTCACTGTGATATGCCACTCAGTCGCCATGCTAAGTGAGGACTGCACCAACAACATAGTCCAAAGCATCTGTCTCAATTTAAAATGGTTGTTGCAAATTTGCTAAGGTAAGGACGAGCACTGAATATAAGTGGTGCTTTTGTTTCTCAAATGATTTTTGTTGTGGGTTGGGCCAAACAAACGTCACCTTAGACCCACGTTTGGTCTCTTTCCTAATGGCCCAAGCAATAATAGAAAATCCCAACACAAACCTGTGATAAACGTTGGCAAGGCCTAGGAAGATGTGAAGCTATATAAGAGTTGTCGAGGTCAGCTAGTCACAAATGGATTAAATATTGGCCAGATCCACACACACACCATGTCCATCCATGATGTATCCTAGATACTGAATCCTCTTCATGCAAAATGAGCACTTCTTTAGATTGGCATATAACTTGTGCTATCGCAGGGTGCTGGGGACCGGATGGATATGCTGTAAATGTTCTTCCCACATTCTGTTGTAGATGAGCATATCATCTAGATATACAACCATAAAAGAATTGGTGAATTTCTAGAGAATATCATCGATCATCCTTATGAAATTTGATGGAGCATTAGTCAAGCCAAAAGACATGACCAACCACTCAAAAAGGCCTTCCCGATATTTGAAGGTAGTCTTTCATACATCAATCTACTCAATTAGCACTTGATGATAGCCAGAATTCAGATCAATCTTATTGAAATATTTGTCAACCTTGATTTGGTCATGAAGGTCATCGATCCAGTGAATGGGATATCAATTCTAAACTATGATTTTATTTAGAGCTCTATAATCAATATAGAGTCACCATGTTCCAAATTTCTTTTGTACCAACACAATTGGACTCCCACAATGTGAGGATTTGGGTTGAATATTCTCTTTCTGGATTAATTCTTAAATCTGACATTTTGTTTCTTCATTTTCCATTAGGGAATGGATGTATACCATCCCTTTAGGTAAAGGCACCCCCAGTATCAAATAAATGGAATGGTTTACCTAGAAATGTATTGGTACCCCGAAAGGTGTGGTGAAGATATCTCTATATGCTTCCATGATCTTGTCCACCTGCTTTTGTTGTGTAGAGGGATCATGTTTAGAGGCAGTGTAAGTTGCATTGATCTTTCACTCACCCTCCGAACAAATGATGAAGAGGAAAAATTTCCCAGTCTACAAGATTACCTTCTTGCATTGCTTAGCTATAATGAGAGACACTGCTATGGTGGGAATTGTCTCTGGTATCCTGTAGAGTTTCTTTCCCAAAGTAACAATGACACAATGAGGCCTAGATTCATACCTAGCATGAAGTTTCCACATATATAGTTGTCCTAAAAGAACATCACAAACTTGACATGGGGAAACATCACACATTACAAACTATAGAGACGCTGCTATGGTGGGAATTGTCTGTGGTATCTTGTAGAGTTTCTTTCCCAAAGTAACAATGACACAATGAGGCCTAGATTCATACCTAGCATGAAGTTTCCACATATATAGTTGTCCTAAAAGAACATCACAAACTTGACATGGGGAAACATCACACATTACCTCATCTTTGAAGGACTTGATGTCACATGGTGGGAAACATTTTTGACTGACGCGAATGTCCTAGCCTTGTCTAAGACACTCAATGTTTTAAGGTTGTAGGTGTGGCATCGTTGGAAACTTCCACCATTTGACGACCTCTATTAAAATCAAGCTCTTTTGGCTTCCACTGTCAACAATGAAATGCAGTGTAGTTCCCTTAAACCACATATGCAAGAGGAAAAGGAATTCTTCCTCTAAATCCTCTGGATCGTCGAGCTAGACCTTTGTGGTAGTAATGGTAACATTGAGTTCTACATCGATGATATGCTTTCCCCTATCTATGATTGGTACATTGGGTTCGGCATCAGAGTCAGAACTAGGATTTGATTATGAATCCTTAATCTCGGCCAACAATGAATTCTTTAGGCAACATTCATCAGTGTTGTGTCAGGGTATTTTATGGAACTCACACCATTTACTATTGTCCTTCTTTGTCTTCTCATTACCCTTCTTTGATTGTGATTTGGACTAGTTTTCTTGAGGTTAGTTGTCCTTACTCTATCCTTTGTTCTATGGCCTAGGGTTACCCTTGCCTTGCATTTGTGGTGGATTCGCAGACCCAAACTTCTGCTTAATTTTTTTCTCGATTTTGACAGCATATCGATAAGTGGTGCCTAATGATGAGATGTCGAGGAAATCCATCTTAGTTTAGATGTACCTATGCATGCCGATGCAATATTTCAGAACCAAGTTCCACTCAAATTCCCTAATACTGAGCTTTGTGCGCAAGGTATGGAATCTCTTAGTGTACTCTGGCACCATTTGGTCCCTCTATTGTCGCAAAGTGGTTCAATTTTTGTATTGGTTGTCATAGCTACCAACGAGATAGTATTTATTCTTAAGGGAATCCACAAAAGACGCCCAGGTGGGCTCATCCCCAAAAATATTAGTCCCATCTATGGTTTTTTCTCACAATAAGTGTACCACCAATATTTCACATGGGGAACCACCTCATGGAGCACAGAGATGATCTTTTACATATTGGATAAATTGTGGATAGATAAACAGCCCTCTAGCAAACTCAATCATTTATCTAGCGCATCAACATATATCTTACCATTAAATAAATCAATGTCAAATTTAAATTGTACCTTGAAGGGTGTGGCTTCCCCTAAGTGACCTCTTCTGCTTGACGATCTATCTGATGCTGTCGGCATCTATCGAACGACTTGGGAGAAATGACCCATCATCTCATTCCTCTATCGTGTGATGGATTCCTCGAGCAATATCTTGATAGAATCTCTTTCTCCATCATATCCTTTTTCCTTAGCCATGAGGGGTAGTTTGGGATTCTGAGGGTGGTGTTCCTTAAGCTGTACTAGTTCAAGACCCAACTATTTATATCCCAACCTTGTCGGAGACATGCATGGAGATCAAATAATGAAAGAGAATACTGGTATGACACCTCTGATCTAGATTTATGTGAGAACGAAATGGAAGAAAAAATATAAAACCATATGTACACAAATATATTGCAATGAACACAATGATACAGTAAATACAAATTCTATTATGGTAGAAATAGAATAGACTATAAAATAAATCAACTAGAATGGTGGTAGCTTATCTCCGAGAAGAGATGTGATGACTATGCTCATTCACGACAAGATGGATACAAAAAGAAGTTGAAAGAGGATATTTATCATAAGCATGAGGGAAATAACCCCAAATAACCAAAATCCTAACCCTAGGATATGAATTGTCACAAACTTTGCAGGCCCCAAGGTGGTTAATTGAGAAGTCAACTTACCAAGGGTGATAATTTTTGCATACAATGTCCATTTGGGGTGCTCGATAGACTCTTGTAAAGATATATCCGAAGAGTACAATAGTTTATCAGGCCTGGTCAAGAGCCTATGGCTATCATCTGGGACAATGCGGGCCCAAAAAACAACATTTAGGTCCTCAAAACAGCCCTAGAAGTCCGGGACTTGAAAAACCATAGAAAAAGTACTAGAAATTTTACAAAATGGAAAACTGTTTTGAGCCAGTGGAATAGGTGGGTCACCACCAATATCCATATGGACTACCTTCTATTTCAAAATATTAACGAGGCCAACTTGAAAGTACAAATTGATTCAACATGGGTCTAAATAAATAATTATCTCCAACAAAAGTGACCCACAGATAGAAGAAGGAAACTCAATGGGTAAGGAGATGACTCTTGCATGATAAGCCCTCCCTCCTACCTCTATTGAAGTATTTCCAAGTGATCAATCACACAGATCGCAAATAAAAGGTACACATTTCATCTTGATGGTCGATTTATTACAAAATAAAAAATAATTTAATTGATTGTTGTCAAAGTGAATGTGTTTGTTTGTTAGAATAAAATGGGGCAATCTTGAATTTCCAAAAGAAATAATAACATGCATGATATAGGACTTCTGCGCATCCTTCAGTTCAAAATGTAGATACATAACTCTTTCCATTGATGGATGAAGTGCAATTACGATGTCTATATGCAAAAATGTCTATATTACTTGAGGAGACAATAATTATATTAAAAAGAGAACTCCAAGGTATGCATTTCATATTAATGGTGATTTTGTTTCCAAATAGAAAAAAATGTAACTGATTGTTATTGAAGTAAATTTTTTGGTTTGCTAGAATAAAATGGGTCGTGCTTGAATTTAAAAAAATAAAAAATGACATGCATGATATAATACTTCTGCTAAGCCTTCATTCAAATTGTAGACAGAACCATTGCAAAGGATGGGTGAATTACAATTATGATGCCTATTTGTAAATCATGTCTAAATGAATCAGAGAAAGAATAACTATAATAAACATAACCCCAACCTACCTTATCGATTTCAATCTCCTCACAAAACCCATTTCTATTCTGAATATTTTGTGTCATGACACAAAATGTGCTTGTGTATACATTGTAATTAGAGTTCATGCACATATATGCAAAAGAAATCATTAGCATGGAATGGTTCCATCAAAAGGGGTGATTCTAGGATCCCACATAGGTAATACTAGGGTCCCTTCCTATATCAAACAAAGCAACATGTGATGTGGCTGAAAATAATTGGTTGTCTATCACAATATCATGTGATTATGCTTCCCCATATAAAAAAATATATGCCTTAGGTTTAGGTAGGAAATCATATAGTGGACTCTTTATGTATAATTGAAAATTTCACCAATAATAACTATAAGATAATTCTCCAACTGATTTGAAACAACATTTGTTTCCTCCAACATAACCGTAGCTTCCACTTCGGGAAATTCAAATTATATATTTAGATCATATAGAAGAAAATAAAAAGCAACATTTCCTTTCCTCAATTTCCATTGGCCTCCAAGATTAATGATAATATGGTGGTGTTGTTCCCTCAATAGAATGATTAGAAGCAATAAGGAAGGGTTAAAAAACTACCTAAGTCTCATTTGTTGAATCGTATGCTTACCCACCCTAACCTATCTCCATACCTTTTGTAGGATGTTGAGGTTTTGTTCTAGGGTTATCTATATAGTGAAATTTTGCTAGTTCATCTCAAGCCACAACATAGGGGCAATAAAAATTATGAAATTGTAACCACCTCAACCATGATGTCATTCATATACCATGATTTCATTTAGATAGTTCCTATAAATTCTTGTTTAAGTGATATCTATTGAAGTGAATGACGTTATAGAAAATTGAGATAAAGAGGTAGTAATGGAAGAGAGGTAGTGCCAACAACAGAATCTAGAGCTAGTGTCAGAGGTGGTGTGGGTGTTATAAATATAGATTCCATATTGATAACACACCATAACCATTGGGTAAACATATGGGTTTGTTTGGGATAACAAAAGCATGATCATGAGAGAATTGAACACTATCATTGACACACTAAATGTCAACAACCTGTCACTCAAAATGTGATTGGAAAGTTGCAATAGATTGTATCTTGATCCATCCTATTAAAATAAGGTGATTAAGAGATGTAGGGTGTTGAGCTTTAGCAAGTAAAGTGAGGAACTAATGATTGGTAGTGTTGTGATGGGATACATCATCAATGAGCAAAGTGGAGTGGGGGTTGTTTGTAAGCACCAATGAAGGATGTCATAATTTGTGAAAGAGGTGGTATACTGACATAAGAGATATTGATATTAACCCTAATATGGTTATCAATGCAAATGTGATCACTAAACTCCTATAGGAGTGATTTCACCTAAGTTTTATATGGTATCTAAATGTCATAACAAGGGAATGAAAAAACTTAATCTCAGAAGGCCTACACAGAGGGATGGGTGATTTAATTGAGTGTCATGATGGTAGGGTGAAGGATGGGAGGTTTCGATTTGAGTTAGAGAGACCGATAATATATATATATATCATTACCAAATAGCTTAACGTGATCCTAAAAAATAACTTTTTTTATGTAACTCTTAAGAAAAAGTTGTGTCTACACGTAAATTATGGATAAGGGAGCATATCCCATTGTGACTCTAGAGTAGAGGTGATAACCTCAGCTATGGGCTGAAAACTAGAGGAGGTATGATGCTTGGTGGGTTGGGGAGCCAAGCGAAAAATTACAATTAATGAGAACCCTTGCACTAACATATAAAATTACCATAAAATCTAATGAATTGTCCTCAATATTAATGGGAATGACTATGAAGACTTCACATTACACTTCTCAGAATATGTTATGCTTCTTAAGTCATACTAATGCTCAATAGCAGAGTGAATTTTCTTGATATTGCATAAAACATCTGAAAATCATAATTAATCAACACCATGTCCATTTTGGAAGTATAGGATGTAAGAGTCACACCCCTATCAAATATCCGTAGGGATCCAATATTTATAGAGGACATGTCAAAACAATCTATCCAGTATCAAGTCCATGCCTTTAGGTTAGCAGGGACTCTATGAATCAAGCTATCGCTTTTCTATTAAAATGACACGCAAATCAATACTTTTATTTACAACTTAACCTATGTTTTTATGAAGAACAATTTTCTTTGACCAGTCAAATACTCACATGATTTTTGTGGATGAATAAAAAATTTACAGGTCAATATTTTTTTCCAATTAAAACTTAGGATAATGGCTATTTTTTGAACAAACTTGAAACATTGTGATATAATGTTAAGATTATTTAACATTAGTTTGTGACATTAAATGTTCTTTTATCTCAGGTTCAATATTCACTTAGAAGGATGATGACTTTATGGGGATTGTCATGGCTTAACTTAGTGACATATATTAATGCTTGATGACAATTGTTACTCCCCCCATTACTTGGATGCACCTCCTTTACATCGCTTTCACAAAATACTACATATTCCCCAAATAGGCAAGCACGGTTTGCTCCTCTACTTAGATAATTGATGCATGTGCTATTACTCAGGATACGTGTGCTCTTACCTTTCCACTACTCAGGTATTATGTTGTAAGGCGATGGAGTTCCAATGCATCTTTCAATCACCCGTTCGCATGCCAAGGAGCTCTTCTCTATAGTAGATACTAATATCCTTGAGTCTAGTTACTCAATCCTTGTAATTTTCTTTATTTTTATGGGGCTTGGGATCAAACCCACCGCCTTCTCTTGTTACACTCTTTTCTTTCCCCTCTGCATGCAAATCCATAAACTCTTTAAATTTTTGCTAACCCAGAAGTACAATTCAGTTAATCTGCGTCGAACTCACGCCAAATGGGCTTCACAGTTTTTTCTCTTAATGGGGTTTGAACCCACGACCTACAAGACTACTTCTGTGATTTATTCTACTCATGTGTGCCTCTGTAAGTCCAACCAGAGGTGTTATAAGTCATAGCGATTTTCCACAGACCCTCAACTGTCAACAATATTAATTAATGGATTACACATAAATCTACAAAAATTCCAGCACCACCCTCTAAAATACTGCCCACCTTTAAGATTCCATCATGCATGCACCTTTCCCTCAGAGAATCTTGGCATTGTGTTCCCAGTGGCTTCTCTTTGTTGAGTAACGGTTCAAACACAAAGTAGCTATCCACTTTCAGAGTCATCAACAACAAATACAACAAAATCACTAAACTTGGTTTTGAAGTTTGGTTGAATATCTCTCTCCAAATAGGACGGACCACAACTGTTTTTCACTGTGTATCAAATTAACATCAATAATGTAATGCAATGCAGTAAAGATGGTTTGTTCATTAAGAATGTTTTGAAAAACTTAACCCTATAAATGATTTTGTTTTGGTTTCCAAAGCTAAGTATTGAACTATTTGTCTCAGTGGAAATAATAGGTTTGAGCTCCTAAAGTTGCAGTGGGTTGAGTTGCTTACCTATCATGATATACTACTATTTTTCTTCGAATTCTTGCACTTCCATCCTTAGCTTCATTTAAGTCCAATTCATGTTTTTATATGACTCTTAACAGAAGTTGTCCATTAAGCTTCCTAATTTTTCATCATCTTCTTTTATTTTCAGCCCAATTGATTGGCAGAATTCTGTTGCAAGAACAAATAAACCAGACAAGGGAAGGCCAATAAAATGAAACCTAAAGCCTAGTTGCAAGAAGCATAATTGACCCACTCGATCATTTTAAACGATACAAGGGTGGTTACAACATCTAGAGCCAGCATTATTGGGTAAACACATTACTGGAAGCTAAAGGTAACATCACATACAATGGTTACAACCACATGGCTTATTTTCACAGCGCATAAAACACTAAATTAAGCAGAAGGACGAAATTCAAATTTTCCAAATATTGCAAATAAGGCCTCGCTCATTGGAAAAGAAAATGTAACATTATTGTTTTAACAATTTGTGAAACGTTTAAAGTGGAGCCACATACCTTTGCACATTCAATTCTGAATTGCATGATCTAATTATCACTTATCTAATTAAGGACCATCCTACTTGGATATAATTGTACTAATATCAAGAACAAATAATGATTATCTACAATAGGTTTTCCTTCAACTTCTTTCATCTTTAACGAATTACCAAGGTATGCAACTGGCCTGTACCCCAAGGTAAGACCAACACTACTGTCTACACCTCGGTCCATTGCATTTTGACCTCCAGTTGACATATTGTGGAATCTGTGAGATAACCTATGTCCTCCTCCAAACAAGATACAAGCTTGATACTTATGCATTTCTCTTTTTCATTGCATTTGTGCTTCTTCAAGCAATTCTGGAGACAAAGCAACAAGAATTGCTTATGAGGAAGTCAAAAGAACCTGAGCATGTTGCTATCCATATCCAATCATTGTCCTTCGGCTTGCGGGGTTTGTAGAGCCCTTTGAGCATGTTGCTGAACCAAAAAATCAGCTTGGATTTCTAGAGGAAGTGCTGCAAGAAATTCTGGATCAATTTCTTCTGCAGGTGGGGGTGCATAATTTGCATCTCATGTATATTGAAATTGCTGAGAAGCTAGAACTTATGCAGGAAGGTCCTCTGTTTCCAGGTTGTTTCTAAATGCAGAATCATACAGGAGTAAAATTCACACGTAGATGCCTCGGCCGCTTTTAATGCCCCCAAACCTTGACAGAATGAAAACTACTCCCTTCGCTGTCTAGTGCTAGGTAGCACTTGGACAAATGAAATGTGCATGCAAATGCGTGTGATTGGAGAGAAGCAACACATAGAAGGCTTAACGTGTTAGCTTTTCGAATTGATTACTTACATCTTTAAAGTCACTTTAAAACATCTCACTTCTATAATTTTTGCTTTCCGTCCAATGGTAGCTGGTTGTTCCTTTCTCATGCCATCCGTGTGGAACTCAAATCAAGTGCTAAACTGCAATAATAAACAACATAAGCAAAATGTGTCCAAACCCGAGACACTTGCCTCAATCCAGACCTACCTGAAATGCTAATGCACCTTTGCTCTATCAAATCTCAGGGACATGGCTTTATCATGAGGGTAGTATTCCACCATGGTGTCGGATCCCAAGTTTTGACGGATTTCCCTTTTCACAAAATTCATTGAACATGTAGTCCAACCAATATATTGTATATCGATTTCCGTTGATTGGCATTTAAGATAGAAACCTAACTTTCTTCCTTCGAGATTTAGTCTTATGGACTCACGAAGTTTGAACGATTACTTGATATTAACTACCCGGTATGTTCCCTAATTTCGAATACCACCGAGAATCTCTTCTCTCCGCATCTTAGAATTCATATTACTATCAATTTCCCAATAGTAAATTTAGTGTTGCTTGTTGTGAGATATTTTTTTACTGTGATCTATAATCACACCAATCATATCCATGTTATTGGAATCAAACAAACAACTTTACCTTGAATTTTTGCTATTGCTTCAACTTGGGTTGTTGTCTTGATACTTTAGAACCTGAAACAATGCAATTACTACTCAAACAAGTTAATTATATTTTTAACAATGATCCGTCATTTACACTTTCTTTTCTCTTCACTAAATCCGTGCTTCTTTAGCTAATAAAAAAACAAACAATAAAGACAAGAGCTTGCTACTATGCAGCTCTTCTCATTAGAGAAAGCTAACGTGGATCCCACACTAGTATAATAAACCGTCCACCAAATAAAAAATGGCATTGATCCAAGTGCCTATTAAATCATGGAATCAATGTGAGTGATTAGGCCATACGGGATGAAACACATCTTGCCTTTCACTCTATTCTGGTTTAACGTCATACAGTCCTTGAATTAGTACAAACCCTCATTAGGAAACAGAAGTGTGGGAGAATGATTGACACTGCAAGATTGAAATGTGCCTCCCTTGTCGGAAAAAGAAGGATAAATGTGATGCAAAATGGGCCTAGCATAACTTGCATTGATTTCCATGTTCTACATGAAGTAGTACTTACATGTCCCATCAATGCCTTACACAATGACTTGTGATGGAGCATGTGAGCTGGGATATTTACAATGGCTAGCAATAATATCAAACATCATTTTTATTTTACTTTATATTATTTAAGGTAATATTCCAAAGAAGCAATCTTTAAAAGGTTCAATGGTGAGTGTACGTTTTATGAAATACCCCATCTCATTCATTCAAAATGAGATATTCAAAATTACTTTAATTTTTGAGAAATATATCCCTTGACAGTATGGGAGTGAGAGGGGTATATATAGAGAGTATGGGTATTGTGGGGTTGTACTTTAGTTTAATTCTATGAATATGGATTTGGGAATTTAAAAAAAAATAAAATTTAAGTGATTTTAATTTTACCTTGACTAAGAAAAATTAAGGTTATTTTCAAAAGAAAATGAAAGAGGGAGAATAATGAAAATTGATAGGTAAAAAGTGGAGAATATATTAGGAGAAACATATTATACAATTAATAAAATGGGGTATGAACAATGTAACTTAAAAAGTGGATACCTAAGATATATGGTGAAAATATGGAGTTTTTTAATTATAAGGATATATGAGGAGAGAGTTAAACAAATGATATTTGAGAGACAAAATACGAATTTAATGTATTGTTAAATATCCCACAAACAAAGGTGTTATTCCATATATTTGATAAGGAAACCCATGGAAAGGTCGTCGTGAAAATGGGGAAAACCTCTTACGCTACTCATAAATAAAACTCGTTTCACATAATGATTCCTCCCATAAACAAAAAAAAAACATTTCTAATTGTTTTGCATTTAAAAATATATTCACCCTAACATATACACCTATATGTACTTCATAAGCATATTCAACCATTATAGCTCCAAAATTTCAATACATGTATTTATGTAGAGGACGTTAGAAAACATGTTAGGGATCATTCTCTATGTTCTTACAATTTAAAACAACAGATTCTTAATCTAGCTTTATGTCCACTCAAAATTTCCAAAATGAATATAACCTATACAATAACAACTTGTTCCCTTAAAATTTTTAGAAATTCGACAAGGATCAATTGTTTCATTTTCATTGTACTCATCTACAATCACTATATAACCACAACCTAAAATATCAAATAATGTATTGGAGGTCTAGGTCTTCGAGTTAACTTAAATCAAATTCCAAACAAAAAGTATCCTCACATTATCCCTAACTCTTCTTTCCCACGTTCAAGGTCACAAACTTATTACTACAAAGAACACATAAACATAAATGCTGTAGCATTATCCTACGCAACCATATCCCTTTCGCCCACAATATCACATGAAAACCATTCGTTTATGTGACAATTATGAAAATTAAAACACCTTGTATCCATTTAATTATAACTTTTAAACTTCTATGTAGTTTTGTAACATACTTTCCAATGTAGGTATTAACTGTATGCATTGTCAACATACATTACTAGTTAATATTTGCCAAAACTTTAAGGACACGTAAATTGTGAATTTATTTAGATCAGTGTTCCACCCACGATCATATTTTATTCCTCCATTTTGATCAAGTTATACCTTGGAACTTTTGCAAAAATGCGAGCGCGCATAATATTAACAAGCCAATAGTCTTTCCCTGTTTGTCAAATAAGTTCCCTTAGAAGATTGTTTATGGTTCAGAGAGTTTACTAATTTCATATAATTATATTAAAGGTCTCGATACAAATTTCGTTGGTGGTGACATGGAAATTACCAAAGCCAACATGTCCCTACAAATTTATATTCCTCTCATGAGGATCCTCGTGGTTTCACAAATGGACTGGTTTGTTGATGTATTTTAGTAGAAATCTTTAAGACTTTTCATGAAACATAGAAAAAAATTATGTATATCTAAATTTTTTAGATAACTATAAAAATCTATGCATGTGAAAGTAATTTCTATGTTTCACTTCATGCTAACACTAGTAATTAGCACAACTACTTAACTTGTGGTTGGTGAATTCCAATAGGTCACAAGTTAAGTGCTATGAACAAGTTATATGTTACTTGTTTTTCATGTGTAGTTGTAATCACTTATTGTCTATGCCTTAGCTACTTGTTATCACCAACTTTCTTCTAGTTAAACATGCATGCATCAACTACTCGTTATTCATGCATCAGCTTCCACTTATTTTAGATGTTCTTCTTTTTTATAATTGTTGATTTCAAACTTGGAATATTGCCCATAAAACCAACCTGGACAATACACTTTTCTCATCTGAAAAACATACTTGCTACTCCATCACAAATTCTAAAATATAAACACCTATTAGTGTAATTAAATTGATATATAATTTCTATTTATATAAATTGATATATAAATCTTATTTTTGAAACAAAACAAGCAATCAATGGCAATGATAAAAGAAAATTGTGAATTTTTATCTTGAGCAGTTGAAGACAAAACTCATCAATAAATATATAGACATTATTTTATTTTCAACAAGATTATTTTTAAAAAGTG
This sequence comes from Larix kaempferi, assembly GCA_027924585.1. Classification (NCBI taxonomy): domain Eukaryota; kingdom Viridiplantae; phylum Streptophyta; class Pinopsida; order Pinales; family Pinaceae; genus Larix; species Larix kaempferi. The sequence continues at coordinate 3,445,048 of BSBM01001138.1, forward strand.
TGTTTGTTTTGGAAATTAGCCTTTTAATTTCTTCCCGATGTAAGTTTGGGATAGATAACCTCATATTCATAATATCTTCCTAGAGAAGTAGCGGAGCACCTTGGATATATGTACCTCGATAAATGGGCAGATGGAGATATTTCCATAAGGATATTTGATGATTCAACTTCGTAATAACATTTGTTTAGCATAGTAGCTTTTATCTCTGTTCCTTTTTGGATAATGTGACAACTAATTCCCGTGAATTTGGATTATGGCATTTTCTAAATCCCTATTATTATGCCTTCAGTTGAGAGCAATTAACTCAAGTTAGAATGTGTTATTAACTGGTCAGTTTCATATGTAACTGTGTAAGAAGTGCTATAGATCCATGTAATCCCATAGAGACAAATATCATATTCTATTAGTGAATGTGAAGAATGGTTGTAAACCTGAAGGCTGTTGTAATCTCCATCCTTTAGCAATAAGAGTACCGATACTATTTTCTTTGTGGATGTTTCCCTTTCGAGGGTTTTACAATGTAAAACCTTTGTCTCAAGTTCATGTTATTGCCATTGTTCGTTTTCGATGTTATTGATCTCTATATTTATATGCTTCTGCTTCCAACATTCCTAACTAGAACATAGGACAATAAAAACATAAGACATTTCAAGATTTAAGAGACCCACATATAATTGCGAAGGAAGGGAGGGATCATGGGTTGGTGATGCTCAGCATCTATTGATGCCCAAATAGATCATGATTTGGGAGTTTGAAAATGATCCTGTATTAAAAAAGGAACACTATATGCTTGTAGAATTGATCTCTCTCACACACACACACAAATATGAAGTCCTCAATCAAAGATGGCGCAAAATCTTGTCTCTTACACCCTTTTCGCAAATATATGTAAGGATTATTGCGACCATACCAAGAATCTCAACACTATATGATTAGGATTTCCATGTACGATTTTGGCCGTAGAAATTAATAAATATAAGTCTCATATGAAGTGTCAAACTCCAACTCTAGAATATAACCACTAATAACCAAATCATCAATGATGCTTCTTGTAACTTTGTAGAACGATTCCATGAAAAACCCGCAAGATAACATTCTTGTAACTTAGTAAAACGATTCTATGAAAAACCCGTAAGATAACATTCTTGTAACTTAGTAGAATGATTCCATGAACAACCAACAAGATAACATTAACAATAAGACAACCTACATCTAGTGCTGAAGTCTCATCATATCCGAGTCTTTCTAAATTGTTTCATGTGAGGTACAATCAAAAGAGCAATACCATGTCCCTTTCTCTCGAGCATACAACCTACGTATCCCATATTACACAACAATTTGTAAGAAATTTACTTCTCAAAATCAAAGGAAATCTGCACCGTCAAGATCGACATTGTTGGAAAAATAAACATCAAGAAATATCACTTGAAGTGTCTTTGGAGGCATCAATAGAAGAAGTGCCATGTTGAGAGAGGTTTTTAACCATATCCTCAATCGTGTTAATCTAATCAACAACTTCATCATATCTTCTTTTAAAGGAAATCTCAAATCCCTTACTTCATGTTCAAGCTCCAGGTTCAATCCTACAACAATTGAATGGTCTTGTCCTTCTCATTCACTTGATAAATAAGAAGATCGTAATCATTCTTCAAATCCTCACACTATCAAATATTGGTTTCAATCCTACAACAATTGAATGGTCTTGTCCTTCTCATTCACTTGATAAATAAGAAGATCATATTCATTCTTCAAATCGTGACACTATCAAATAGGCGAACATTATCAACCTCGAGGTGAGAATGTTCCTCGTGAAGTTTAACAACTATGACCTCCAAGAAAGTGGCCTTGTCCTGCAACCTGCTATTGATTTCTTCCAACTAGTAAATCTGCTCCTACATTACGCCATTTTCTCACCACAAGTAACATAAGCTGTAACCAGCTACTAGTATCATGCACAAATAGAAACTCATTACAATGTTGGTAAACCAGCTCACTTATCTTAGCAATGGTTTCTTCATAGAGATAATCCTCTTTTGTCTTTTCGTCTACTAAGAGTCTTTAAAAGAATATCATTCTTCATCCAGGGCATCCATCCTTAAAAAATCAAAATCATTCAATTTCCATACTAGTTCTATCTCTATGGGTCAATGTTCAATTTGGAAGGAAAATTCTCTTCAATACTTAATATGTTCACAATTTGACGGGTTTCAATGCGAACCAACAAAAATATTGTTCATTCACCTCTGAAGATTTGATCCGAATTTTCTTCTATAGCAAATAGAGCTACAACAATCTATTTTTATGGAGTGAAATGTAATCTCTTGATGCCTTGTATTCCCACTCCCAATTAGATAATTCTGAGAACTCATCTATATGGTATTCAATGGACATGAAATAAAATAATGAATAATTATCGAGTTCAAACCTGAGTGAATGAGAATCGACCGGCCTGATAAGCGAGTCCATTTGGCAACACTTAGGCGATTGATAACATGTTGCATCACATAATTTAATCAATAAGTATATTCAAGTTAACAAAGGCAATGCACATGTATCAGTCGATGCCAATGCAATCAGTTACACTTGCTGTCCTCGATTAGGCACTAAAGTGTTACTGTTAATCTTGACTCAGAAATGAGTTAAAAGTGGTTTAGGTTTAGTACATAGTTTTGGGTCTATGGTATTTGGAAGCCCATCGTATTTTTCCAAGATATTGTATGTAATGAAGTTTATAAAGGGCTTGATGTATTCCATTGTAAAATAGCATAGAGGTGAGTGGTGGCTAGTTTACCTGGCTGGATTGGCCGGTTTTGACCATATAATGAATATCTTTATTGCTTATTAGTTTTCCCTACAAAAGATTTCCTAAGTAAACTTGTGTCTCTCTTAAGTTGTTTCTTGTTTGTGTATTATTTTTCTCCCATATTAATTTATCTTGTTAGTTATAATCCAAATAACTAGTATCAAAGCCATGGTTTGGCTATGGCTGTGCTCGTGGAGTTGTAATGTGTGTGCATAGTTGCACGGTCCACAAAGGAGGCGGCCCTAGAATGGTAGATATGGTTGTGGTTGTATGTGATCAGCTTCCAATGCTGTTATGAAGAACAACGTAGGTGTAATCTCTTAGATCTGAACAATATTATATGTGCTTTCGAGGACAATGTGTGAGGAGGAATTGAAGACCAGGCCCTCGTTGATTCGTTGTTGAAGCTCTGCATGAAAGAGTCCAAGGATGCAGATCGAAAGGCAAGACCGACCGACAAATAAACTGTGTTGAGGTGCATCGAGAAGATGGCATGGATCTGCTGTAAGAATCCATTGCATTGATAAAAGTGGAAAAATCAGATCCGACGGAGGTGAAGCTTAGAGCTGTAGCATTGCACTAGGCAACGTGCAGGCCCTAGAAAATTGACAAAGCAATGGTTTGTGCACCTTGTGACTGCTATTGGAGCTGTAAATTGACGTCATCAAGGAATAAAAATGTGAGGATTACCATTGTATTGATCACTGCTTAGAAGGAAACAAGCATGCTCAGCATGAAAGCTGTAGAATGAATCCACAAGTGACGAGTCCCATAAGCAGAGCCACCATTCCTGTTGAGGGAGATAGCTGTGAAAATAAAGTAGTATTCAAGTTCTAATTGTTGTTGCAAAGATCAAGTACGCAAAGATGCAAAGAAGAATATTGTCCAAGAAAATTTTGGTTCCCGTCTGTGCACATAATTTGTGGATCCATGTGTGTCATTGATCTGTGTGAAAATGCATGAAGAGATTCAGCACAAAAAAGAAGATCCTCCTGTCCACAGTTGGAAACAAACCATGAATGAGTAGTAAGTTGTGAGAGAAGAATGGCGTTGAAGAGAACAATCAAATTTCGAGATTCCACGAGTAAATCCATTAGATATGTGAAGACTGCGCCATTGAAGAGAACAATACGCGTGCAAAATTGTGAAGAAAAATGTCGGACGATACTATCTGTGAAGAAGAAATAAATCCGTCTGAATAGAAACCACGAAGAAGCCACTGGTATCTTGAAAGAGCGACCGTCAAATTCTTCATAGTAAATTATGTGTATTTGTTTTGTGATTGTAAGTTGATTTTTCATTTAATTCTCCCTCAATCAAACTTAAAGGGTGATTGTTAGGGTTAATCTTGACTTGGAAATGAGTTAAAGGTGGTTTAGGTTTAGCACATAGTTTTGGGTCCATGTTATTTTAGCAAGGTATTGAATGTAATGAAGCTTATAAAAGGAATAGTGTACTTCATTGTAAAGTGACCTGAAGGTGAGTAGTGGCTGGCTCACTTGGCCTGGTTGACAGGTTTTGACCATGTAATGAATATCTTCATTAGATGCCAGTTTTCCCCCTAAAATATTTCCAAAATAAACTTATATCTCTCTTAAATTATTGCTTGTTTGTATATTATTTTTTTGACATATTATTTTATTTTGCTAATTATAATCATAATACGAAGGAGTGCTATAGAAATCGGCCCTCACGGCCAGTCGACCAGCTGGATATAGCCCTGCCTACATTAATGTCAATTGTTTAAAAAGCAGGGGTTTATCCAGGGTGTCAAAACATCTGCCTTAGCATGTTCGGCCTATTCTCAATAGCGCTAGGATAAGACATTGGATGCTTCAGAAGCTCTACCAATCAATCATGATCAAGTCTACACAACAACTATTCATTCCAATCAAATTTACACCAGTCATAAGCTTTCACTTTTGAGGAATTTAATGCTATAATGTTGAAAATTAATTACACCAATATTTATTAGGAGGTTGATCTCTGCAGATCCTAAAGTGTAAGAGGATGAAACAAGTGTATTGTCTAGATTGATTTGATGGTCATGGTTATTCGAAATAAAAAATTATTAAAAAGAAATATAAAAATAATTGTACCTGATGCATGGATAACTGGCTATGAAGATAATTACAACTACATATGAAGAACAAATACACATTTATTTTGTTTTTGACACTTAATTTTTAATCTAACTATATTCACCACCCACAAGTTAAGTGGCTATGCCAATTCCTAGCACAAGTCACTCTTGAAGTTAATGTTCTTCAACAACCATTTTAATACAATGCTTATGTCATTTAAATGCATTTTAAATTCTCGTTAATTCGATCATGTTGAAATGAATTCTCATCTCGAGTCACAATGGATCCTTATTCTTTGTGAAGAAGCTACAAGCCCAAATTTTTTTATCGCTGGAAATCTCAAGATGTATAAATATTCTTTTTGGTCTTTTGGGTTTACGTCTCGCCTCCAAGTCTCTGCCTTTTAAAGTAGTATTAGGGGGCTGTGAAAACTAATCATCCAGCAACAGAGCATTAAATGCGGCGGCTAAGTGATTAGTGACCGTTAGAAATTATTCTAACAATCATTAATCACTAAATCATCGCATTTAATGCTTTGCAGCTCAATGATTAGTCTTTGCCTAGCATTAGAGCCATGAAGTTGCTCTGTCCTCCACTTGGACAAACTTGTTCGTTTACCTTCTCTCCCCCGTTCAGACCACCTAGAACTCCGTGCAGGAAACTACCCTGACAGCGCATCCGGTTGGAGAGTTTACGCAGCAAGGAAATAGTGATCACAAACAGCTGCTCGAGCCCATTTCCATATCCCTTGGGCACGTCACATCCACCACTGTACGCGTCGTTTATTTGCAAGGAGTTCATGCGGGGTTATAGCCTATAGAGCCATGAGCATTGATAGAAGAGTCAAGGGAAGCTAATATGGCGCAAAATTCTTCTTCCTACCATGAAATGTTTGTAATATAAAAAGGGTTTGGTCTTTTTTTCTTAATGAAAAGAGACTGAGGGTTTATCAGAGCCACTCATAAAATGTTGGTCTGACTAACTGTAATATGGTGTTTGTAGTTCAACCTTGTATTAGAGCTTGCACAGGAACTTGATATCAGAGTGTAGAGGCTTGAAAAATTTTAAGTATAAGAAGAAGTCATTGTGTAGTGAAATAAGGTAGAGGATATTGAGAAAGTTTGAAAGCTAGTGTAGCTAGCCACAAAGCTAGGTTTTGTTCTCTAGGCTCAGCACTCCCACTCAGTTTTCAATTTTTATTGGGTGCACTCCATTGGTGAGTTTGTAATACAGATTTTTTTTTTTTTTCTTTTATACTCATTACATAATGAGTATAAGATAGTGAAAATCCTTTTGAAAGGTCATTAGGCAACGCTCAACAGAAGACTTACCTTGCTTCAACTGAGCACTGTCTTGTGAATCTTTTACCTTTGCTCGACATAGTGCTTAATTCTACTGCTGCAAGTAAGCATGCAACTTAGTCGGCTACCTTCTCTTTCACCTACTCACCATTAACCAAATTATTTGCAACATCAAAACTATGCATATAAGTCATATATAAGCTGACACTTAAATAATTTTTTCTCAAACAAAGTCTTGCTGCAAGTCGGACTACTTACCTTACCTCAACTAACTCTCGAGGTTATGTAGTCAATTGGTCGACTACTTACCTTACCTCAACTACCTCTGGAGCTCATTTAGTCAATTGGTTGAGTGGTTATTATACACATAGTTGTTTATATCTAAGAATTTGGGGTGGAATACCATCTATGTTGTTCCTAGATTGAAGGACGATGGGACAAGTGTATTGTCATTGATTTTATGGCCGTCATTCAAAATTCAAAATTCAAAATATAGAAAAATATATATAAAATAACTAGTAGTTGATGCATGGATAACTTGTAACTCATGCATGTATAACATGTAGTAGACAACCCATTTAATTAAAGAAGGTAATAGGTAGTGAGGCATAGACAACATGTGATTACAACTAAGCATGGAGAACACGTAACAATAACTTGTTCATGGCACTTAACTTGCAACATATTGGTGTTAACATACTTAACTTGTATCATCCAAGAACTATATTATTTATGTACATGCATATTCATTTAGCACATATTTTATTTCCTACAGTAGCCATACTTTCATTTTTATCATTTGCGTTATGCAATTATACTTATTAGATTATGTGGCCCAATGCCATAGTTAGGTGCAATGTACTCAATGAAACTGTACTAGATCAGCTACCCAATGCAACCATTAGGGTAATAATCATAACAGTACAATTGTACTAGATCCTACTGCATATAGTAGTTAAACACAAATATAATAAAATATAGTTGTACTACATTATGCTTCTCAAAGCAACATCTAGGCACAAACATAATAAAATACAACAACTCTTTTCTTTCTATTCTTATCTTAGAACAAGTACATGCAATTTATAGATTAGCTTAGTACAACCATTTTCAGATTGCCTAAGTACATTGTATGCATTTATATATTTAGAAAGTTTCAAATTTCTTCAAGTAACTAATTAACATAGTGATAGATTATTCTAGGGCATGCCAAATTCCGTTAATTCCTAAACCGTAGATTTCATCAGTACATTACCATAAGCAAATTCCATCATTGGAAATAAGATGCAAGCTAAGTCAGCTGGCCCGAGGACATGGGACACTGGAATACGAGTATCCAACACAAACACGGTGACCCTCAGAATTAGGACACAGAGAACACGTTATATATATATATATATATATATATATATATATATATATATATATATATATATATATATGTATGTATGGGTGGGTGCACAAAAGTTGCTCCCCAAAACCATTGCAATGGGGCTACGCTAGTGGAAAAAAAAAAGGACGCGCACATAGCTAAGGAAGTGCGCATGCGCCTCCATTTTCGGTACCGAACCGTGGCACGTGCGTGCTACTAACATGTTCGTTCCCAAGGGAGGATGTGCACACGCTCCTGTTAAACCAAATAAAAAGGGGGGTCAGACAACATTGTCTATTTCATTTCCAAACGGCCGAGAGACATCCATCCGATGCGTACGCAGACTAAGAGACCACCCAACTCACCCATTGCACTCAAGAAATCCATCAATCCATCAACCAAGTGATCATCCATTACATTGGATAGGTAAGATCTTTTTTTTGTCATTTTATTTATTTTTTTATTGTTGATTAAATTTTTAATAATTCCCAAATTAGTAAAATAATAGATTTTTTTTCAATTGTAGAGTCTAAACCTATACAATGAATGAACAAAATGTTAACATGGATTTTAGTGGAACACAAGAAAACAAAAATCTTGGAACCAATAAAAACCCTCAACAAAATCAAAACACCCAACAAAATCAAAACCCCCAACAAAATTTGGACCAAGATGACTTGAACCATTACCTAAATGAAATGAGAGTGCACACCCAAGAATTAAGAAACACAAGGGAACCATCTCGAGTGTCCCTTGCCACCTCAATTGAGAGCTCAATTGACTCCCTCATCCATGCACATTGTCAGTTGACTGACATGACTGAATATAGAGCTAGGATGCGGGTGTATTATTCCACTGTCATTTCCAAGGAGGAAATAAAAGCATTGAATATTACAAAAGTCCAATTATACAGTATGCTCACCGATCCACAAACACAACAACCACCAAACATTAAAAATCCACGTGTCTACATGGATTGGTGTCATTTCCAACCATGGAGGGACAACTGGATGTAGAGGTGGTTCATGGTTTATGATAAACCTCGCTGCAATAATAGGGAGGTTCCACAATACTTCCTTCGACAACTATGGGATGATTTTGTGCTCGGTTTGCATGTCAATTTTTTTGCCATAACTGAGTTCCAGTGTGTTGGGCTTGGCTCTTCCCAAGATCGACCTGCTTCCAGGAGGAACTCACTAATAGGGCCACCAACTCTTAGGCATGATCCTAACCCTCCTTCCTAGCCACCTCAGTTACCCCACATACTTGATTAGATCGAGGGGGCGATGATGAGTGTTGCACGTGGACTCCTTAGACACACCGCATTTGTAGCAGCGACTACAGTGGAGAGACAGGTTGGCCCTGCAAGATACTTACGTGCAGGGACTTCACGACAAAGTTAGGATAGACCAGTGACTGGTGGTATCCATGCTGGGACTTCTAGTTTGATGGGGACAGTGCCACATATTTGTCCCCATTGCGGGCACACTTGCCCTGACTCAATCGAGGGCTACTATATGGAGCAAGTTATAACTTTTTTTAACGAGTTTTCAATCATCACTTGAGAAATTGTAAAGTAATTTTAAAGCAGTTGTGTATGACTTAAACTATTATTTCAATGTATAGTTCTTTAGAGTGGAGACGCCGACATGGGAGAATGTAGGATCTCCCAACCTGGATGCAACAATGGTAGATACAACTGAAATTGTAGCACCTCACATGGAGGTATTTTTAGTACCTCATACAATATTCTTATTACTTACTTATTTCATTTCTATTTTTTATTTATTTATATTTATGACATACACGATGATAGGTCCTACAATATTTTTGAATATTTTGATTTTCTAAATAATTACTTGTTTAATATGTTCATAACATGCACACATTTTGGTGTCCACGAGTATGCACAAACTATGATGACCATCGATCTCCGCTAGGGATTGGTAGGTCACCATACACACAGGTATAATGTGTAGTTAAAAGCACGCATTTAATTTGAATTGTTATGACTTACTATGGTTTAATTTTATTTTTGTCTACTAAAATATGATATTACAAATGTATATGCAGGTGCCACAGTTCCACCTCCCCACTTCAATCCCATTTTTCCACCCTCTCCCATGAGTCCCGCCCTCCCCCCCGCTTCCATCCAGACCCCTCCCTCCATCCACCCCCAGCCTTCCATCCAGCTTACCCCCTCCTTCCATACTCCCCCCTCCATCCATCCTCCCCCCTCGATCCAACCTCCCCCATTCATCCATGCCCCCATCTATCCATCCTCCCCCATTCGTCCACACCCCCTCTTCCATCCACCTTCACCCCTTCGTCCAAAGCCCCCCTTGGATCCATACTCCTACCTCTATTCATGATTTCCCTCCCATCAACTATCCCTCAACATCCCCCCTATCCCTTTTAGGTCAATCCACTCTATCGTACAACCAGTAGGGGTTCATCGTCCATGACATCCTCCTCCACCTGATACCACCATGCCCTCTTCCACCCTACCTTCTTCAATTCCCGCCACTATTGTGGAAACTACTATTGTAGCATCCGTCAATACATCTACAGTGGTTGCACATGTAGTTATTGCAACTAGATCTCCTCCCCCCATGAATGCATTGGAGTAGGTTGTCCAACCAACTGCTCCACCTGCTAGCCCTGAAGCCCAATCATCTCCATTGCATGAGTTGTTCATGGTGATAATCAAGTTAATTTATAAAAATATTTTGATGCATTAACAAAAATTAATTTAAGAAATTACTTTTTTCAATTAAATGATTGCCATAAATGTTGTAAGGTGGCATTGTTGATAGGGTCAATAGATCAAGGAGGAAAGCTGCCTCACGTATCCTAGTCCCTTCAACAGTGAGTTATTTAATATTTGAATTCTACATTCATTTTATAAATGTGGTAAATGTTACAAATGCTTGAAAATGATGATATCTTATATCATTTGTTTCAGATCCCAGAGAGACAGTCTACTCCTAGACGGAAGAAGACCCGAGATTCCATTAGCTCCAAGAAGAGGAAGATCAATTTTGGAGATGCACCTGGGAGATTCGGGGGTGGGAACGATGCTTGACATACCATGTTATGCACATTAGCTATGATGTGACATTTTTGGGCACAAGTTTCCATGTACTTGGTATCTAGGGGACAAGTTGCAATGTATTTTGGATCTAGCGCATGAGTTGTCAGACTTTTTATAGGCCACGAGTTGCCATCGTGTGTACATTGGGAACCATGTTCCACTATTTTTGAGAAAATTTATATGCTTGGACGAGTTTTGTAGCTTTGATGTACATGGATTTTCAGTTATGTGATCTATATCCATGTTGTCTATATTTGTATCTTGTTGTTTCTTGTTGTCTCTTGTCTTTTGTAGTTTCCTAATAAACAACATTATGATTTTAAAACAAATGGTCAAGTTTGAATGGCTTTTGATATGATTTCATTTGTTTATGATGAAATAGATAAATTTTGATCTCTAGTGGTCTCATATAGTCATTGTTGGATGGTCGATTGAAAAAAATATTGTGTTTTAACTCTAACAAAATATATTCACTTGACCATGTTTGTAGCATTTGGAACCAATGTCATCGCTGTAAAAATAATTATTTCCACCGATGTTTAATATTTGATGATATACCAATCAATAAGGACTTGTCAATTGTACTTAGGTGTGCAAAACCTATCCTATCATCATTGTGGTAAAAGATATGAAAAATATCTCCCCGTCCCCTTCACTTGGAATGTTTCCTTGTGAAGGGACCATCATCCATCTGCCACTATCGTTTTCTTGGCATGGATGCTTTGTTAGGTTTAAGTGTGACCTTAGATTTAGAATTGACATAATGAATATTATTTCAATTGTTTTGTACTATGAAAGGTATTTTGATCGTAAACTGTCATTCTAATAAAATCCAACTAGTTTGTATACATCACAATGCAAGGATGAAATATCCATGGTAAAATTCAACCCCTTAAGTAGTTATTGGCGAAATTTTATGGGGCCCTTGATATGATGACTAGGGAGATACTTGACCTTTTCCTATACCTTATTATTTTGACAAGTTTTTCTAAAGAGTTGTCATTGTATATGGAATTGTTGTGTAAGTGATGAATGATAATGGCGATGTTCCCAAATACCAAAGGGTTCCTTATGTTTGTTGAAAAGGTGATCTTGATCTCTTGACAGAGAGCATTTAAGTCTATACTTTATTGTTTGAAGCATTCCCTAGACCCCATGATATTTTGATTTATTGAGTTCTCTATGGAGCAATGAAGGAGCCCCCTTATGTACCTACTACCCCTAGTCACCCCCCTTGTGTACCTACCACCCCTAGACACCCCCCTTGTGTACCTACCACCCCTAGTCATTTACACATAAACACACACAAGTTGGATGCACATAATTATATTTACACACATATTAAATATCAATACAGATACATATATATTTACACTACAAAAACCTACACACCTAAAAATATTTATACATAAACATACAAAAAATACATGCACACAGATAGATATCTATGCACATATACAAAAATTGACATGTTAGAAAAAAATACATAGCACAAAGAAAACCATACAAATATTAGTATAAAATAACAAACAACACAATGTTTTCAAACACAATTACACACCTAAATATCACTTTCAAATATTTTGAATTGTAAATTATGCATTAGGCTCTAAAAGCACCTTCTAAGGACCAAGGTTCATGAATTATGCCTTGAAGCATTACAAATGACCCATCAAATTTGTCATTGGTCCTAAGCCATAAATATATATTTCTAGCCTTGAGATGTTGGTCTCCCTTCTTGAATCATGTTTATGGATTTGAGGTCCACCCATAAAGCTCAAAACCTACTAATGGTGTCCATATTGGCATTCAAATATTTAAGCTATACTAGACCAATCTTATGTGATTGGTTAAGGATTCACATTTTCCCTATCCTTGGAAACTTCCTTTAGAGCCATCAAGGTTTCATTGTTTGACCATGTTTAGTTCCGTAAAACCCATACTAAGTGATAAAATACTTATAGTTGCACCCATATAATTTATTTGAGGCTAAACATATCCTTTCCATTTGAGTCCTCTTTCATGGTTATGAAGCTATGTAATTAATACACCTGTAAGGTCTAAGCCTCAAGTTTCCCTTCCCTTAGAGGCTTTATTTTTATTAAGGTTTGCAGTCCCCCTCCCAACCATGTACAAGGCGCTAATATCCATATATGGTTCTCAAAATATCCTAATGAAGTATGTATCAACACTTGGAATCCAAAGAACCCTAAGACATGTCCTATATGGTGGTTTGAAATGTCCTTTCTTGCTCTTGATTGCTAACTTTGTGCATTTAGGGAATAAATCCTAGGTTTCCTACATTCACAATGTATCGATTCATGACTTGCATATGGGGCTAAAAAATTCCCATTGGTTATTCTATTCCTCTTGTATTCCCACATAGAGAAAAAAAGCACCTAGTAGATGCCAAGTGTTATGTTCCAAGACCTTTCCCATGGTCTTCAAGCCCTAGAAGCTTCTCTTAGCACCTATGGCCTACGTTTCATCCTTTGACCACTTCCATATCCTAAGAACCAATTTTCGTGTTCAAAACCTCCAAATAGTGTCCATATCCTCACGAATAAGCTTAAATATTCACAGCCATATCTAGGCCCTCAACACCAACACTTGGTGTTCATAACCTCCTAATCATATTTGAATATACTCACATGGAGGCCATATATCCCTCGATCCTATATGTGTTGTGATTTGACACATCATTCTTGGTCCTAAATGCATATAAGTGTTGTTTAGGGCATAAGGAATATGTTTCCTCCATTGAACATGTTCATGGTCCCAAGACCCATACCTAATGTCCACAACCTACTTATTGCATCGAGGTCAACAATCAAAGGAAAAGGATACCTTTTAGAGGTCAACTATTATTCTTTAAGGCATTATGCATGGCTTAGGATGCTTAGAATCAATTCTTACAACCTAAGGCTCAAATTTTATACCTTAATCGTGTCCAAAGAACTTGCATCCAAACTTAGTGCTTAAAAAATCCTAATGGCTCACATTCCCCCCCCCCCTTAAACATAATTATAACCAATGGAGTTAATGTGGTTGCAAGAATTTTACCTACCATAAAAACTACTTAATGCATTATATGTTGTCATAAGAATGTCTGCACCTTTGTAATGCATCTATCACGTTTATAATGCATACAAATTCCTATTATTAAAAAAAATATGGAAACCAACCTTTTCTTATGCAAACCAAAACTTACTTGTCTCTTATAGAATCATCTCTCAAAAACACTGTGGCTCCAATACAATTTTTCTAATGTTTTTTACGATTGGCTCTTCATGTTTTGTTGAGTTCTTATTGCATTTGGTCCTTCTAAAGATGGGTAATTGATGCAATCAAGCACAAAATTTTGATTGCATCATTTTGTACATAAACAATATGAACATATACAAATATCTACACATACATACACACATAAGACCATGCACATACACAATAAATAAACCCTAGCTTGCAGAAGGCCATAAGAATTTTGCACAAGGGGGTCAATTCGAATCCGAAGGCTCCCAAGAAAGTGTGGCCATTGTGAACACATTCAAAATGGCCATATGCACATGTGGGAGATGAAAGAATCCTCAAAGTGTTCGCTCACCAACACATCCACAATGGCAATATGCTCATTGGTTTGGGTTCTGTGCCGCCGGAGCAAATCCTCAAAGTGTCCTTGAATGGCCACGAGGTGCCTGGAAAAACTTCCCATAGCACCAAAACTGTTACTTTTATCATGAATATGTTGATTCCGATGGATTCAGGATGCCAGGTTTCCGCTAGGGGAACCTCCCCCACCATGCCTCAAATGCCCGAAAACGGTGCTATTGTGCCATCTCCGGAACTAGGGTTTTTCTTAGTAATGGCCATTCCAATTTTGCGCAAGGGGGTCAATTCGGATCCGAAGGCTCCTGGGAGAGCATGGCCATCATGAAAACATCCACAGTGGCCATATGCATGTGTGGGAGCTGAAAGAATCCAAGTCCACTCGCTGGTTTGGGTTTCGTTTCGATAGAGAAAATCCTTCAAGTGTCCCTGAATTGCCATGGGGTGCCTGGAAAAAATGCCGGTAGAAACAAAACCATGACTCTAGTCGTGAATCCATCGATTTTGATGGATTCAAGATGTTAAGTTTAAGCTAGGGGACCTCCTCCACCATGCATTAAACACCCAGAAACAATACTATTGTGCCATTTTTGGAACTAGGTTTTTGCTAAGTGAAGGCCATCCTAATTTTGTGCAAGGGAATCAATTCTGATCCGAAGGGTCCTGAGCATGCATGGCCATCATGAACACATCCATAGTGTCCATATGCATGTGTGGGAGCTGAAATAATTCAAGTCCGCTTCTCAATTTGGGTTCCCTGCCCCTAGATCAAATCCTCAAAGTGACCCTCAATGGCCACGAGGTGACTGGAAAAAATGCGCATAGAACCAAAACCATGACTCCAGTCGCTAATCCATCGATTTCGATGAAATCAGGACATTGATTTTCAGCTAGGGGAACCCCCCCACCATGCCTCAAATGCCTGAAAACGGTGCTATTGTGCTATCTCTTGAACTAGGGTTTTGCTTAGTGAAGGCCATTCCAATTTTGCACAAGGGGGTGATTTTTTATCTAAAGGCTCCCGGGAGAGCGTGGCCATTGTGACCAAATCCACAATGGCCATGCGCACGTGTGGGAGCTGAAATTGATCCCCTTCTACTCGTCAGTTTGGGTTCCATGCCCTTGGAACAAATCCTCAACATGTCCCTGAATGGCCATGGGTTTCCTGGTAAAAACTCCCATAACACCAAAATCGTGACTCCAGTCGTGAATACCTTGATTTCAATGAATTTGGGACATCGGGTTATAGCTAGGGGACCCACCCACTGTGGTTCAGACACTTGGAAATGGTGTTATCATGCTATCTCCAGAACTAGGGTTTTGCTCAATGAAGGCCATGCCAATTTTGGGCAAGGGGGTCAATTCTGATCCGAAGGTTCTCGGGTGTGCATGGTCGTCATGAACACATCCATAGTGGCCATATGCACATGTGGGAGATGAAAGAATCAAAGTTTGCTAGTCGGTTTGGATTTCGTGCCCCCGGAGAAAATCCTTAAAGTGTCCCTGAATGGCCATAGGGTGCCTGGAAAAAATTCCCAAATCACCAAAACCGTGTCTTTGGTCATGAATCCATCGATTCCAATGGATTGAGATTCTAGGTTTCATCTATACCCCCCCCCCCCACTGTTCCTCAAACACCCAAAAATGATGCTATTGTTCCATCTCCAGAACTAGGGTTTTGCTCAGTGAAGGCCATTCCAATTTTGTGCAAGGGGGTCAATTTGGATTCAAATGATATAAAGTGAGCATGGACATCGTGAACACATCCACAGTGGTCATATGAATGTTTGGGAGCTGAAATAATCCAATTTTGATCGTCGGTTTGGTTTCCGTGCCCACAGAGAAAATCCTCAAAGTGTCCCTGAATGACCATGGGGTGCCTTGGAAAAATGCCCATTTCACCAAAAGTGTGAATCCTTTGATTCCAATGGATGCAGGATTCCGGGTTTCAGCTAAGGGACCCTCCATCGTGCCTCAAATGCCCAGAAACAATGCTATTATGCCATCTCTGGAGCTAGGGTTTTTCTTAGTGAAGGCCATTCCAATTTTGCACAACGGGGTCATTACTGATTTGAAGGATCTCGGGCGAGTGTGGCCATTGTGAACACATCAAAATGGCCATATGCATGTGTGAGAGATGAAAGAATCCCCTTCCGCTCATCAGTTTGGGTTCCGTGCCACCAAAGAAAATCCTCAAGGTGTCCCTGAGTGGCCACATGGTACTTGGAAAAACTTACCATAGCACCAAAACCGTGATTCCGGTCGCAAATCCGCCGATTCCGGTGGATTCAAGATGCTAGGTTTTAGCTAGGGGAACCTTGCCACTGTGCCTCAAATCCCCGGAAACGGTGTTATTGTTCCATCTCTGAAACTAGGGTTTTGCTAAGTGAAGGCCATTCAAATTTGCTTAAGAGGGTCAAGTTGGATCCGAAGGTTCCCGGGCTAGCGTGGACATCATGAACACAACTGCAGTGGCCATATGCACATGTGGGAGCTGGAAGAATCCAAGTAAGCTTGCAAGTTTTGGTTCCGTTCCCATGGAGCAAATCCTCAAAGTGTCCGTGAATGGCCATGGAGTGCCTAGAAAAAATGTCCGTCAATTCCGTGGATTCAGGATGGTAGGTTTGAGATATGGTACCCCCCCCCTGTTGACCAAATCGCAACCTCACAATCGAAAGGGGTTCACCAGCTGTCAACACATACTGCAGTCTCCCTGGGCACCGGCCCGGGAAGGTTTGATCCCACCCAGCAACACCCGTAGAGCAGATGAGGTCTCACCCGAGGTGTCCAGGAAGAGCAAACGAAACCATGTTTCCGCTGAGGGAGGAGGCGAGTTGCGGCAGTATGATCCTCTTTCTTTGTATCTCTCTCTAATCCTTTTAACTTACAATATCTTTCTCTCTAAATTCCTAACCTCGAATCTCTCTCTCTCTCTCTCTCTTATTGGCCATAGCAGTTACAAATTTAGAATGATATACATTAGTAGTTATAATGGGCAGAAGTTAAGGATCAGGGTGATGTGGGTTACCATGGGAGTTAGGAATTGTATGACATATTAGACTAGAGTTATGGGTTTGAAGTTAGATGTTAAGTGTTATATGTATTATTGGTTAAGGGTTAAGATGGTTAGTGGTTACGAGTCATGTTTTATATGCATTAAGGGTTGAATAGTTATGGATTATGGATTATATACGTTAGGAGTGATAAAATTAAGGGATAAACAGTTAAATGGTCTAGGTTTTAAGAATGTATGGGTTTATAGGGATTAACGGAAAGGTTTAGGGATTAGGGGATTTAGAGTGATAGGTGTTAGGGGTTATAATTATTACTAGTAAGGGTTAGGGGGATACAAACTTTAGGGTTTCAGGGTTATAATTATTACTAATAAGACTTAGGGGGATAGAAACTTTAAGTTGTAATGGTTGTAATCAAAAGGGGTTACATCGTAGTGGAAGTGGAACATGTATGAAGGGTTAGCGATGATATCGTTATGAGATAAATGTCTTTTTATTCAATTCAAAATGGGTTATAGGACATTATATAGAAATTATAACACTTCTTCTCTAGTTGCTATAGGGGATATATGTTATAATGGTTAAGAGTTATAAGTTTTAAGGGTGATTTATTAAGAGATAAGGGTAACGGTTGACAAATGATAAGGCTTATAGGGTTTAGGAATGATATCAATTACTCATTACGTTTATACTGGCTATGGGTTATATGTTTTAAGGGTTGGGTGTTTGATGACAGAGTTTAGGGTTGATGAGAATTAGAGGTTATAAGGGTTAGGGGTTATAGGGGTTGGGTGTTTGATGATAGAGTTTAGGGTTGATGAGAATTAGAGGTTATAATGCTTAGGGGTTATAGGGGTTGGGGTTTCTTTGGGTTTTTATTTAATGGATATAATAGTTAAGGATTAATAGTTTTATTGATTAAGGGTCATAGCGGTTAATGATTACAAGGGATAATGATTATACTGGTAATATATCATAAGGTTTGATTGTTGTAATGGATATATTATGCACATTAATAATAAGGATTTATAAGAGTTAGTGAGTAGGAGTTACATGAATTAAGGGTTTTGGTGGTTATGCCCTATAATATTCACTAATTTACAGTTTTAATGTGTTAGGAATTATAGTTATTGTACCTTATTAGGGTTAATATTGATAAGGGATTGGAATTATGAGGATACACGTTATCAAGGTCAAGGGTTTGGATTTATTGGATTATAAGGGTTAAGGATTGTGGCTTGTTTGGGTCAATGGCTATTATGGGATTATGGATAAGGCTTCTCAAGTATTAGAGCTTATAGAAATTAAGGTTTATGGATCTGGGATAAAGGGTTATAATATTTAGGTATAATTCATGTTATCATTTTGGGATTATACTGGTTAGGGGAATGGATAATATGGATTATAGGTTAGAGACTCCATGGGTTAGGATTTTTAGGTCCTTGGTCTTAATGGATAGTAGTGGATAGGATTTATACATGCTATAAAGGATTAAGTGTTTCAAGTGAGGAGTTAAGGTTGACATGCATTAGTTATTAGAAGGGTTAAGAGTTATGGGTTATATAATTTATAAGGTTTAGTGGTTAATTTTTATTTGGATAGACACTTTAGAGGTTAGGATTAGGTGGTTAGGATTATACGGGTTAAGGGATATTTAAGTGTTATGGAATGGGGGATATATAGTTATGTGTTAGGATTTAGGAGTTTTAGGGGCTATATTAGTTTATGATTATAGTGGGCCATGAGTTATAATGGTTAGTTGTACTAGGGACTAGGGATTGCAATGGCTAGGGACTAATGGTCAAGGGTTTGGGGATTGAGATATATGTGTCATGTATTTATGGTTATAAGGATGAAGATTTATATGTACAAGAGGATAATGCAAGTTAGTAATTTTTTGTAATAATATATACATATTATAGGATTTGTGGGTTATAAGGGTTACTAGATAGGGATAATGATTAGGGGTTATAAGGTATATTGGTGATAAGGGTTAGATGCCAATGGTTATAGGGGTTACATTCCTATTATAATTAGTATCACTACTCATAACAAAGGATATGCTTGAGAGGTCATGTGTAGTAGACTAATGCGTTGTTCCCAAACTTGGATGATTACATTCTTATTTTAGGGATTAAATCCAAGGTTCCATCCCTCAAGCATGTATAGGGCCCAAAAACCCATACCTAGAATCCAAGACATTAGAATGACCACACCCATATTCATACTTGGAATCAAGGATAGTCTCAGGAAATCCTATGTTATGGATTTAGGTTTTAGTCATGGAAATGTATGACTAAATCTCCTAACCCTTGTGGTTAAAGAGAGAAGAGATGGGTGAGGGAGGGAGGATAGGTTGGGAAGAGTGGAAGAGAGAGGGGTAATTGGGTGTATAGGAAGAGAGGGGGGGGGGGGGGGGGTGGGGTTATAAAGAGGGAGGGGGGGGTTTAGGGAGAGATAGAAAAAAATGAAGGTGTCAATGAACGTGTGTGTGCTAGTACGTGTGCATGCATTTGCATGCACGTGTGTTTAGATTCAATTTTTTTTTGGCACCCTTGCAAGTTTTGTGCTAGCTTCAAATTGCCAAACCTTGAGGCTCGGTCTAAGTTATGGCATAACACACCAATTTTTGTAAATTCATGTTTTTCATGCTTAGTTCCGCATATTCTCCACTTGTGCACTACTGATGAAATTGCACACAATTGTCGAGCTCTGTGTGTAGATTCTAACTATATATTTTTAAATAAATCTGTTATTGTTTTCTATTTTTAATTCATTTTTAACTACACGCATGCCAAATTTGTCAAAAACATAGGTCGTTTATTTGGGCTATAATTTTTGGTTGGCTTACATATTTCAAAAACGGAAAAGAACCCGCACAAGAGTACACAAATACATGCAAGCTAAAAAAAAATTGATTGATTATGTTAAGACCATGATATGGTCGACCAACACTCGACCATGTTGTTTTAGGGATTCACTGACTTTCGTAATTTAAAAAAAATATATAAAATTAACTTTTAAAATTTTGGAAAAATAGCCCTGCACAAGATCTGTTTGTTGCCTACACCTCTACATATTTTTTTCTCATAATTTGTCAATTTACATAACAAACCGGTGGACCAACGTGAACATATGCATTATGTTTTAGAGAAAAAATAACATACCAATCTTAGAATAATGACATCTTGGGGTAGTTATACCACTTTTCGATAAATAAAAGTTATATATTCTGCAAAGTGATCCGATTTTCTACGTTTCATCTTTTTACACCTAATTCTAAAATGTTTTGTAGGTACCTCTAACAATTCATTTTAATCATCAGATTTATGTTTTTCTAGCATGTTGTTGCAACTAATGCATCATAAGTGGGTATCATTACCTTGCACCAGCCCATATATATATATATATATATATATATATATATCAAATTTTTTGTAGAAACTAAAACATTTACAAATATTCAATAGAAATTACAATCAATACACATTACATATTCACAAATCACAATGCATATGTCAACGATAGACCTAATTGAAAACCCCATTAGCGGAAAGGGATAGGCCTCACTCCACTATTGTAATGAAGGAAAAAGGCTAGTGATTAGATTCCCATGCCCCCACTATTGGATGCCCATGAGAGGCATAATAAATCCAACCAAAATAGGACTATTTCTATTTGATTAGATTACATTAATGGGGGGTGCTCCCTCTTATTATCTTTTCTTGTTACTAAACACTCTTTATATTTTAGATTATTTCACTTACAATGATGATGCAACTTAGATTGAATGTCATGGGTATGAATAGAAATAAGGGGTAACCCACCCTATTTGAAATGAATCCCCTTTTGATGTTGTTTGTCAAATATGCCCCAACATAATACTCATTGGTGTGCTCCCTGACTTGATTTGAGAGGCTAAGAGCCAAACAATGTAATATGTTCATGTACATGGAAGAATAATAAAAATACATCACAAACTACAGATAGAGAAGGATGAAAAATGTGGGGGTCTATAATTCCGTCGGTGTAGTGGGTTCTCATAGACTCTTAAAATTTCTCATTAAGTCATCAAAATCAAAATGTATTACATGATGTCTAAATGCCACTGGAAAATACACAATGGGGTAGATCAAGATAGAAAACCTTCTAATGCTCTTTACCTGCAAAAAAAACCCTCTTAGAGCTCAAGACTCACTGAAAAAATGTGAATGAATGAGGCTAAAATTGTTTTTAACATCTTTTTTGTGTTAGAAGTGTCATGTTTTAGGGACGCGGTTCACATAAGTGGGGACACACCATGAAACGGTGTCAAGCATGTGTTTCGGAAACTTCCTAAAATAGGACACATCCAAAACACATGTCCGACACCATGTCATGATGTGTCCATTTCCAACACGATGACACGTGACACAATGGCCCATACGGATGTGTCTTGTATCATAGGATGAAGGCATTTTCATAGCAGTACAAATTGTAATTCAGTAATCATTGGAGCATAGTAACAAAAAATATTAGGAATAGACACTCATTTGCTTATATTAAATAGGATAAATATGTGATTGTTGTTGGGAATTCCCCGATCCACTCAACCATAGATCTATATAAAAATTTTAGTCTTAGTTTCCCACAATCACCCCCAGTACGAGTCCTGGTCTCTCTAGCGATTGGTTCTTAGATTTTTTTCATTATTTTTTTATTCCTTTTTATTTTTTAGATTTGCAATATAGCTGAGGGACCCTACCTATCTAAGAAAACATTTTACTTGTATCCATGGTTCATCACATGCACTCCTCCTTCCTACAAATATTGGCAGTACTCCTCCCAATCAACAACCAATATTCCTATCATCCAGCAAGCAATATTAATGTATAGTACCCAAGCAATCATGTTGTTAGATGGTATTTGGAACCTAACAATGCATACACTTTATGGCCATAGAGAATTTTCCAACCGTGAGTGAATTTGGACCTTGATCATTTGTTCAGAGATATCAAGTGGCTAGTTCATCCTCCTTTCAACTGTCCATTTTCTAAAATTTATATATTCATATTTTTAACTAATTTCTCAATAACTTGATTTATGTTCTTGCATTCTGAATTTTGTTTTCTTCTCCTTTATTGAGTTAGATATGAATTTCTTCTTTTAGAGTTCATTCACCTTCCTCTAACGAGATAATTAACCCCTTGGCACCCCCCCTCTTTTGTACAAGAGGATTTACTACTATTATCCAGTCTTTTAGGTGGTGACACCTATTTAAGAGTTATATTTTCTAAAGGTGTCTCTTCATATTTAGATTCTTTTTCTTTTTCTTTTCTTTATTCATTTTTGGTTTTTTTAAATTTTTGTTTATTAAATTTTATATTTAGTCTTTTATCCTTCTTTGTTTATTCTTGTTTTTTCCTATAGAGACCAAGACCCCTCATTCATCAGTTTATCCCACACATCCCAAGCAATTTTTTTTTTCCACATAGTATAATAATATATCAAAGTACATAGTACTTCCAAAACATAAGTCTCCAATGTTCACAAAATACTTAGCCAAATACAAGGGGTTGGAATTCTGAGATACAAGACGATATCAGATGGGGAGAAAAGAGTCATGTAAAAAAAAGAGAGCGATTGAATCTCATAATTGGACCAAACGCGTCATAATGCTTAGATTTAGGGTTTTCTTTCCTAAGGTAAAATTGTTGAATTAGTGGATATGGCTTCGAGTAGTAACCTAGCTCAAGCACAGATCCCCATATTGACTAGCAAAGATTATGAATGTTGGTAAATTAAAATGTGTCTTTGCTTCATTCTCACGATGTTTGGAATTTAGTAGCCAATGGACAGTAGGAACCAACTCATTGAGTATTTGATCATGATTTTCAAATGCCAAGAGATCAATTGAAGGAAAAAAAGAAAATGATACCAAAGCTCTCTATCTAATTCAAGAGGCATTGGGAGAAAGCATATCTCCCAATATTTAAACTACATCATTTTCAAAAACTGCATGGGATATCTTGTAAAGGAGTTATTAGGGTGTATAAAAGGTGAGGACTATTAAATTACATAATATATGAAGATGAAGTAGTTGGAATTGGTTGACCAGTTTATGACTTAGGTAATGAATATTTTGAATCTATTGAATATGAATGAAGAAGACCCGTGAGATCATAAAGTAATTGAGAAAGTCATGAAGAGTTTAAGGAAGAAGTCCAATGATGTAGTAGCATCCATAAAGGAGTCAAAAGATTTAAGCCAGTTACTAGTTGATGAATTGATGGGATCATTACTATCCCACGAATCCATATTGAATAGACATGAATACAATACCATTGATAATGCATTCAAGTCAGTGGTTTATGGATGATTAAGCTCAAGAGGAAGAGATAGAGGTAATAGAAGTGACTAAGGTCAAGAGGAAGAAGTAGAGGTAATAGATGTAAGGACCAAAGAGACCATAAGGAAAATGTAGAATCAGACAAGAGAACACACCAAAACCCTCATAGACTAAGGGGGAGCAATGAAATAAGTGCACATCAAAGCCTCATGTATGATATAACCAAGGCACAATCTATAAAAAAAATTAGTCACTATGGAAGAGAATGTAGCAAGAAGAAAGTAGATTCTAGTAAGTAGTCTATGAACATAATTAAGGCTTCTCAAAACAAATCAAATTATGTCTTTATTACTTGTAATATTGCTCAAGAGAATCTATTTTTTGTTTTGTTTTTGATGTATATAGTAATCATATGACTAGAAAAAAGGAGTTTCTTACTAGACTAGATGATATTGTTCAGTCGTAAGAAAAACTTGGAAATGATAATAAAGTTATTGTCAAAAGTAAAGGTGTCATAACTGTATTTTCCAAGAATGGTGAGAGGAAGACTATTGAACGAGTATACTATGTACTAGGTTTAAAATGTAATTTGTTTAGTATAGGAAAGATAATGGAAAGTAAGTATAAAGTAATGTTTGTTAATAATGTTTACAAAATTCTCAATAATTATCCTAGCAAGACTGGAGATGACTAAAAATAGGATGTTCCTACTCTCAATGAAAAGTGAATGTGATGATTCAATTAATGCCTACAAATCTAAGATCCTAGATCAGTCTTGTCTTTAGCATTTGTGGTATGGTCATTTACATTTTGGTGGATTGGATATTTTGCAAACAAAGTAGATGGTGAGAAGGTTGTGATGTATAAATTATCTAATGAACTCTTGTGAGAGTTTCATATTGGTGAAACAACATAGAGAAATATTTTCAATAGGCAATTCATATAGATCAAAAGTACCACTCGAAATCGTAAATACATATATGTGTGGGCTAATGCAGACACCCTCACTAGATGGATACTATTATTATTTGTCATTCAATGATGATTTTAGTCTAAATGCATGGGTGTACTTCTTAAAACATAAATAAGAAACATTTTTTGTCTTCAGAAGATTTAAAGTGTTAGTTGAAAAAGGAAGTTGGAAATTGCATCAATGTATTGAGGTTTGATAATGGATGAGAATATAATTCCAATGACTTTATGGAATTATGAAACCATCATGGAATAGAGAGACAACTCACTACTCAATATACACCTTAGCAAAATAGTATGGCCAAAAGGAAGAACATGACCATTATGAATATGGCTCCAAGAATGTTGAAGGGGAAACACTTTCCTAATGATTATTGGGAAGAAACATTGGCATGTTCTATTTACATCCTAAATATTAGTCCAACTAAAAGAATCAAGAACAGAGTTCCTCAAGAGGCATGGATTACAAAAATTGTGCTATGTTTCATCTCATGATATTTGTGTAAAATTCAAGCACAATAGATCTATGAAACAAAGAAAACAATTACTAGAGATGCATGCAACAAATTGTATGTCAAAACACTGATGCAATAGGTTTGTAGCAGTTCATTCATTATCATAAACTCAGAAGATAATTACAATGTGTAACAATGGCTACAATAAGCCAAGAAATTCGAATTCCAAAGAGGTCATTCGAATTGAATGCATGAGAGTGGCTTACTTGGCAGTTAACACCACTCGACACATCAGTTAACCACTTAACTACCATGTAATTGACTCTAACAGACTCTGAAACTATCTAACTGAATCCAGAACTCAATTGAATTCCCAAAATTAGGAGAGGGCACCTTTTTTACTTCAGTTAGCTGAATATTAGGTGAAAATAACACGAGACGAAGTCAAACTATGTAGTAGGAAGCCTTTTTTACTCCAGTTGGTTGAATATAATAATAAATGTTGTCAGTTAGACTGAGTAGGGCGCTTTAGTCATGCAAATCACCTCATTTGGATCTCCGAATGATGGAGGAGTCCCATTTAACTGATATTTATGGCCTAGTTGACTCTCCGAATGAAGGAGGAGGCTCAGTTCACTGAAACTTATGATCTACTGATGATGTAAGCACATAATTGAGTTAAAATACTTAGTATAAGTGGAAAATTCATCCGTGAAGCTCAAATAAATGATGTGTGGTTGGAAAATGCTCCAACACACCCCCTTAATATAATATAACGTGGAGGAGTAAATAAAAATAATAAAATTTCCCCAACAACAAAGGCCATAGGTCACCCAGTAGAAAAATAATCCTAAAAATGCTCAAAAAATCTAAGTGAGGAAAGAGGGAAAAATCGAGTGGGAAAGAAAACCCCCCCTCAAACTGAACATTGAAGGATATAATATGTCCTCACCATAGTATAACTCACCCCCAACAATGAATGGAGGTAAGAGAACTTCTTCTCCGTGAAGCTCTTGGTGAATATATTTGCAATTTTCTCTTCTGTAGGGCAATATTGTAGTACAGTGGTCCTGTCATTCACAAGCTCTCAGATGTAGTGCATGTGGATCATGATATGCTTGGTCCTCTATATCTGAACTGGATCTTTCAAGATCTTGATAGCACTTTGATTGTCACAAAAGATGACAGTAGAAGTGGTGCTACCAATATCAAACTCTCCTAGAATACCCTGCAGCGAAACTTCCTAAATGCAAGCATTGAGTACTCCTCGATACTCTACCTCTGCTGAATATAAGGAAATGGGGACCTTCTTTTTGCTTGACCAGAAAATAGGCCCTATTCCAATCATGAAAACATATCCGGAAGTGGAATTCCGATCAATTATATCACCCTCCCAATCTAAATCAATGAATCCAACCAAGTCAAGATCAGAATCTGCAACATAGTGAATGCCAAAATGTCTCGTACCCTGCACATAGTGCAAGATCCTTTTGGATTCCTTCCATTGAAGCTCATGGGGATGTTGCATGTACCTTGAAACAACACCCACGACATAATAAATATCATGACTAGAGTGTGTCAGATACAAAATCCTACTAATCAACTGTCGGTAAAGTGTAGAATCCACCAACGGTGTAGAATCACCATCCTCAAGACTGATTCCTAAGAGGAATGGGAATTGTGTCGATTTACATTCTTCCATATTGAAATTATTTAGTAGGTCCAAAACATATTTTTACTAAGAAATCATAATCCCATCAAAATTCTGAGAGATCTCGAGACAAAGAAACTGCTTCAGCATGCCTAAATCACTCATATCAGATGCTTAGTGTAAAACGGTTTTTATAGTGTCGATCGAAGCAAGAATTATTCATGTAATCAATAGGTAATCAACATAAAGTAAAATGATTAGAAAATTACCTTCATTCTTCTATATATACACATTTAGATATGATTTTCATCTTGCAAAGTTTTACAACAGAAGAAATGAATCCATCTTTGCATACCAAGCTCTTGGGGCCTGTTCTAAACCATACAAGGATTTCCTTAATCTGCAAACCAGTGTCGGATCTGATATGTAACCTTAAGGATACTTCATGTAAATCTATTCTTGAATATACCCATGAATAAATGCACTCTTCACATCCATGTGGTGCACCTCCTAGTTCTTGGATGCGGAAATTTCCAAAACTAGCTGGATTGAGTCCATCTTTGCAACCAGTGCAAAATTTTATGTGTAGTCCACACCATGAACTTGTGAGAAACCTTTTTCCACCAAAGTAGATTTTTATTTTCAATTTGAACCATCAGCATCAACCTTGGTTTGGTAGACCCATTTTCATTGAACCAATTTCCTCCTAGGTGGAAGAGAAACTAGCTCCCATGTTGCATTTTTCTGAAGAGAATTGTACTATTCATCCATGGTGGTTTTCCATCTTGGATCTTGGTGGGAATGGTAGTATGATTTAGGATATAAACCAATAATAAAAAAATGCTTCTTGGACAACAATGGATTAGCATATGAAAGAGCCATGCCTGTGCTCTGAAATTCTGCTTGGTTTCTTCTTGGGTCGATGAGATTTTCAATGTTAGAACTGGTAGATGTGAGAGTCTTTTCTACCCACTTTGGAAACTAAGGAGGATCATATTGAATTGAATCCGAACCTGATATTTCATGTTCATTAATATTATACATAATATCAGAAATATCAGAACACAAAATTTCAGTATCTTCTTCCGAATCTTCTTCAGGAAGAAGAAGCAATTTTGCAGTTTCTTGCTCCACTAGTTGTAGATCATGAAGCGGTTCATATTGGAAACTTCGCTTGATGAATATTCTTTTGGATATGATATCCATGAGTTTGTATGCTTTGTATTCTTCAGCATATCCAATTAGGATGCAGTCAGTCCTTTTTGGTTCCAAATATCTTCTCTTCTCAATCGAAATTCTAGCTCATGCAGTGGAGCCAAAAACCCTGAGATGTGACAGATCAGGCTTGTGACCAGTGTAGGCTTCTAAAGGATTTGAACCTTTGACCAATGACTGTGGAACTATTTTTTGAATGAATTCAAAAACATTCATGGCCTTAATCTAAATATTTGAAGCCAAACCTTTTGACTCAACCATACAAGTAGCCATCTCTTTCAATGCTTAGTTTTTCCTCTCCGCTACACCATTCTATTAAGGTGTGTAGGGGACTGTGTGTTGGATTTGGATTCCATTTTATACAAAAATTTGCAGAAGCTATGATTTGATATATTCTCCACCATTATCATATCTAAGAGCTTTGATCTTTCTCCCAGTGGCAGTCTCAACAGAAGCCTTGAAATTATTGAACCTTTCAATCACTTCCAATTTGTTATTGAGAAAGTAGACCCATGTGAATATAAAGAAGTCATCAATGAATGTCTGAACATACCTTGATCCATTCATGGAGGGATTTCGTAAAGGACCACTGATATCACGGTGAATCGGCCCCAAAATATAAGAAGCTTTGCTAGCTTTTCCTCAATCGAACTTGTGCTCAAGATGCTTTCCAATGATGCAACCCTTGCATATCCCTTTTGAGTATTTGATGTTTGGAAGTCCTTCAACCATGGAATTATTTTGTAGCAACTACAAATATTTATAATTAAATCCGTCTAAAAGTGCAACGATTTCGCCCATCCAGCCAAAAATTGGTCGAAATCCGATGATATGAAATCTAAAAATCCGGCAATTTGTGTTGATTAAATCAATTTTCTGAACATCTAGATGAATTCATCACCCTGTACAACCCCCATGGCATCCAAATTATGCAATATTAATACTATTATTTTAGATTCTAAAAATTCTATCCCAGATTCCGACAAATTCGTGTCTGGAAAAACGATTTTCTACGGGCGAAATCCTAGTAGTTTTAGACAAATCGATTTATAGTTTAGTTGTCCAAATATCTCATGCAACAGATGGATAACCTCATTTCCATGAGTCAGAAGGGCACTTAGCTTTGAATACGGAAAAAAGTGAGAAAACTCATAGGTTTTGGAAACTTGATTTGCCGTGCTTGTTGCAATGAGATTTTCGGTGCTAATATCGGAAATTTAGACATCATTAGGGCTGAATACAACCTTATTGGGAAAACCAGTGTGTGTCATCTGATACATAGAAAGCAAGTTCAAAGCTAGAGAAGGAACATAGTGGACATTTTTAAAACTTCCATGTTCTAAATGAATAGTACCTTTTCCTTTCGATGAAATTTGTGAATCATCTCCCATGTGGATGGAGATGAAGTTGTCGGAGTCTAATGGTGAGAAGGAGTATTTTCTTGAAACCACATGATTTGAAGCTCCTAAATCTATGAGAAGAGATGTAGAATTCAAAACACTTGCCATGAATGCATGACCTCTTTCTGCATGATCATTATTGTCCTTCTTCCTTCTGCCATCTAGAAGAGTGATGTTTTTCTCCAAGAGAAGGGCCATCTGATCAATAGTTTTCTTCATGCATGAGATTTCAGGATAAAAGCCCCTGCCACAGTAAGAACACTTTGTCTTCTCCTTTCCCTTTTGCTTGTCTTTTCTTGAACCCGAGGGCTCATTCGACTGCTAGATATTCTCCTTTTTCTTGGAATCATCAAACTTGGTATTTTCCTTCTTTTGCTTTCCTTTACCATTCGTAGGCTTGGGTCCTACAACAAATAGGGATTGATATTTGGAGGATCTCATGGACCCCATCTAAACAAGATTGTCATGCTCTTTTGTTAAACACTCAATGTTATGCATTCAAGGTAAGCATCTTCCAATTCAGAATGGTGAGTTTTCCCGAATGGAAAGTAGACACAAACACTAAATAATCTGTTCCTAGTTTCGTAATTATTGAGAGAATCAAATGATCATATTTCTTCTCGACACCACATTGCTTCAACTGAAGCACCAAATGCTTGAACTTGGTGAAAAACTCATTGATGGTTTCGAAATTATCAATATTTAGGGAAATCAATTCATTCTCCAACTGATAAGCCCTCATCTCATCCTACTTGCAGAAGATTTTGGCAAGTTATTCACATACTTCTTTTGGAGTCTTCAATCCGCTTAGATGGAAAATAATATCTTTCTAAATATTGAGACATAAGAAACCATAAGCTTCATCAATATTATTGAAGAACTTGGACTTCTATATAGCTGCATTAGGCTCTGGCTCTATGCCCATATCAACTATGAAGAGCCCCTTGGAGCACAATACAATCTCTATGTCATCCTTCCACTAATAATAGTTGAAAGGAGTAAGCAGATATTTAAAAGAAGAGTCCATCTCTACTATAGCGAATGCAATAGGAGCCAATGAGAAACATGCAGTAAAAAACAAACAAACAATATTTAGGTCGACAACTTGCACTTATCAAGTTGCATCACACCCGGCATAACCTATCAAGCAATCTTGATAAGTCGGATGCACATAATCCAGGATCTATTTGGAAAACTTTCAGCTTCTGGTGTAGTGTTGGAATATTTTTTAGAAAACTTGTTGAATATTCATCTGAAGAAATCTGTAGAAGAGTTGCATTGTCCTTCCATGGCTCTGATACCATGTAAAATTCAAGCACAACATATCTATGAAACAAAGACAACAGTTACTAGAGATGCATGCAGCAAATTGTATGTCAAAACACTGATGCAAAATGTTTGTAGCAATTGATGCATTAGTAACAATGGCTACAATAAGCCAAGCAATTCGAATTAGAGAGAGGCCATTCGAATTGAATGCATGAGAGTGGCTTACTTGGTAGTTAACACCACTCAGCACATCATTTAACCACTTAACTACCATGTAACTGACTCTAACCAAGGATGATTTTAGGGGCAAAATTTAGCCCATGGGCTATTTTTCTATGTTTTTTTCCAAAAAAAGATTCGCCAATTTGCATTTTTTGAAGCTCCATTTCCCCAATTTTGGTGGGGTAAACTTTTTTCACTCTAAAATTCGCCAAATTATTATATAAACTATATAAAATCCTTAGAAATTGAAATAATTTTAGAAAAATATCGCCAAATATTTTATAGTTGACATTTTAAGAATTGGTGAGATTCGCCCAGGTTTATACACTTTTAAATAAGTATGAGTCCTTAAAATTATCCGTGACTCTAACAGTCTCTGAAACTGACTAACTGAGTCTAACTGAATCCAGAACTCAACTGAATGCCCAAAATTTAGGGAGGGTTCCTTTCTAACTTTAGTTAATTGAATATTAGGTGAAAATAACACCAGATGAAGTCAAACTATGTAGTAGGGCATCTTTCTGACTTGAGTTGGTTGAATATAATAATAAATGTTGTCAGTTAGAATGAGTAGGGTGTTTTAGTCATACAAATCACCTTAGTTGGCTCCCCGAATGATGGAGGAGACCTAGTTAACTGATATTGATGGCCTAGTTGACTCCTTGAATGGAGAAGGCCCAATTCACTAAAATTGATTATCTACTGATGATGTAAGCACATAATTGAGTCAAAATACCTAGGATAAGTGTAAAATTAAGTTGTTAAGCTCAAATAAATGATGTGTGGTTGGGTGTGTAGCATATGCTCATCTACATGGAAAAATTAGAAGAAAATTGGATCACTAGAGTGAGAAATATATTTTTATTTGTTAAAGTGAGGATTCTAAAGCATATAAAATGTATAATATCAACACTAAGAAGTTGGTTATTAGTAGATATGTGAATTTTGAGAAAGAATCATGGGATGGAAGCATAGATAAATCAATTATAGGTGGAGTTGTGTTGTCTCATAGAGACAATGAAGAAGAACAACATACTGTACAAAGTGGGAAGCCAACTGCACAAGTCAATATACCTGCGATCAATAGTCTAAGAAGGCAAGAAGTAGAAGAGATTTTATCAAAGTTGAGAACACCAATAATTTTTGTTCGAGGTGAAGCTTCTAGACAATGAGATCATCATACAACTAGTGAACAGAAGTAAGCAATGATTTTTATCTAAATTTAGAAAGATTAAGATCAAGAAGTGGAGAGTGGAAAACGAGGAATTTATGAGATTTATGTTTTGTGTGATAAGGAAGTAAACAAGAATTTAAATTTTGCATTGTTAGCTTATTAACCTACCTATTTTGAAAAAAGCAATTAAAGGAGAAATTTGGATAAAAGCAATGGATGATAATATTGATGCAATTAAACGAAATGATACATGGGAGTTAGTTAATATGCGTAAAAAAAGTAATGTACAACTTGAGTGGGCCTAATGATTAAGAACATATCTTTCCTCCTAGGAGGTCATAGGTTCAATTCCGGAGGGGGTAGGGTATGTACACCTACATAGACTTTAGTATTCAAATTGTTGCATGGAGAGGGTCCCTTGTCCCACAAACAAGGGGGTCTCATACACAAAATTGGTGTTTGTCTTGGATGTGAACTTAAAAATAGATTATTATTAGTATTATAGTACAAATTTAGTGGGAATAACAATTAAGAACACGTGTTTCCTCCTAAGAGGTCATAGGTTCAAATCCAAATGGGGTAGGGTATGTACACCTCTATAGACATTAACAGTTACATCATTGCGTAGTGGAGGGTCCCTTGTCCTATAAACAAAGGGGTGTCATACATAAGTTGGTGTCTAGCTTGGATGTGACCTTAAAAATAGATTATTATTATTATAAAACTAAATTGAATGTTGATGAAAAGTGGAGAGGCATAAGGATAGATTTGTGACTCAAATTTTTAGTCAACAACATGCCATTGATTATAATGAAACATTTTCTCCACTAGTGAGACTTGATGAAACAAAACTATATTTCCTATTGCGGCACAAAATGGATAGAATGTATATTAGATCATGAAATAAGCATTCCTAAATGGATTTTTGGAGGAAGAGGTGTATGTGATACAACCACTAAGATATGAAGTAAGAGGACATGGAGGAAATTGTTAGATGTTAAAGAAGGTCTTTTATTGGCTAAAGCAAGTGCCAAGAGTTTGGTATAGCAGAATTGATGGTTACCTGACAAGTAATGGTTTCAACATAAGCACTAGTGAACCTACTTTGTATACAAAGGTAAATATGAGAGGAGAAATTTCAATAGTTTGTTTGTATGTCAACTATCTAATTTTTATAGGAAATGTGTCCATAAATGAATTCAAAGAAACAAGGATAAAATAATTTGAAATGAATAATGTGTGTTTAATAAAGTATTTTCTTGAGATAGAAGTTACACACATAGAAAATCGAATTTTCATTTGTAAATATAAATATCCCAATGACATATTAAGAAGGTTTGGAATGATAAATTGCAAACCAACAACAACCCCAATTGCAACAGGAACAAAACTCAGTAAAAATGATAAAGCCACAAATGTTGATTCAACTTTATATAAGAGGTTGGTTGTCCAATACTAATGTACTTTACAACTACCAAACCAAATATTATGTATGGAGTGAGTTTGATTTCAATATTTATGGAGTCTCCAAGAAGCAATCATTGGAAAGTTGGAAAAAGGTTCTTGAGATATATTGTACGGAAAACAAACTTTGGAGTTTTGTATTCAGCAAAATTAGATTTCAAATTGCATGGGTACATAGACTGTGATTTTGCAGGTAGTTCAGATCACAGAAAATGCACATTAGGATATGTGTTCATTTTTTGTTAAGGTGCTATAGAAAGAGTGTTAAAGAAACAACCAATAATGATGATGTATCTAGTTGAAGCAGAATACAATACAATAACTTCAAAAACATGCCAAACTGTTTGGATGAGGAAAGTACCATTGGATCTATAGCATGATCAAGAAGATCCAACACAAATATTTTGTGACAACAAATTAGCCATAGCACTGTCAAAGAACCATGTATTTCACAAGAGGAATGAGCACATAGATAGAAGGTTTTATTTCATTTGAGAACTTGTAAATAATCATGAAATATGCTTAGAATTTTGTAGATGTACACATCAATTAGTTGATGTATTCACAAGACACGAGTGAAAGAATATTTTGAGTCTCAAATGAAAATTATTGGAGTTTGTAATGTTGTATATAATGAAAATTTATTGTGTGATGTATGTTAGAAATTAAGGGGGAGTGTTGGAAATTAATTTCTAACACGTCGCCCCCAAAACTTAATGTTCTTCAACTGCCATCTTTTATCCATCTTAATATCTCATTAATTTTGGCATCTTTGTAGGATGGAGGATATCTCATGTCTTGGTCCATCCATCACCTAAAATGCCTCATGGATATGAAAATTTGAGTATGATGAAATGAATTCTCATCTCATGTGATAGTGTATCTTTTCTCTCCATCAAGAAGCTCCAAGATGACATTTTTCCCAATGCCAAAAATATCAAGATGTATAAATATTCCTTTTTCTTAATAATACATATTCCATCTTTTGGTTTTTCATCTCACGTGCTCTACCTTTCATATAAAAGAACCCTAAACAAGTCACCTCATCATGCAAATTTTATCACAAGTTTGTAGTACATCATATAAGTTTGAGTATGTCATTGTTCAATCAATCACGCAATCATCATCATCTTGTTTGCAACATTGTACTTAGGTCGAGGTTAACCATCCAACAAAGTAATATTAAATATTGAATGCGGCGGTGTATGTTTAATTGGATTAGAATTTGTTCAAATTTATAGATTTATATTTTACCCAATTAATCACTAATTTCTTGGCTACTCATGAATAATATTTCCCTTTCACTTATAATATAGAAATCTATACTATAGAAATTTCGAGTAGGTAAAAAAAAAACATTCAATGTGTTTCACAAGTTCTAATTCGAATAGGAAAAAGAATAAGCATGGGATGGTGGATCAATGAAGACACAACATGATCATGATAAAAAATGTACCAACAATTCCTAAAGATTCAAAACTAGAGTATCATAACACAAATCCAGCTTGTTGCGACTAGAACTACAAGGATTAATGAAAGCACAACAAAATCATGATCACAAATGTACCAACAGTTACTAAAGATACAAAAATATAATATCACATCACAAAGCCAACTCATTGTGACTAGAATTATAAGCTCTCATACACAAATGAAACCAAATAATGCTTTCACAAGATATAAGTTTTACTACTCCTAAAACTAGACCTCTAATAACCCATTAGACTTGATCACATATGTAGTTGTCCTAAATATGGTATTTGATATTTTAGTAATCTATTTTATTGGAATAATTCATAAAGCTCAATAAATAATTTTTATTTATTATATAATAAAAATAATCCAATGTTAAAATTAGTAATTTGAGTGTTAAAGCTTACTTCTCGATACAATGCAAATACCTTATTATAATTTTAAGTTATTTCTACCAAATCTAATTTTTTTTTCATAAATTATAATCAAGAGATTTTATAATACAGATCTAAAATAATTTTTCAAATTAATTTCAGAAAATTAAATTTATCAATGTCAATAAATTCCAACATAAATAAACATAAAAAAATTATTTATTACATAATAAAATTTCTATTTCCATGCCATATTGTATTTCTTTATGTGATACCTATAAATAGAACTTGCCCCAAAGACAATTACCCTATGTCATTCATTAACCAAATACCACTCCTTGGTGAACATTCTAATATATAATTATTCTTTTGGGACACCCTTGAGCATATAACCCCATCATCCCATACATTGGGGATAAACAAAACACCCTTACATTTTCTATTTTGTTGCTATTGAAACTCATTAAATTTATACCCTAGGCATAATTAGATTATTATCATTGGAAACATTAAGTAAGAGGATAATAAAAGAACTCGAAAAGTAAGAGGATAATATAACAACTCGAAATTCTTGTTCCTGATCAAGGTAAACAAATTAAATATAAATCTGATTTAATTCTATATTTTTATTGAATTTTATTTTAAAATTTTCTAAATACATATTAATTTTAATTTTTTCTAAATAATACATCATAAATAGTTCCAAGAGGTAGTTCAATTGGTTGATGCTTCTCAATCCAAAACCAAAGTAATCCAGATCCAAAATTCATTTATGCTTCATAATTAGACTCCGTAATACATAATATATATAAAAAATTTAAATTAAGCATTATTCTATATGTATATGTTTTCTATTAAATTATGTTGGTTTAAGTAAATATGTAATGCATAATATATATAAGAATTTTAGATTGAGCATCATTCCATATGTTTATATTTTCTATTAAATTATTTTAATTTAAATAAATTTATTGTGTTCTTGAATTTGATTTTATGATTTTGATGCTTTAAAAATTTTATAGGTAAAAATTGCTTTGATCTACATTATATATTATGAGACATGTTGTTAAAATTTGATTTTATGATTTTGTTGTAAAAATTTTATAAATGATAATTGCTTTGATTTACATTATACATTATGTTTCAATCTAAATTATGTTGATTTAAATAAATTTATTGTTATTGAATTTGATTTTATGATTTTTATGTTGTAAAGATTTTATAAGTGAGAATTGCTTTAATCTACATTATACATTATGAGACCTGTTGTTCAGTTTGATTTTATGATTTTGTTGTAAAAAATTTATAGTGATAACTGCTTTGATCTACATACATTATGAGACATGTTGTATGTTCTTAATATTTTATTTTAATGTAAGAGAATTGAGATTTTGTTTTAATTGTTGTAAAATTTAATAAATATTTTTAAGTATATCTCTATAAACCTCATTTCAAAAAATTAAATACCTTCTCACACACAGGCAAAGGCCTTACCAGCAAAATTTTGTACCTAGATTGTTTTTATATATATGAATACTATTGTTTTTTATTAGTAGAAAGATGTGACAAAACCGTGTGACGATAGGATTTTTTCATGTCTCCTGGACGCGCCATAGTCTGGACTCTGAAGAGAATAAAACCAAGCCAGCTTACAAGGAAAGTAACGTCGCACGTAGTAATGTTTTATTCATTTAACAAATTCACCCTCCTTTCAAACTGTTAGCAAAATCAGAATTCTTTGCTTCGGCTTTCAAGTTCAGAGCACAACTTGCAATGAATTTTACAACGACCATGCCTTGAGTGGAATAATGGAGAACGACTGTGACAGTTTTTGTAATCGGAGAATC
Source organism: Larix kaempferi (assembly GCA_027924585.1). Lineage (NCBI taxonomy): Eukaryota > Viridiplantae > Streptophyta > Pinopsida > Pinales > Pinaceae > Larix > Larix kaempferi. The sequence goes on from BSBM01001138.1 coordinate 3,482,166, forward strand.
ACTACAAAGATGGGGAGGGCATTAACCCCGTATACATGTAAAACGCAGAGACTAGCCACTCGGAAGCTTTTAGCCCTGTTCCCTCTACGTACCCTTTTTCCCACTACGTATTTATAGACTCCGTACTCTGCTATTATAAGCGGGCCTGAGCTATGCGGCTGCGGCTGATTGACAACTGCAAAAATTTCAAACCCTATCCTAATGACTATCCGTGGCGAAACCTTTGAGAATACATTTGATTGGTTAATGGATTATAATGAGGAACGAGCCAACAAACTGTCAATTAGGGTTCGTTTGCAATGTAAATTAGGGGTTTTTCCCGACTGTGAAGATAAACCCGTTTGTAAGCAATTAATATTGAAAATAAACATTAACTAGTAAAGACTTATATTTATTTTGATCTCTTTGATATAGTGTGCGTGCAAGTAAGCAAGAAACCGGCAACCCTCATGGGTGAGAGAGGTTGAACGATATTCAAGATGCTGGATTTGCATTTGTTGGTAAGGAGGACAGGTCCCATTACAAAGAGTTACATCATGATATTCCTCTGCATATGCTGATTGGCCTAAATGTAATGGCTCACTAACTTGTATCATCACTGAAATCATCCATGCACTGTTAATGTCATTTCTATGTGCTGATGGCCAACGACAGAGTGTATGTGCAAATGCAGGAGATCGGGAGAAGAGGGAAAAGGTAGGTATGGAGGTGTACCTGGAACTGGAGAACTCATAGAGTTTGCCTCTGTTGGAGAAGACAATCAAGGCCACTTCTGCATCACACAGGATTGACAGCTCCGACGCCTTTTTCATCAGTCCGTTCCGCCTCTTTGAAAAAGTTACTTGACGATTGATTTTGTTTTCGATCCTTCGCAGCTGGACTCGACCTCGACCCATCTTGAACAGGCCCTTACAGCTACTGCAAATACTTTCTCTCTGCCTCAACCTCGCTTACCCTATCCCACGCAAAAGAAGATACGGTCAGGTCTTGAAGTTGACACTTTGCCCACCGCGGCAATGGATTATATGGCCCTCTCGATCTCGACCGTACACTCACTGGATGTTTCTGTGATGGATGACAAATGAATGTAGGTTGTTTTCGAGTAGTTGGTTTGTGAGTATTTTTGGGGAAGGGGAAAGTTTGGTTTTGTTTAATTCCAGCCTTGGATTGTGTGGAACTTGCAGTGGTGGGGGCGACAGTTCCAGAACCATAGATAGATTAACTTATGTCATGTCAATCAGATGCTCGCATATCTATTTCTGGCACTCCACCTGAGATAAGATCGGAAGCTCCATAACCAGTGGCTCATTGCCACTTCTCTTGATAACGGTACAAATATTATTATTCTTATTCTTTTGATATTTATTAAATATTATGGTGTCTATTGTGATTGACTTTGGAAGTACCTTTCACACGCTGCACAAAGATAGATCGGAGCTGAGAGCGATACTATTAGTATTATTTTACTTTTTTCATTTAATAAAACGTATTTTTATTACCATACAGGACTGAAATACATACTTTAGGTGTCTCAGGCATAGTTGCAGAATTACATATGCCAAATTTTAATATTTTTCTATGAGCCTTAGCTTAGCTAACTGTTTGCAAAAAGTAGAAATTGCTCTAGCATTACATAGTTAAAAGAAAAATGGTTCTAAGAGCTCCAAAGTTGCTCTTTCATACTTTCAAGAAAAACCAAAAATTGAAAAAAAATTATGTTCGAGTCTTCACTCCAAGTAATTATTGGAATATCTAAAAATACAAAGATTATAATATTAAGATCACTTATAAGTAAGTTTTCACAAGATTAAGCTTCATATATAACCTAGTCTTTTAGTCTTTTTAGTTTCTCACAATTTGGATCATTGTACCTACTGGAATGATTAATCCTTCCTTAGAAAGAACATCTACCCATTCATTTTGTTATGTAAAGATATGATACATCGTAAAGGAGTTGAAAGCACCTACCACCTCCTTTAAAAGTTAAATACCAATACCTTGTGAATGTAAGTTCAAAAGCTATTGAGATCCATTCATCCAATTAACTATGAGTGATGAATCACCGAAAATATGTTGATCATTGACTTCCTCCTCAAGTGCTAGCTAAACAATAAAGTCCTCAGAGCCAATAACTCTCCTTGATTGTTTGTACCATGAGTGTAGTTTGCTTTAAACTCAATGAAGAGATTATCTCAGAAATAAAGAATACCTCCCAATCCATAGATTTCCTCATTTCCTTAACCAGCACCATGAAAAAGCCAAGACGGCAGAAACTTGAAAGGAAGTCTTAAAAGTAAGTTCAAAAATTAATGAGTTTCTAGCTATCCAAATAACCTAGATCACCATAAAAAGGAAACACTTCCATAAAGTCAAATCTTCCCTTTCAAACAATTTTTAAAACACTATTCAATTGAAGACGCAAGCCATAGATTTCCAACCTGAAGACGAGACTTAAATGCTATTTCAAATTTGAGTAGAATATGACCAATTTAAAAATAGATACTCCATAGTCTCTTTTGTTAATCTGCACAAACAACAGAAGCTTGGACCTTGAATATTTTTCCGACACAGAGTGTCCCAAGTTAGCACCTTCCCTTGGAGTAGAAGCGAGATGAAAATTTTAGACTTATGAAGTGCGTGAGTCTTCCATAGAATCAAACACCACGAACTAGCTTGATGTGACAACTTCGTCCACATAAAAGAATAATCCTAAAACAACCACCCGCAACATTACCAAACCACACAAGACATCCTCCTCATCACTTAGAAAAATATGCGCTTTGCACATTTCCAAAATCCAATTATCCCACACAGAGGCCCACCGAGGAAGAAGACCCAACCAAACTACATAGAACCAACCTTGAAATTGTGATTGAGATTATAAATACCATTCTCATTAAAAAAAATAAGACCAAATCAAAAGACAAAAAGACTCTGAACCCACAACCAAAAATACCAATCATTTTCAAGTAAGCAAGTAGAGAACCAACTATTGGAAAAGCTAATTTAACTTTAGAATGCTTTCTCGAAATAAAATATAATTTTTTTATTTATAAATTGAAAGTAATTTTTTCTTAAAATCCCTATTTCTAAGTAATAAAAGTGATATATACATAATTCTCAAAATATTTGTATATATTGTATCCATTTTGTTTGTTTTTATGTTTTATTCATGTAATGCAAGTTTTATATACAAAATTGTATTCTATAAATTAGAATAATTATTTAACTTGTGGCAGGCAGGTGAATGTGGATAAGTCACAAGTTAAATGTCACTATTATTACATTAGAATAATCACTTAATTTATGGTAGGTTAAGTGTCACCATTATTACATTAAAATAATCACTTAATTTATGGCAGGTAAATGTGGATACATCACAAGTTAAGTGTTTATTACATGTAAATTGAAATAGTTTTGATATAAAATTGTTTATTTCCAATTTGGAACTATGTCCATAAATTATTGTGTTTAAGAAAATAAACCTTCAGATTGTAAATATTTAGTTCTATATATTTGTATTGATTTTGCATTTATCTAATTAAATTGGCTAGTCAAATTGGCTATTGAAGGGTTTAAAAGATAGATCTGACATGGAATCTGAAGGTAGTTGGGGAAGGGACAGAGATTTACATGGCTGCCCTAACTGTTCAATTCCCTCACCTAATGCTCTCCATCACTTCGATGGGAGAATCTCTGCAGAAAGCAGACTAATCCTGCACTGGCGAGTTGGTTCCAGGGCTTATTTTATCATTCGGAGGGTCGCGAACAACAAGGAAAGCACATGGGAGCCAAAGACTTACTTCTCCTTGGAACTACGTTTTCTGCATTCGATGTGAAGTCTACGGCTTCTTTTTCTTTACTGCTTTAGGGTTCTCATGTAGCGGTTTAGGGTTTAAAAAATGAAAAACACAGACATTCCCAAGTTGCGCGTCCGTACGGTGCACCTTTTCCTCTCTGTCATGGCATGGCTTTCGGCAAGTTGGTTCGCTGTCGGCGATGAGTCGATGACCATGCGACGGTTTTTATATTTATCATTGTTTCCTAAAATAGTTTTAACAGTTAGAAAAGATGGTTAGCTCCTGTTTGGCTTTCGATCAGAGAAAAGGATTTTGGCTGTTTAACAGTACTAGCTTGTGAGGTTTCATGTTGTAAGCGAGAATTATATTAGAAACCCTTCTTTTGAATGTCAAATATATTTTGAAGGCATACAAATTTGAAACGATCCAGGTTATGCTAAACAAATGATAACGGCTTTAAGCGAGCTATGGTTTTATTTATACAAGCAAAATAGTTGTTTTTTTACTAAACAACAAAAACTCTCTCCTGCCTTCAAATCTGGGTTTGAAACAATGTATTAATTTTAATATTAAAATTAAATTAGCCTTACTCAAAAGTTTCATTAATATTTTTAAATTAAAGCATAATTCAATTTTGTTTAATCTTGTCAAGCAAATTTTGGGTCGTCAATTTTCAAGGGAAACCTGGGCAACTAATACTTGTTTAACTTGCACTAAAAGCTTTGATAACTTCACTTCGACAAGGTCACAATATTACAAAAAAGTTATTCACTTCGACATGACACCTTTATTCACTATGTAAATGGCGTGGGATAACTCGCATTCAAATCGTCCCATGTTTTTGGTGATTTGTTCCCTAGATCTGGTTATAAAAACTGGCGGAATCTTAGTTCCATTCCATTTACTGTGGAACTATGCCATGGAACCGTGTTTGTAGAGGTTTTGGCCCATTTTAAGATGACCGAGATCATCAAAATTCCAAAAAAATAACGAGAAGGGATGAAACTGTGCCTCACGGAAAAAATTTCCGTCACCAACAAAGGGCGATTTGAGTGCCAGTTATCACACACCATACAAAATCATAGAAAAGAGCTTCGACATTATTCATTATTATCATTATTAATATGCATTAACTTTATATCTCTCAAGTCAAATGTCCTCAATATTAAATAAATTCTTATAACATTTTTATCATTATTAATATGCATTAACTTTATATCTCTAAAGTCAAAGGTCCTCAATATTAAATTTGTGTGCAACTTGAAATATCTTTGCAAATAAAACATGAACTTATATATTATCACAACAAAATGGGTAGCTACACCTCCGTATACTACAACAATTTATGCAGAGGACCAGCTTGAGCTCTTCAACCTTTTTCAACTCTCTCTCTTTACTTTGTGTTTTTTTTTTTTCTTTTTTTTTATTACTAATTTTGTCTACATATACAAAGACTTAATATTAGCTTCTCTAGGAAGCTACCTCATAACATTAAACTCATACCATTAAAAACTTTTTTTTTTAACTGAAATTCACCTTATAACTTGACTTGCATACAAATGCACTGCTAAATAAATATACGGAGACGTGAACCATACTTTCTTACTACTGACAAAACTAAACCAAGGACTTACTTAACCAACATAGATCCATTTTAAACAGGATTTACCAAGCACAGAGAGGAGTAAAATCTCTTGAAGTGCAAACTTCTTTTTAGAGTGCAAATGTAGGAACCGTTTTAATTTATAGTTTTATATATATGCCTTTGTAAATGTTTTAAATAGCCAACATGTTAATTTTTATAATATTTTATTATTTTTTAAAAAGAACACATGTCAGCTCCAAGATAAGAACGAAAGGAGTTGCACATCTCCCCCTACTAGGGGTAGAATGCGCCTCTTTAAAGCAATAACAAAAGTTCAAAACATAGATCAATAAAGTTTCAATTAGGTTTCCTATTTTTTATTTTTTAATTAATTTTATTAATAAAACTTTCAAAATTGTTTTAAACTAAGCCAGCCAGCCTTAGCCTCTGCTTAAATTTTCGTACAAAATCAAGTAGGAAAATCAACCCCATAATGACTCATTCACAACACAAATCGATAAAGAGTTGGAGACACTATAGATGCATTTTTAATGTTTTTTCTTCTTAATAAATAAACAGAAATATGCAAAGGATATCGGACAAAAACAAATCAACTTTTTCGTGCTCTTTTATTTCAAAACAAAAGAATAGCAACTTCAATGAAGCCACATTTAGAAAGTGTCTCTTAAATGCTTTTAGAAGTGGAGCTACTTCATTTCTCCTTTTAAGTAATCATCTCTAGTAGTTTTAGTGGTTTAGGCGATTTTGTTCGTCTATGATAAAATTGGCACTATAATGTTGGTTTCATTTGTAATTTGCATCCACTCTTTGAATTGTCATTACACTTCGTTTATCGCCCACCAACAAGTTAGGTCAGAATTTTCAGCTATTGGCTAACCTAGTGGAGTGGTAAACACAATAGAGTAGGCATCTTTAAAGTCTTTCTTATATTTCTTGATTGCTTTCAGCATGGATGTCAATAGAGGGGTTGATGCAGTCGTTAGCGTCGTCCAGGAATGTGAGAAGATTCAAGTATACTAAATGGCTAGAGAAAGGCTCTTTATTTTCCAAAAAGCCCAAGCATGGTGACATAAGTATGTACATGACTCAACAACATCATTTAAGTAATCATATATACAGGAAATGACAATTCAAATACTTATCTTTGTTTGGTTGTTGGGTGGCCTCCCTCTCAATCTTTGCTTCCTTATAGGAACTACTAGAGTGAGCTCCCTCGTGATCTTTGCTTCCTCAATTATCTATCTTTGAACTTATATCCTTCTTGGACAACTATGCATGCTTAAGTGTGCACTAGTGTCATGATTGTGTCATCCTCAACATCTCATACATAGTCATTCATTCATTAGTATAATCTCAATACTATCAAAACATTATGATTCTAAATAATCTTAAATATGTATGGTCATGATCATTTCATACATAGGTAATAAGCGTTAGTATTCAAGGTTTCAAGGAAGATTTCTTTTACTCATGCATATTCTTATTTGACCATAGGACTCTTCTGGTTAGTCATATCATCAATCAAAGTAACAAACATAATATGCATAAACCCTTGATTACTTGAACTTCTAACTGTCAAGAATAATCATTATCATTCATACAAAAGTATAAGATCCTAACACAAGGTAGGATTCTAACTTGATATAGGAAAAAACATACCTGGAATATCATGTTAGCTAGTTATGTCTAACATACCCGAACAATGTCTTTTTGTTCTCTTCAATTACTTGTGCTTAGTAATCTGCATAACTCATAAGTTAACCATTGTAGAACCAAATTATACATACCTCGTAAGTAGAGCTTCTATGTGATCCATGAGTCTTTGTCTTCATGTCACCATGGTCATATGTTCTTGATCTAGAACTTGATTTGTACCTTTCATGTTCATCGACAACATCATCTGTATCTCCTCAAGTCATACCTGTCGAGATTGATTGTAGCATTCTTATGTAAGGCCTTAGCCTCATATCCCTTTGGAACTGGAACTTCTTCACTTATGCAGATGTCCAAATCATTCTCTTCTAGGATTAACCCAATCCACTTTGATTTACTGAAACTCGATCTCGAGCTAGATTAGGGTTTGTTAGAGAAACCCTAAGAATTAAAATTTTGAATTTCAAACTTCTAAATGTATGGAAAGATGTGCCTTGCCAAGCTGATCAAGCTAGTATACTTCAATTTTGAAAACTGCAAAATTTGACCCTTCAAAATTGCCTTTGAAACTTCTGGATCTTCTCGATAAGATCCCGAACTAGGGTTTGATAAAGCTTGGTCTTCTGCCCAACCAAAAAGAACGAGTAGAGAAGGGAGTGGAGAGCTCGGCTAGGATGACGAATGAGTAGAGAAGGGAGTGGAGTCTAATAGTGAACAATAGAAATCAATAGTAAAAGAAAGAAAAGAAGTTGTGTAGGGAACATTAATATTGGATGAATTTAAATATATTCATCTGTGTGAATGCAATGAGGAGTATAGTAGTAGTGGGATTGGATCCCTAAATTGCGTGTCATGTGAGTACGAGGTCTATTCCCAATTGTCGATTCCCCTAGTACAAAAAAAACAAAAAAAAACATTAAATGAATTTAAACCTATAATTTGAATAAATTAATTATTATAAATAATTTATAAAAGATGTATTTATGTATAAATCATTAGTTACATTATTAAAATAATATTTATATATAGAAATTCAAATGAAAAACATTTAACTTATACAAGGAACAAGGCTTTATGAAAATCACATGATTCACCAAAATGGTTGTTCGATTGGGTAGATGATTTGAATTGGTTACATCCAAACACATTAAGTTTCTCTCTATACCGTATCTTTTCTCTGTACCCTATCATATTATGTTTTCTTTCTATATATTTAATGTAAAGATAAGAATTATTTTTTTTAAATAATAATAATAATAATATTTACATATTTTTAAAAATATTTATTACATAAAATTATTTTTATATTTTAAAATAAACTTATTAATTTTAAATATGAAATTTTATTTTAATTTAGGTTTAAATACATATTTTAAAATCACATTAATGTTTACAAATTAATTTTAGGTTTAAAAAAGTTATTAATGTTTAGGTTAAAAACGAGTTATTAACGTTTAAGTTAAAAATGAGTGTTTTTTTTTAATAAATACCTCGGAATTTCACTATTGTCATGTACAACCATTATGAAAGATTATAGGTAAGGAACATACATTATGTGGTAATATTATAAGGTCTAAAGTGCTATAGTACTATAGGACATGGAGGTGAATCCAAGAAAGAAGGACACTTTTTTATTGAACTTTGGTGATGAAAAATTGACATTTTACATTTTTTATAAATTGAAGTTTTGAAAGTTTATGTATGTTTTGTTAATTATTTTTAATACCATCTAATGTGTTAAATTTGCATTTAATAAATGTTAGTTCTTGCAAATTTCAAGAAAAGCTAGCAAGTGATTTTTGTTCCTATTAATTTATTCAATGTTTAATGTATAATTTTCAAAAACAAAATATACAAGTAGGATCTATATAAAGGTTAGTATATCTCACTTTTTTTGGAAAATTAATTTTTTTTTATTAATTTTCAAAGTTAACCAATTAATATTTGAATGGTTGCCTGGGAATAATTTTGATCACAACTGAGATAGTATGATATGGTATTGCTCTATCTGTATTTATGACATTGCAAATGTATGAGAACAAGTGGGAGGAAGTATTAGATGGCCAATAAATCATTCATAAATTTGTATTTTCTTGTGCAACATTGTAGCTATGCAATCATGCATACCTACAGGAGAAATATGGTGATGACTTAAAAGATAAACACTATGAATTCAGCCATAGTTGCAGTGATATAATTTTGCAAGTATTGTATGGCATGAGGAAAAATGATAGATGGTTGAAATTGTGGTGATATATTTTGGGAGAAACATAGGGAAAACCATTAGGGTTTTGCACTTAGGGTGCACACCATAGAGGAAACTATGGATTATGGTTAGGGTTAAGGTTATAGCCCTTGTTCTATTTTAAACGCTTGATAGAGGTGCCAATGAAGGATTCTAAAACTACAAAGAGAGAAGCTAGTTGTTGTAATAATGGGATGAGGACAACAGAAAGCAATCCAAATCTTCTTAAATAACTTGTGAGGTCAGACTTGGTGGACTCATGATGGAATAGACATGTTGAGGTACTATATAGAAGTATTGGTTTAGAAAATACATTTACTCTTTCTCCTACAGCCTCAATCTAGATGAAAATCCCATAATCTTTGTGTTTCACTAATTATGTATGCCTTGGTTAATTCCATTAACAAGAAGAACAGATCCAACATTCAATAGAGATTGGATATTAGATATTAGAGGGGTTGAAAAGCAATGAAAGTGTTTTGGATGAGGTTGTAGTTAAAAGTAGAAAGGCTTCACAAACTCAAAGAAATAAATGCATTAGATATAGACATTAACTAGTGAAGACGATTATTGGAAGGGACACCCACATGGATGAAGTTGAATGATTAATGTGTCGAGTATTTGTAGGTATTTTTATGGGGAAAATAATAAGAAAGGATTCTTTAGGAGGCTTGTTGGCTAAAATTTGGAAACCCATCCTAGGTTACATGCCTAATTTTCATATTTTGGTTTGTGAGTGGTTGTGTTTCATATTGAAGTTAAAGGGTGATGCAATGTTGGTAATGGGTAAAGAGTGGATGTTCCTTTGTCTAAAATAATTGGAGCTTAGATTAGACCCTAGAAGAAAACCTAATTAAATCTAGAATACATGGAATTTCTTACTAGGTAATACTTTATATCTCTAGCATACAAAAATATTGAATCAATTTTTAACAAAATGGGGAGGTTCAGAGGTTTCAAAGAAGGTTGGATGGATAAAAAAATATATGAGGATGGCCCATAAATTGGTGGAATTGGATACATGGAAGGTATTTAGGTGAAATTAGATATAGAGTGGGGGCCATGGAAAAAACTTTAGAAGTTGGATTACTAGCTATTCCCTCTATGTTGTGGTATGTTCTATAAGGTTGTCCATCTGAGAGAATTTTGGATGCATGGAATATTATACTCAAGAATCCCCAAAATCAAGTTAGTTAAAATGATACAGGGGAAGGTAGTGGAGGTTACTCCAATTGTCTTTGGAAAAAATTGTTTAGACTATGAAGAAGGTAGTTTGGAAGCTCAATTGTTTGCAATCTAGAGGTGATTACTCCAATTCATCATGGACCCTCAAATTCGAGTGATTATATCTAAAAACATATATAGTCTAGACTTTGAATAAACTCTATGTCTTCTTTATGTGATTGAGGTCAGTTATCCTTTTTTGGCTAAGAGGTTCCACTAAACCAAAAAGATAATAGGATTTTAGGGATCCTGAAAACACTAGATATTTCAGTGGAGAGTAGTATGGAGGAATATCCCTTAGAGAATGTTGTTTCACTTTTAGACATGGGAAAGAAGAGATGCTCCTACCTTATTCTCAAACTTCTCTATCAATCGTGGTCAAGGTTCACTGGAATTGCAGTATGTTGAAAGCATTTCAGAGGAATTGGAGGACCTAGCAACCCTATGCTCATTATTTAATAGGGAGAAAGCCCTAAATATTGCTATGAGATCCTCCTATCTCCTCCTATCTAAGAAATCAAAGATGATAAATTTAATGAGTTTGTGTTAGGTCTATCCATCAAAGAAAATATATTATTTCCCTGGGAACGAAATCACACCTATCATTGGCTATGTCTTAGGTGAAGAAGGAGATTAAAGATGGAAAATAATTGACAATTGATAGGGATATTAAAGTAGGAGAGGCCATGAAGATGGTTAGAAAATGATTCTTCTTTCATTAAAAATTATAAGAGTTGGGTGTTCCCACAAACAACCAACCCTAAGAACGGTTTTTTACATTTATAAGTTTAATGTAGTTTTATTACATGAAACAATTTATTTTGGTCAAAGAGAATTGGATTTTTTTTTCTTTTGTATTAAAAGATTTAAATTTTTGTACCTTGGTTTCTATTGGTATGCCTAGAGGTTTAGTTACAGGGTGGAACTCAATGTTTGATTCAATTGCCTCTTCTATTATGAATTGTGGGATTTTGGTGGATCTTGTTACTAAGGATCTTGGAAATGAGATAAGGATTATTAATATGTATGGGCCTTAATGTCCCTTTACGGAAATAGAAACATTGTAGAAAAATTTACTGAACACTTATTTACTAAGTGGAGGAAATGTGATATTACGGGGGACTTGAACTTGTCTCAAGTGAAAACATGAAGTTGGGTAACACTTTTGCTTGTTTTTTTATGATGAAAACTACAAAATTTTATGTTTTTTCGACTTCAATCCATCTAAACTCACATTTTCTTTGTGAAATTAATTTTTAAGTAAAAACAATATTTGTAGAGAATTGTCTTGTCTCTATACTCATATTTAAAAAAAAAAATCTAACGAGATAAATTTGTTGTTTACTAATTGCATATGCTTTACAAGTAAGGATAATGAGTGACCTGCATGTCCGTCATTTTTTTTATTGATGGTTATTCCTTTTAGGGAAAAAAATATATGCTCACAATCTAGGGTAATTGCACTAGGTTCTAGACTATATTTTGGTATCTTTCATATTTAAGCACTATTTTTTATTATTGATCGAAATAGCGTAAATAAAAAAAATGGTTCCGTATTAACACATGTTTGTGCCCACCAATTTTATTTTTGATGTGACCATTACCAAGAAAACTAAGGCTACCTATTTGAAGAGGACAACGTGAGGGACATTTTCTGTGATTTTTTATATTTTATTGGTGTTCATTTTGGATATATTGAATTTTCATTTCAAGCTATTTTTAGAACAATAAAATTCCTAAACAATAAAGTTTAGAAAAAATTAATAATAAATATAAATTCAAAATGAAAAGAAACACTTATTCTATCAATACAAACTAGATTTAAGGTGAATCCATCTTTACCAAGTTCTGCAAAATAATGTTTAAAATTGGGATGGGTTGGGCCTTGTTGAAGTTATAGATTGTAGAAAACTATAGGATATTTTACAAGTTTTGTTGACCCAAAACTGTTGACCGAGAAAATATTTCTAGTATTTTTTTCCCAACTCTCGGTCGAGATTATTTTTTAAGGTATGATTATGTCATTGCCTAAAACTAGGCCAAGAGTTTGATAAAATCTCATCTAAGAGTTTGTGTTGAATTTTTTTGTGTGTTTCCTCATGCACAATTCTTTTCTCCTCTGTTCCTCGCTCCCAAAAGTGTTACCCAACTTAGTGTTTTCACCCTTTAATCAAATGGAAATTTGGGGGGAGATTGCTAGAAACAATACTCTTGGGGATTACTTTGCACACATTTTTTAGTTTGAACACCTAGTAGATGGTTAACGAGTCAATATTGTAGTGACTTGCAGGAACTCTAGAAGAGGAAAAAATATCATCTTTAAAAGATTGGATAGGTTTATAATGGTTGAACCCCTATTTAATGAGAGGATTAAAATTAAATATTTGATTGGATCAAGGGGATATTTTGATCATATACCAATCCTATTTTACTTAGAGCAAGAAGATTAAAATCCTCCAAGTCCATTGTATTTAAATGATGCTTGGTTGTTGGAGAAATATTTTAGAGACCTTGTGATTAAAATATGGAATCTTTTGGATCCATTGTTAGGGGTTTCTTCCATGAAATAGTTTGTACAAAATATTAAGAGTATAAAATATATCATGAAGTGGAGGGCTTCCAAAAATTCTAAAAATCCCCAAAAATATTTATAGGAGGAAGAAGAAAGGAATACATCTTTCAACGACAACTATGTGGGGATATTTTAAGAATATGAAGCTCAATCCCTTCAATAAATGGAAATAAAAAGGAAGGAACTAGTGCATAATGAGGACATGATCACTTGGATACTTGCAAGAAGGGAAATATAGATTAAGTAAGGTGAAAAAAATACTATGTTTTCCAATTATTATTCTAATCATAGAAATGATAAGAATATGATTTGTGCCATTCTTCTCCCAAGTGGATCCAAAGTAAATACATTAAAATGTGATAAAAAAGGATGGAAGAATTCATTTTGAGACTCTCCTCCAAGGTCCTAAAGAATAAAATACCATATAAGTTATGAAAATCATAAGCTTTTTTTTCGATCTAATTGATGAAGGAAATGATAGAGGTTTTGAGGCTAAGTTTCATAGTAATGAAATAAAGGCATTACTTATTTCCATTAAAAGAGTGATGAGTTCACAACTTGATTCTCTATCTATTGAATTCTACTTGGGGTTCTTTGATATTTTGGACCAAGAATTGTTATAGGTTTTTGAAGAACCTAGGATATCATGAACAATGTCCAGAGCCCTCAATACTACATTCGTTTCCCTCATATCTAAAATACAAGATTCAATCACTATTGAATATTACAAACCCATATCTTTATGGAATGTAAATCACAATTTGATACCCAAAATGTTTGCTAACAAATTGAAGGGAATTTTGTATGTTATTGCCTCTAAATAATAGTTTGGGTTTCCCTTCGACCACCAAATACATGTTGCAGTGGGTATTGCTCAAGGAGGAGTGAAAATGGTCAAGACTCATAATCTTCCTGCACAAATTATGAACATTAAAATTTGTAAGGAATATTATAGCATGAAATGAATGTTTATCATATTAATCCTTCTTCAAATAGGCATGAACTTGCATATCATCAATTGGATTATGGGTTGTCTCTCTTCACCTTTCTTTGTTGTGCTGATAAGAAATTTTCCTTCATTTTTTTATCGCTTATAGGGGAATATGAAATGGATGCTCCTTATATACTTTCTCCTATATAATGGTTCTAGAATATGTAAGAATTCTCATTAACGAGTCTAGAATCTAAAGTGATTCGAAGGGGTCCAAACCTCAAATGTAGTACACATCACATGTATAGTGTTCGCAGATGACATCATGATTCTCAACCATGGTATGATTGAAGAGTTGGAAACTATTAAGGAGTTGTTGGAGCTATATCACAAAGAGACATGCATGGTGAATAATATGACTAAGTCTACACTTCTCATTAATGGATTAGACGAGCCAATTAATAGAAAAGTTGAATCCCTATTCCCAATGCAAATGTGTGACTTGGAGCGAGGGGTTAAATACCATGTGTTTGATTTAAAACCAAATAGATAGTGCTTTGAATGTCTGACTTAGTTATACACAAATATGGAATAAAAAATATCTTTTTGGTGCAACACATGGTTATCATGTGGAGGAAGATTAATCTTGGTAAAGGAAGTACTTGAAAGTATTCATGTCTACTGGATGACCATTGCTAAGATTCCTATAAGTATTTTAAATGAAATAAAAAATAAATATTTTATTTTTATTTAGATTTGCAAACATCAAGGGAAGGAATTCCATTTGTTAAGTGGACTAGATTGGCAAAAACTAAAGAAGTCGTGGAGTGGGGGTTGAAAAATATTCACCTTTTAAGATTAGCACTAGTAACAAAATATGATGGCCCTTGGGATGGAGTATTTAAATCAAAATATTTAAAAGAGATGTTAATGGAATCCTGGTTTATATTCAAAAGGAAATAGCTCTAGGGTGCCTTTATTGTATAGAAATCCTTAGTAAACGTCTTTCCCTATATAGGAAAATGGGTAGCTTGGAAAATTGGAAATGGTGGTATAGAAATAATAAACGAGGATCCTTGAATATGATCCAAATGTAATTACAAGTTATTTGATGCCTTATTGGATGTTCTCCATAATCAAGGGATACACTATCTATGATTTGTAGTTCCTCTATGACAAATAGAAATGTCTAGGAAGAAGGTTAGAAAATAGTATATAGTTTAAATATACACGTGGATCTAGCAATGGAATGGGATATATATGTAAATTTACATAGGAATACTTCTATCAAATTAAAATGTGAAGAATATTATCTTAAGTGGTCTAGAAACATGAGGATGAGGTATTATAAAGTCAAGCTAGGATATGTTGCGAGGATTAAAGAAGAATGTAGTGATGGGAGAGTATGGTGGTGGACATTAGTATATAAATTATTTGATCACCTCCGTAAAAACATCCTCTACCAATGGAGGAGGTCATAGCGGAGGTTTTTTTGACAGTTTTTTTCCAATCTTGTAACACTAAAAACATTTGCTATGACCTCCACTACAGGGCCTTTTCCTTGTAGTGAAAGAAACATAACATGGGAGCCAAGATTCATTATTATCCCATCATGAAAGAAACAAAGTAATACTCATACATAATTTTTCTACAGTTTCAATTCATATACAAAGTAAATTCAAAATCCAATTCAAGAATCAGAAACTTTACTATGTTTTCAACATACAACTTCAAAAAAATCTGCACAATGTCTTATAACATTGTTGGTCTCTCCAATGCACATCCTAGACACTCTCCAACACATATACTAGACAGAGCATGTCATGATCTCAACACTTTGCATGTCCAAGACCACCCCACCAAGAGTGAATATTGTAGATGATGACAATGAGGAGGAAGCTAGTTCTTCCCATACTCATAGATAATAGGTAAAGGATTTTATTGAGAGAATTCCAAGAATAGTAACACCCAGTATACCTCCTGTAAGACCATTATATACCATCAAGTTGGCCTTCTCCTACTACTTTTGAGCACCATGGGAAGTACATTGATAAGGAACAAGCCTATAGGCTAGAGAAAAAGTATCATCCAAAGAGTGATTCTCACTTTGAAACAAAAAGGATCACCAAAATTGCAAGGACAAACAAATCTAAGAAATACTTTGCATGTAGGGAAAGCAAGGCAAACAAATATTGCAATTTTAAAAAATATCCAAGGCCAATATCAAGTAGAATATTGAACCCTATATCCACCTATACCCAATCAAAAATGATGCATACAACCACAGTTGCAATACAATTTCTAGTCATTATTGATGCAAAGCACAACAGTTGGGTGCAAACATAATGAATACAATGATATGAAAATGCAATGTAGAAGTTTAACATTCATGGATTTTAATTTTCAAGGGATATTTAAATACATCTATAAAGTTTCACAAATACAAACGAAATTGAGTGATCATGAGTAGTTTCATTACATTCGTTTACAATCATCCCTCGTGACTGTTTTTTAATCCATTTCATGTGTTACATCTAAAGTATAACATTTAGATCATACTTCACTTATATGCATTGATCATTTACCTATAATTATTTATATACACTCACCTCCCACCTCATGCATACATCTACAATAGATAACAGCAATGATTGACCCTCTAGTACTTGATACAAATTCATATAGAAGTCACTACCTGCAATTTTATTCATAATTGTAACTCTACAGATATCTATAGGAGTTTTCAACTATAGAAGTGTGGATCTCTAGGTATTCACATGAGATGAATACTATATAACTCTCACTCCATATACATCTACATGAGTTACCAACTACCAAAATGCAAGTTATAGGAGTTGTTAACTACAAAAGTGCAAGTTACACGTGTCTACATGAAATATATGTTACTATAAAATCTACCATCACAAGCATACAAGCTACAGAAGCCCACAACAAAGTCAATAAAGCTATGAATTCAAATATTGAAGTTGATCTTGATTTTTTATAGTTATAGCAGATGGAGATCCCCTTAAATATTCACTTTATACCACGCTTCCTTTTTTGAAGAATTATTTTCTCTCTAATCTTTGAAGGCTTATTTGGATTCTTAATAGGGACAATAACTAAGAAAACAAATAATTCAAATCATCGAGAAATTAGAGGGCCAGAGAACTATAAGTATACAATCTTTAAGCATCTTACCTCATTATATGAATCAACAAAATCACACTCATTCCATGCAGAAACAATTGATTGCATGGAGGCAGCCAATTGCAAAACTAACTTTGAGAACTCATATATGCAAGTCATTGCATGGTAGTACCCATCATTAAGGTTGACAACACTTGAAGTGGTTTTCATTGGTCTTATTTGAATAGATGGCAGCGAAATGTCTAGCGACAATCTAGATTTCGAATTGGTCTTACTGGCAAATTTAGTAGAGTATAATGCTGCCATATATTTGACAACTTCTTTTGCACCTGGTTCTTTATTACTTTTTCCACCTAAAAAATGTCAAGTTTCAACATAATTACGCTCAGTTCGATAAACAGATCGAAATAAATAGCACAATGTATATTCAACCAAAAAGCCATGAAGTTACTAGAAGTTTTTCTTTTTTGGCCTGCAACCCGTCTCGACTAAAATAATATGTAGATTTCACATTAATTTTTGCTTTCCTCTCCCTGGTTCTGTTTTTCAAATATTCTTTAGAATGCATAGTCTCCTTCAAATCCTCCCATTATTTGGGAGATAGAGTGGAGTATCCCTTTTCTTTTCCCTCAAATATTATTCTTATGCAATTATATCTAAAAACTATTCATGAGGAGTCTAATATTCTAATTGCAATAATTTTGGAGATCTCCCCACCAATAGTCCCAAATGCATTTTCCATTTCTCTAAATAACGTTTTCCACATTTTCTGGAACTTGGTTTGTAAAAATTTATTTGCAAACATCCAAATGAGCTCTCACCATATTGTACCCAGCTCGATGGCCCACCTTGCAACATGTTTCCCAATTGAATCAACATATTTTGACACCATAATCAAGAAAGGATTCCTACCTTCTAATTTTCTTTATTTTTCTTTATTTTCTATAGACCTATACAAATATTCACTCAATCTTTGTCTTTTAACAACAAAAAATACATCTTCTACACAACAGTGAATATTATAATTGGGTGATACTTTTCCATCAAAAGTTGTAGAGGTAGAAGGCATGTTTTGAGGCACACTAAATGTAACCAATTTCTCTTCATGAATTGCATTAACCAGAATCACATTCTCCTTGGTGACATTAGGTGTGGTAGTAGGTGGCTCTGTACTAGTCATTGTATATGTTCCTTCAAACATGTCCTTTAGTTTTGAATAAAGGATCTTCGGACCTAATCTTCCTTTAACATCATTCTTATCACTAAATATATCTTGTAGACTCTCTGTTAAATTTATATCATCATCATGCACATCACCATGTGATGTATGAGGATGAACATCATCACCACTATTATTTTGATAGAATACATCTGTTGAATCACAAATGAGTTGGGCGGTACGAGTAGGAAACACTATATATTTACTTGCACTAGATTTTTTCTCCAATTTCTCCGTGGAATCTTATTCTTTCCTATAAAACAAAAAAAATATCATATTAATACCTATATGCATATGGTTCTTTCATATAAAACATTAAACATTATTAAACAAATAATACACTACTTAAGCGGATTAACAACTTACGTCCTATTTCCAAGACCAAAAGACAATAAATATTCATCATTCTTTGCTACTTCTTCTCTACAAAAACACTCTTTTTATGCCATATATTTATCATTATTGTTGTCATTTAGTTTGTGCCTCAAAGACTTTGTATTCATATCTTGATAGGAAGCATCCATAAAGGATTAGAAAGAAAACAAAATTCCATCAACATTTAGTCTTAAGAACAATGACTTACGACTCAAAATGTAAATATGAAACCTCTTCAAGGGAAAATATTCATTTTGTCTAATGAAGGTAATGTCCTAGTCCACTATTAGGGATTGTATTATATTGGGTGTAATTTAGTAACAAAAGGATAAATGTTAGTCTTTTGGTACATATTGAATATTATTATGTCAAAAGTCTGATGTGTAGGAGATAATATTTTTTTCTTTTCAGGAAAATGAAGTCAAAGACTCTATAGAAAGGCTTGAACATGTCAGGCATTGTTTACCTAGATTAAACCTACAATTAAAGGTTTGAAGTTTATAGCTTCTTCCAACAAATTTTGCTTGAATTTGACTACATTGCATGTTTCTTATGGTATATTGGAATGTTTATAGGGACACGAAAGTAAACTAAAAACTCAAGAATTGGACATTGGCATTGTAAAGGCTGAAATAAAGGATTTACAAGAGAAACTCGAAGCTCCTAAATCCACAACTCAATCCGTAAAGAAGGAAGCCAATATATTAGAACAAGAGAAATCTCACTTAGAGTAAAGGTTTGCAACATATTCCAAGAGGTTTGAAGAAGTAGATGAAAGGTGTAAGGCTGCAAAGAAGGAATCCAAGTGAGCTATTGAGGTGGTGGAGAAATCTTGTAATTAGGAAACTTTAGCACAACACAAAAAATAAGAAATACAAATATTGGCCATAGAAAGATTAGTTGAAATTGAAAGATAATAAATACATATAGAAACATTGGAGAGGGAAAAAGTTGATTTATTACATGAAGTTGAAAGAATTAGAAGATCTGAACAGGAGGCAACATCCAAGGTTTCAAATTTAGAAGAAAGAGTAGATGAATGGGAGCAGGAGATGGAGAATCATCTTTAGTCAACAAATGAGTAAAGAGAAATAACTTTCCAAGTACTTGAGAGTCTTATAGGTAGTGAAAGTACATGAGTTACCAACTAAAAAAGTGGAAGCTATAGGAGTTGTTAACTAAAAAAGTGCAAGTTACAATATGTATCAACATGAAATATATTCTACTAGAAAAGATTACCATCACAAGCATACAAGTTACAGAATCCGACAACAAAGTCAATCATATTTCTCAAAAAGATAAGAACTAAAGGAGAAACAAATCATTAATAAAATAACCAACCATAAGCAAGCGTTACAAAGATCTTACTAACAATGTTGATTCTTTTGAGTAGAGTACTGATATAGGTAGTCAACATGAAGTTATAATGGATATGGAATAGTGAAGCTAATTGACTTGTGTGAATACATGAGTTATAGTAATGCATGCTTGAATGTTTGACATAAACACAATCATAGTTAATATATAGGTGAATGATTGATTATAGAAAGAGCAATGTAGAGATTAATAGTATAATTTATTGTATTGGTTAGGCTAATTGCATGCTTCTTAAAGCTATTCCAACTAATATGAGATTACTAATCTTCTATGTTTATATTTCTTATTATAGGAATAATGCAACTATTCCTTGTTTACACAGATAGGATAAGTTAGCTCTCCATTATTTCAACATACATGAGTAACTTCACTACAATCTGCTTGTTTAGTTGTATGGAATGTGTTGTCTCCATTGTTTACATGATTGGCTCTATTCCTATCATAAACACAACTTAAGTGGAACGAATCCTCTAAGTATTGTATAAGAGGTGAACAATTCTTACTAATCAGATATGGTCATTCACATTGTTACAAGTACTGGTAAATAAATTGCTATGATTCATATTAGTAACATATTTCTCCTTATTACAAGGTGAATTGAACTAAGATCGTGAGTCATATCAAGTAAAGGTTCAATCTCACACATATTTGGACTCATGTAGTTTTCATAATCAATGGGGTTAGAGTAATGAAAATTATAGAAGAATTATAACCATTTCAACTCAAACATCATGAAGTATCTTGCATTTAACATATACAGTATCTCACATAGATCCCTGTTATTCCATGATTACTAGCATAATTATCCTAATCTAATTCCATATCTAATTTTTCTATCTAACAATTCCATCTTCAAGGTCTCAAGCTAATCATGAATTTTTTTATGAGATTATGAATCCCTTGACACTTTTTTATTGAGATTATCAATGTAAGATATAGAATCAACCAACATATAAGCCCAAAGACAAATGGCTAAACACGCCACATTTTTCAAATTGCAAGGAGCTTGACAAATGTCCTTAGTGCACCAATCCTTATAGTGACCATATCTTACTCATAGACTAAATATTTTGAATGCAGGGTTTGTCAAGGAATCATGCATGATCCATCAATTCCTAAGTAAATTAGTATGTATCAGAAGTATGGAAAGTAATAACTTGTCAAAACTAGCATAAATATTTGTCCCTCACTTTGTATAGTCTCATGAAAGGAGGTGGGGAAGGAACACATTAACTATTGGGCCTTTACATCTTGATGCGTTCTAATCTGGACATTGATAGATCTTTATGCTTCCCAACAACTATCCTTACCAATAGAAGAAAATCCAGGCACAGATACAGAGTCACTCAGCCATTAGGTTCATGGTGGGAAGTGGTTTCCTAGGAGGGATTTGGCTCCATTGTTTCGGGGTAGATTAGTTGCTCAATATCGCTATTATTTGCACTCGACGGTTATTGTAATAACATCAAGGATGATGCAAAAAAAATGTATTTTTAATTCGGTCAGTTCAAAGGCTTCTATTGTCTATTTTTTTTTACAATAGAAGGTTCCCAATACATACATTAATATGGATCCTTATACACCTTGTCTATACACCTTATCATAAATATGACTAAATGTTATTATATTAGTAGGGAAGAGAGGGAGGCATGCGACACCCTTCCTCAATTGAGACCATGTCCTCCTTAAGTGTTGATCCTTCCTCATATCTAACTACATACATTAATTAACTTCAAGAGTAGTGATTGCATTAGGATCTAGTAATTGTAATTTTCCGGATAATGAAATATTTTACACTATGCATCTTCTATATAACAATTTGGTTCTTCTCTAGGCACTAGTGATCCATATGATTGTTTCTCTTCACCTACACCTAAGACTTAAGTTGTGCTTAATCCTTTTCAAATCCTCGACAACCTATACAATTCATTTATGTCAAAAGGCATAGAACATTTGATTTCACTCATTACTTAATCGATTTAATTTCCCCACCCATTTTTATGAACATATAAATACATTATATGGAATCAAACCGCATTACGTAAACCGTTTAACC
The DNA here is from genome assembly GCA_027924585.1 of Larix kaempferi. Classification (NCBI taxonomy): domain Eukaryota; kingdom Viridiplantae; phylum Streptophyta; class Pinopsida; order Pinales; family Pinaceae; genus Larix; species Larix kaempferi. Next base: position 3,504,374 of record BSBM01001138.1, read on the forward strand.
TTTAATTATTATATAAAATATATTTATATAATAATCTCAATGTATTAATTTTTTCCCTTCAATCCTTGATTAATATACACAAAATCTAATTAAAAAAAGGCATAACAAAACGACTTCACATACTAATTGTAATGCATTCCTTGTTGGATTAACTTGATCAATCAATAAATGAAATACTTTGATTAATATATCTAATCTAATTATATAAAAACATAATGAACTCATCCCCATACTAATCGTAATCCAACTTGATCAATCAATAAATAAAATCTTTTGATTAATATATGGAATCTAATTATATAAAAAACATAGTAACATAAGAATTCACTTGTGGACATTAAAAAACCCTTTATTTAATAACCATAATGCATGAAACTTTCGAAAATTAAATCTCGTATATTTAATGAACTTGAGCATTCATATATCCATGCATAAAACTCTTTACATAATGCATATAAAAATTCTTATTGATAAACATAATGCATATAATATTTTTTGTAACCTTTGACCCATATATAATTCGTTATATGGAAAGTGCAATACATTCCTTATTGATACTAACACACATCCACTTTCAACCTTCGAAAGAAGATCATAACTGCAACCTATGAATCCATCTGCGTTATGGTTTTCCTTGGCCTTCTTGAGGAGCCTGCTCATGGCCCGTCAGATGGAGTCTGTCCTCCCTCACCTGACGTGGATGCATTTTCTTCTTTGATTGCCTCCTTTCTGCTTCAAAAAAAGGTAATACCACTCCAAATTCATGAAAATACTTGATTAAATTCCAACAGTCCCAATCCAAGCTGGAGCGAGATCGTTTGCACCCAGAATGGTAGAAAACAAGCTCATTGGGAAGTTCATGGGAATTTGGCCATCTCCAAAATCTGTAATGGTGTGGGATGATCGAAATTGGAGATCCCTTTTGAAAGCTGGGATAGCGCACTCCTTTTATGGTAAAGGTTTCTTTGCATTCTTGTTCGAAGAAAAATAAGACATGGACCTAATATTTAGAAGCGAGTTGTATTTCATGGGATCTTGAGGAATGTATCTCAATCGCTAGACACTAGACTTTAATCTTGAAAGCGATATTCCCTCTGTAGTTCTAGTTTGGGTTCATATCCCCTTTCTTCTCTCGTATTGTCGGAATGAAAAAATGCTAAGGGCAATAGGAAATTCCCTAGGGAAATAAATAGATAAGTTAGAACCAAAAGAAGGACTGCAAGCATGTGCAATAATTTGTGTAGAGGTGGATTTAGAAAGAGGTCTCCTTGAAGCAATCAAGCTTAACATGGATAACTGGTCCTACATTCAACAGGTAAACTATGAACAAATTCCCTTTAAATGAAATTGTTTTCACGAGTATGGTAATTTTGCTAAACCCTGCCCCAAATCCCCTGTAGAGGTCCTAGAAGAGGAAGCTAAAGAACTGTGGAAACATCTCAAAAAGTGAAAACACGTGTCCAAGCCAACCATGACTATAGATAATGATCAATGCACAACTGAGAATCATAATAAGTCTTCAGAAAATAAGTCTCACACCCTCTCACCTCAGGCAAGGAATAATGGGGAAGACGCTTACAATAACATATGAGAAGCACTAGAATTTCAAGAGGAAGAATTGGAGCTTGAGCATAATAAAAATTCCAGCAAGGTTCAAGAAAAGGAGAAGGGGGAAGTGGGAAGCAAGGGGAGCCCCTCACAGGCTATTAGTGCTTCAAATGCAGAATCACATTCAGATGAATCTAAAGTACCTGATATGGAGGTGGATTCATCTCAAACCCCTCCAAAGAAAAAAGCAGGGAGGTGGACAAACTTTCAGAAGAGAGAAGTCGAAGCGCTGAAGGAAATAGAATGGGGGAAGCAGTTAATGATATATATTCATACAAGGAAAGATGCCATAATTCTTAGAAATCAAGGTGGATCGGTCCCTCCTAAAGCCCCCCCCCAAAAAAAATCTGTTCATAAATGATCAAAGTAGTTTCTTGGAATTGTAGGGGTTTGGGGAACAAAGGACAAAAGGAAATAACCAAGAATTTGGTTAGAAAAGAGAATCCTCAAATTATCCTTCTCCAAGAAACCAAATGTAGGACATTGAATCCTCAAAACACAGTAGATTTTTTGGAATAATAACGCATGATTGGCCATAAGCGCTACAGGGGCATCATGATTTTTATGCACTCTTTGGATCAATTCTCAGTTTTTCTTGGAAGACATGCATTATTTGAACAACTTTCTGCAAGTCATCCTTAAGCACCTACTTTCAGGTAAATATTTTTCTATTATTAATGTTTATATTCCTACTTCCTTGCAAGATAAGAGTGGTTGCTGGAGATACCTGTCTATGTGAGTTTCCTCTTCTTCCATTCCTCTTTGTGTTGTTGAGTATTTTAAAACTCGCCTTAGAAAAACATAAAAAAGAGGAGGATTAATTATTAGGGAGCAAAGTATCAAGATGATGTAATATTTTATTACTGAATTAGAATTAATAGATGTGAAACTGAGAACTATGAGATTTACTTGGTCTAATAGAAGAATTGAACTAGGGAACATAGCAGCGAGGATAGATAGATTTCTGATAAGTAGTTGTTTTCTTGAAGTTCGTATTGACATAAATTCCAAATAGTGCATTGGGGGGGGTCAGATCATAGGCCTATTTCTCTAGAGTTAAAGCAACAAGAAAATGTATCCCCCCTACCATTTAGATTCAATCCTTCATGGGATATCGATCCCTCTTTTTTTTATGTGGTCTTTGATGCTTGGGAATCTTGGATAAGGGGCTCTCACATTCATATTTGGGAGAAAAAGATTAAAAATACAAAAATTGCTTTAAGATCCTAGATTAAAATGAATGGGGAAAAGGGTAAGAAGGCGTCATGAGATCTAACATCAAATATTGAAGAGTTAAGGAGAAAAACAGAAACGGGAATGGTTACCCCTAGTATATTAATGAAGGAAAGAGACACCTTCCATGAATATTAGAAACTTATTGGAGAGGAAGAGGATACTTGGAGGCTAAGATCCAGAATCCTATGGCTTAAATTTGGGGATAGGAACTCCAATTTTTTTCATAGGCAAGATAAGGAAAGGACCTTGAGGAACATAATTCTTAAAATAAATAAATCTGATGGGTCCCAAGTAGTGGGATGGGACCATCTTAAGAAATCTGCTTCGAAGCACTATGAAGAATTGTATACAAAAGAAGAAGGAGGCAATTTAGATGCTCATGAGGAAATGCTAAAATATATTCCCAAGGTGATCAACTAGGAAGAAAATGAAAAACTGATGTAGTAGGTAAGTGAGAAAGAAATTTTTAACTCCTTAAAACAAATGAATCATGACAAAGCCCCTAGTCCAGATGGGTTTATTGTTCACTTTTTTCTTATTTTTTAGAGAATCATCAAGAGAGACCTCGAAAAAATGATTCAGTATGTTCAAAAGGTGGCAACAATAGGAGGTAGCACCAACTCCTTCTTTCTTGCTCTCATCCCTAACTAAACCAATCCATATTGTTTTTCCAAATTGTGTCCCATCTCTCTTTGTAATGTGGTTTATAAATTCATCACCAAAGTTTTGGCCAACATGATAAAACCTCTTCTCCCAAGTATGATTTCTCCTAATCATGGAGGATTTGTGGAAAAAAGGAAAATGATAGATAATATATTTTTGGTTCAAGAATCAATACATTCCAGTAAGGAAAGAGGCAAGAAAGGGATGTTGATCAAGCTAGACATGGCCAATGCTTTTGACAGGGTTATACATGACTTCATGTTTACAACATATTCAGTTTTGGTACAGATTTATTTGCCTGGATTGCTACCTGTATTGGAAGCCCTTCGATAGCACCGCTTATAAATGGAAGACCTTATAATTTCTTCAAAATATCTAGAGGACTTTGACAGGGATTCCCTATTTCCCCATACTCTACATTATCACGACAGAAGAACTGAGTAGAAAATTGAAAGAAGCAAGAAAAGAGAAGAATGATGGGTCTAAAAATTGTAAAGGGACTTAAAAGAATGGACCACTCTCAGTTCTCCAATTATACCCTCTTGTTAGTGGGCTCCTCTTATATCATTGCAAAAATATTCAAAAGTATTATGGAGGATTTTATGAAGGATTATGGAGGGAAAATAAACCCTAGGAAAAGTCAAATATTTGTATGGAATGTCCCTAAAAGAGCAACAGTTGCTATAGATAATATATTTTGTTTTCCCCTGGAGGATTAGTGGCATTCTTTCATTTATTTGGGTGCCTCAAATTTGATTCAAATCCACACCCAGATTTGTTTGGAAGAATATTCTTGAAAATGTCAAGAAAAGATTGTCCTTGTGGGGTTCACAATGGTTGAATCTCGCGGGGAGAATTGCTCTTATAAAAACGGTCTTGTATACTATTCTCATTTTTCAGTTTTCATTGTTGCTTGGTCTGGTCTATATTAAAGAATCTATTTCTAGAAGCATTCGAAATTTTTTATGGGAAGGAGGAAAATATACTACCAAGAAAATGCATCTAATCAACTGGAATACTGTTAGAGCTCCAAAGGCTCATGGGGGCCTAGGAATTAAGGATCCTCATATGTCCAATTTGGCATTAGGGTCCAATATCCTTTGGATACTTGTCTCCAAAGAAAGGGAATGGTGGGAAAAGGCACTAATGAAGAAATATTTAATCCTAGACAGAATCAGAAGTGTTGACTCTACTCCTACTAGACAGTCTGGTTCTCCTTTTTGGAAAGTAATAAAAGCTGCTAGGCCTCTCTTCCTAAGTAAACCTACTTGGATTCTTGGAAGTGGAAATAAAATCTTGATTTGGTAGGATAGAATTATGGGAAATACTCCCTTGAACCAAGACACTCATTTGGATCTTTTGAGAAATTGGTGTCAAGATCAAGAAATAAGGACTTTGGCTAATATCTCAACATGGAAAGATGATGTTTGGTTGGGTTGGAGAATCCCCAACTTGTGCCCTGTGATGCGCCCCCTATTTTTCAACCTTTGCACCAAGTTGAGAGGATGTACCTCGGTTGATAGATCACTCAAGGACCTCTATGACTGGGGGAAAGGGAAATATACGGTTCAAGAAGGTTATGCCACATTGCTTGAGTAATCCTCTCTTCCTCCCAAAAATTCTAAATGGAACAAGGTATGGAAATTTGATGGTTTACCTAAAATCAATATTGTATGTTGGTTACTAACCCATGGCAAGTTGATTACTAGAGAAAATATGCAAAGGAGAGGATTTGTGGGACCATTTAAATGTGCTTTGTGCAAGAAAGAAGCCGAAACAAGCTCCCATATATTTTTGAAATTCCCTTTCTTGAAGGAGGTTTGGAAACATGCCTGCAAAAACTTATTCAAATAAATAAGATGTCCGGAAAAAGCAGAAAAAACTTCTAACGAGCTGGAAGCGAAATATCAGGGTGAATTATTCAAGGAGAGGACTACTAAGTATTGTTCTCATGGGATTCTCAAAATTTGTGATGTGGAAAATTTGGTTAACTAGAAATAGGGATATATTTATGGAAGAATCATCTTCTCCTAAGATAATAGCTAAAAGAGATAGATCCATGTTGGCCAAGCTCTTATAGAATAAAATGAAATTGTATGAGAACCCAAGGGACAACACATAGGAATATTCCTGGTTAAGTCAATTGATATCCCCTAGGGTCAATTCTCCCCCTCTTATCCCTATCAGATGAAAGTGGAAGCTTCATGTTTCCCCCAAAGAGTTTGAATTGTGGAAATCTTCTCAGCAAGTCCATGTTCTCCTTTTTTACGAAGCCTTGAAAGGGAACCCTATGGAGCTAGGTGCAACAGGGGGGGAACTTAAGAATTTGTTTCTTCTGTAGCTTAGGCATTTCTACAAATAATCAAGTAGAAGCCCTTTCTCTTTTGAAGGGTCTACACATCACTATAAAATAGGGGATTGTCTCTTTACTCATCATAGGAGAATCAAAAGTGATTATGAATATGACGAGAAGTACCTCCAACTTGAAAGGCATGAAATCAACTCTATTTTCAAGATAATTCAAAAATAAATCCAAGGCTTGGATAGTTGCAACCTCTTCCATATCTTGAGGGAAAATAGCATTGTGGTAGATAATCTAACCAATCTAGATACAAAAGAAAGACCAAAGAATTTGAATATAAATGAAGTTAAAATATAATGTCTGATTCCCTAAATGAAACCTTTAAATAGGAGTATAGTGAGTGTTTGGAAGAGAAACGTTGGTTTCCATCTTTAAATTTCAATGGATAATAGTAAGATAGTTCACAACAACATATGGCACCAAGTAGTAATAATTAATAGAAAAAGGTAAGGGAAAATGGAGGTGTTGCATGCTTGGAATTGAAAGATATAAACAAGTCAAGACTCTGAACTCTTAGTTCATTAATGGACCACAAAAGAAGTGCTAGCGCGAGAAGGAAGGAAATTGACTCTGAAATTCGGTAGGATGGAGACATAAATGATGCCGAGGAATTGCATATGCTCAAATATTAGATTCAGGGCTTGGATTCACAACCTCTAAACACACTGGAACTCCTTATGGAATAGGGAGTCGATATTAAGAAGCTAGAGGAATAACAACATGCTTTGCAATCTCTGGTTAATTATTAAAACCCCATTCCATTCTCAAATGTCTCTCCTTTATTATCCTCTTCAGGTCCAAGGCGAGGTTGGATAGTATTGAATTTACCTCCTCTGGAGGAAGGATATGAGGATGGAAAACAAATGATGGTGGCAAAGGATAAGAATTCAAACATATATGAAAGGACGCTCCATGGAAAATGAGATCACTTAAGCTGACCTAAAAATTAGTTTACATGAATAAGTTCTTCTGGAAAGACCGCTATCTACTTATTATTGAATATACTCAGTATCTGGAATATACCCGGTATCTGGAAAGACCGCTATCTCCTTGAATCATTGTGTTAAAATTTTGGAATACATTGTGAAGGAAATAAGCCTCTTGCTACTAGAAATTTTGGTGAACATAAAAGGATACTAATTATTTTGTAACATTCAAGAGTAATTCATCCCCTTTAATACAAACTATTCTTGTTTCTTAAAAAACAAATACATTCCTTATTGATATTTCTATTTTTTAATTAATTTGCTAAAACTATCAATATAACATAAAATTGCATTCATAACTTCCTTTAATGTTTCGATAAATAAATAAATGCTTTTATACCATGAACATCTCGTTGGTATCGATATTCAGGGAATACGCAACATGTTACCCATATACCTGTCAGCTATATATATATATATATATATAGATAGATATATAGATAGTAACACTTTAACATCCCTTGTTCTCACCTTACGAGGTTTTAATTTGTTATCCATCACATAGTTGACGAAGAGTTAAGGTGTTGGTAGGTTGAATGTTGTTTCAATCATTTGTTGAGTAGTAAACCCTAAATTTGGTCATAATTGATGGTTTGGGCCCATGGTTGATAGCTGCAGTGTGCCCAGGGTAACTCTGGTTTTGCATGCAAGATTTGACAAGTATGGAAACATTGGTACCCTTTAATTCTAGGATAAAAGTGAATTTAGTTTTGATATATGGAATTCATGGCATGAGGTGATATATATATGGAAGGGTGTATTATTGAATGTACCACTATTGTGATCCAAGTACGCCATGGTTTCCTCGACACTTGTTCTCTGCAGTATCCACTATCTAATGGTATCGAAAATTAAAGTATTTTATTATTTCAGTTTTTGCAGAAGAGGAAGATACATACATACACACACCCACATAGACGCACGCACACACACAAACACACACACATCACTCCTACCCCTAATCACCCACACCCTCTAACTACCCCTGTCTCTCCCCCAAATCTTGTAACACCACCCCCCTCTCTAATGTGTCTCTCTCACCCCTTTCTTCCTCTCCATAACCCTAACTAACCCCTTCTATCACTCTCTTTCTCCCTTGCTCCACTTACCATGAATATCCTAACACCCCCTATGTCTCTACCTAGAACCTATTACCACCCCCCAATGTCTCTCCCTTTACCTCTCTCTCTAACCCCAACACCAACACTACTCATATATACCCACTTTTCTCTCTCATTTCCCTACTCCTCCCCAAAATCTACCCCATCCCTCTCCCCCCAATCTCTCTCTCTTCCCCCCACTTTAACCCTAACTCTTAATAATCCCCTCTCTCACTCTCTTTCACCCCCGTACTCCTCCACCTACACCTAATACCACCCCTCTCTCTCTCCTCCAACCCCCTAACACACCACTACCCCATTGTATCTCTCTCTCTCTCTCTCTCTCTCTCTCTCTCTCTCTCACACACACACACACACACACACACACACACACATTTATATTCCTTCTCTCACTCTCTTTATCCCATGCTACACATACCCCAATCTCCTAACACCCCCTGCTATCTCTACCTCTAACCCCTTAACATGCTCCCCAATCTGTCTACCTTAAACCCCTTACCACTCCCCAATCTCTCTCTCTCTCTCTAACCCCAACACCTATAATGGGAAGTATGGGAGGCCCATACTCTGTAGTAATGTATTGGGTTTTGTTTCCACTAGTCAATTTGTTAGTTAATGTGACATATTATTAAAATAATAGATCATCATCAATATGCTCTTTTCGACCTCATCCATGAGAACCCTTTGTAATTCCTATAAAAGCAAACCTAGCCTCTTAAAGAAAATCGCCCTTAGTTGTTCCTAATTTTGGATTTAAGCATATATTATTTTTATTTGAGTGCTATTGGAGTTCTTAAGTTGAGAGGTGAGGCTCATCTCTGAGCCTCACCTCAGAAACAGCTCACTCTTCAATATCCTTGCCTTACATCCAACTCCAATGCCTCTTATCAGATCATTACTCAGTCATCTCTACAAACATTGTTTCAGTTCAGTATTATTTTCATGCCTAGTTGTATTGTTCCAACACTTAAACTGGGAGGAAAGCAACATGCTTTTCGGTCTAAATAGGGAGGAATTGGGCAGTATAGGATGCCCATACTTGCCATTAATGTATTGGGTCATGTTTCCACTAGTCAATTAGTTTGTTATGCAATATATTATTAAAATAATAGAGCATCATTAACATTCTCTTTTTTACCTTGTCCATGAGGACCCCTTGTAATTCCTATAAAACAGAACCTAGCCTCTTAATGCAAATCACTCTTAGTTGTGCCTAATTCTAGGTTTAACAATATAGTGTTTTATTCTGAGTGATATTGGAGTTCTTATCTTGAGAGGTAAGTCTCATATATAAGCCTCATTTCCCATGTTGCAGAACACAAACTCCTCACATGTACCTACATTTCTCTCTAATCGCTCTACTCCTCCCCAAACTCCTAACCCCTTCAACCTCTCTCTCTCGCTCTCTCTCTCTCTCTAACCCCAACATCCACACTCCTCATGTATACCGCCCTTTCTCTCTAATTTCCCTACTCCTCCCTAATTTCCTAACCCCCATTAGAGGAAATTTGGATGAAAATTGGGCCTTTCAACCCTAATTCAAATTCCATGTCATCATGCGTTATCCAATCAAAATGATTTAAAGTTCAAAGGAGGTGCATGTTTGAGGCAATTCTTTATTATATAATTTAGGAATAGGTAGAATTTTTTAATAATATAATTTGTCTACCCACTTCCCAAGTTACTCGAAATTATCTCAGATATTGATAATGAATTTAATATACTAAACAATTTTAGGTAATAAGTGACCCATATATAATATATAATAGTAATAGTAATTAATATTATAACTAATATATAATAATATTATACACCGTGAAAAGTTGGGTTCAATAAATTTTACTAATATCATAACTAATATACCCATCCATCTATTAGGTAATATGTGACCAATATATAATGTATACTAGTAATAGTAATTAACATTATAACTAATATATAATAATATTATATTATAATTTTACTATACACCCTAAAAATTTGAGTCCAATAACTTTTAACTAATATATAATAGTAACTAATATCATAATTAATTTGCTCATCCATATTTTAAGTAATATGTGACCAATATATAATGTATAATAGCGTGATTATATTATAACTAATATATAATAATATTATCCTAGATGCGGGTGGGCATGGCGCTAGAACCAAACATATGTCAACAAGGAATATCCACATGTTGATGGATGAAGGAGCTCTAAGGCATATTAACTCTCTTGTCCTCAGGCAAGAGGATCATTAACACAAGAGGGATTATGAGAGTTGGTGGCATAAGCAACCACATAGTAGTTCCAGAGATGAGAATGTATGGTATCTTGGTGATTACTTGTCCTTGATTTCAGAGTATGATCACAATGAATGTGGGAAGATTAAGCACATGTACTATGGATAATGCAACATGCGGGGAAATAATTGCGGTAGTTATGACGAAACGTGGTGGCAGGGAAATTTATTCATATATCGGGCTACGGCTTGGGTATCTGCATTCCCATGTCATTAGTCTATGTGTCCTAGGACAAGAAAGAGAGGAGAAGTGGTGTTTGATCCTTGTGGTTTCTATGGGGTAGTCTGTAGCAATGACGACGAGGGGGGAATGGGCCAAGCATGAGGCAGATGGGAAAAATTTCATTGCGGGTTCCTAGGCCACTAGGCCTTAGAAACAGGAAGGCCATGATGCCCAAATTTTCAAGGAAATGGTCCTCGCTGATATATACGAGGATATGGAGAGCGTTGAACAGGTTTGTGAAAGAAAGTTTGTGAGATGAAGCCATAAGAGGATTTTGATGACCTAGCAGCATGGGTGCATGAGTGAGGGTCGACTTAGGGGAGGTTAGTGGCTTATGATAGGATAATTGTGATTTATTGGGCAATGAAGCACATTGTGGCCCATGTCTTGGTGGAGAGAGCTGCTAAGGAGGAGTCGGATGAGGAACTAGTCTAAGCATGGAGGGAGCATAACTTAGACTGTAGATTGATACATCATAAGTTGGATATCATCACCAAAAGATGGGGATCAAGTTTCTGCCTCGTCCGGGTCAAGGATGGCTATGGAATTGCTAATACTAGACCGAATCAACCTTCTCAACTGGCTGGTGGAATTGATGCGGCCTCCCGCATCTTTGTCATCCTGCTACAAATGATGGAAAAGGGACCTCCCAGGTCCCCGTAATTTGCATACTTATGGTTATAGTAGATTTTTAATTGCTTGTATAATAGGCTAATAGATTTATTGGTAAAATAAGACATATCGGTGAAATGGAAATCGTATTTTTGTTCTAGTTTTTTCTCACAATAGTGAAATATTTTTTCTACTAGGGAGAATTGGATAGAATGATCATCAAAGGAGTTGTATAGGTTATTAATAATGGTCTTGTTAGTGGAGTCATTATGTTGGACATTCAGAACTGTAATGACATTGGCTATGTAACTTTTTTTTGAAGTAATATATCATATCCTTACTAATATATATATATATATATATATATATATATATATACTATAATTATTAATATATTATAATATTACTATACACCATGAAAAAACGAGTCCAATAAATTTAACTAATATCATTAGTAATAAGCACATCCATCTTTTACATAATACATGAGAAATCTATAATATATAATAGTAATAGTCATTAATATTAAAAGGTAATATATAATACTATTATACTATATATAATATATTATAATATTATTATACACTGTGAAAAGTTGGGTCCAATAAATTTTAGCAAATATCATAATTAATATACCCATCCATATTTTAGGTAATAATACATGAACGATATATAATATATAATAGTAATAGTATTTAATATTATAACTAATTGTCAAATTCTATATGTGTCACATGTGGATCTAGATTACTAGATCAACCTTCACTTAGAACTTACCAAACATTGACAAGAAAATAGAAGAAATATTAAGAAAATATTAAGTAGAACACAAGAGGAAAAAAATCATGTGGATTAATATTCCATTGCATTATTTTTCAACAACATATGTACAATATATAGATTTTCCCAGGAGGAAAAATGGAGAGACTTAGTGGCAAGTTGAGTAGCTCACAATAATGTTAGGATTAGTGGAGTAATTCCCCCAATATATGACATTGTGCCAAGTGTAAATCCTATATTGGACATAATGACGTCAAATGAACCTATGAGGATCATGAAGAAGTTAGGCAAGTCAATAAATTTGGATAGAATCATTATGAGTGTCAATTAGGTGGTTTAGGGATTTGGTAGTGGGCATTAATGAGAAATTTGATGATTTCCAGTGCATTAGAGGCCTTGGTCCAACCTTATCCCATAAAATAGGGAAGTGGTGCATCTGCCTCATTAAATGCGTTAAGCAGGGTGCCTTTGACTCTCCAAAGTAAGGAATTGAGAACACTTGTGAACAAACTTGGCTATAATGACAAACCAGTAGTCTAATATGTGGACAAACCCACTATACTAGGCACTATGAAGCCAAACCATAGAACAACTTACATTAAACACTTGGAACATTATGCAAGAATCTTATTAACCAAGGTCTAGATGGGAATTATGTTCCAGCACCCCCCCCTTAAGCCAAAGTGGTTGTGAGCAAACTAAAAAATTATTATGAGGTCCCAAGAAACAAAGGCTTATGGTCACCCTTTACACTATTAATCCATGTAAGTGAGGAAAGAGGAAAAACCACATGAGGAAAATCCTCCCTCTAGAATGGACAGGAAATACACCAAAAATAAACTACTCCAAAACACAAGTAGGTGTGAACTTGTTCACATGTCTTGAGGAACCTTCTTCTGGGAAGAAGTGGAATGTGCTCAACTAGATCATGTACATATACAACTACATGATGGAAACTGAAGCCACGTAGAACAACTGAGTAACATTGATAGTAGAGCGAAGGATTCTCTTCATACTTGATATTCAAACCAACTAGGCTACCAGGTCCAAAAAAGGCTTGAGATACTTGAGAATAAGTGACCCCAAGAGAATCATAAGGCTCTTGAAGCATCAACATCAAACCAAGAGAGTTATAATCAACTCCAAGAAAGAGGAACAAGAGTCCCAAATGTGCCAATGTGATGGCTAAGGCTTCTCCATATTCAAGTGAACTTGAAGAAATTCTGCTACTCATGGTGTAGGAATACATAGGAATCAAATGAGTGTGAAGCAATGAGAGATCTTCACCTGAATTCCAAACTTATCCTTGACCATGTTTCGAACCAATACTCTCATATGAAGAAATAACCTCTTCTAGAGAAGGCTCACTATGATCACCAAACAACAACCCATCTTCAACATTAATAATAGAATACATAGAGGAGAAAGAAGTGGAATGGAGAGACATATCTTCAACAGTATTGATGGCATCATCTTGTATGTTATCTTCATGGAAAACATAGGAAGCCACAGAGGGAGAAAGTTGAGCTGGATCATTTGTTGAATCTGTATCTTCTTCTTCTTCTTCTTCTTGAATTTGAACAAATTCTTGAGAAATGCATGAGGCCAAGGACCTTTGGAGGGAGAACACATGAGGAAGTGTCCATTTTATTGCTCTCCATATAGCTAATATCTTCTTTCTACATGCCAAGATCTCTATCTATATTTCTCCAAAGCTCAAATGGACACTCAGTAGAATCAATGAGATAATGCATTCTAGGAGGTATAGCCAAACACATAGTTCCATATGCTCTATCACAATCATTAAGACAATCACACTTCCCTTTATAAGATTCTAGTTCACTCACAGCACAAATGGACACATCAAAGATACATTTTCTCTTGAGATTTGCACACATATTTTCTTTCCAAGCATAATAGTTGGATGAAGAGAGGAGAGGAACAACTTTCGAATCCATATTGAAGTTCTTGTACAAACCTGCAAAACACACACTTGGAAATCTATTTCAGAAGCAATAATAGGATCCCATATGAAGCTCTAATACCATGTCAAATTCTATATGTGTCACAGTGGATCTAGATTACTAGAGCAAGCTTCACTTAGAATTTATGAAACATTGACAAGAAAATAGAAGAAATACGAAGAAAATATTAAGTAGAACACAAGAGGAAAACACTCATGTGGATTAATATTCCATTGTATTATTGTTCAACAACATGTGTACAGTATATAGATTCTCTCAAGAGGAAAAATTGAGATACTTAGTGGCAAGTGAGTAGCTCACAATAATTTTAGGCTCAGTGGAGTAATTCCCCCAATATATGACATTGTGTCAAGTGTAACTCCTATATTGGGCCATAATGAGGTCAAATGAACCTATGAGGACCATGAGGAAGTTAGGCAAGTGAATAAATATGGATGGAATCATTATGAGGGTGAATTAGGTGGTTTAAGGATTTGGTAGTGGCCATTAATGAGCAATTTTACCATTTCCAGTGCATTAGCGCCCTTGGTCCAACCTTATCCCATAAAAAAGGGAAGTGGTGTACCTCTCTCATTAAATGAATTAAGTAGGGTTCCTTTGACTCACAAGAATAAGAAAATGAGCACACTTGTGGAAAAAATTGGCTATAATGACAAACCACTAGTCTAATATGTAAACAAGCCCCCTAGAGTAGGGGGCTTGTCCACATATTAGACTAGTGGTTTGTCATTATAGCAAAGTTTGTCCACAAGTTTTCTCATTTCCTTATTCTAGGGTGCCTTTGAATCCCCAAAATAAGGAAATGAGCACACTTGTGGACAAACTTGGCTATAACAACAAACCATTAGTCTAATATGTGGACAAACCCCCTAGACTAGGCACTATGAAGCCAAACCATGGAACAACATACATTAAAAACTTGGAACCTTATGCAAGGATTATCAACCAATGTCTAGATGGGAATTATGCTCCAACACCACCCCTTAAGCAAAATGGTTGTGAGCAAAGCAAATCATTATGAGGGCCCAAGCAACAAAGGCTTATGGTCACCCTTTACATTATTAATCCATATAAGTGCGGAAAGAGGAAAAAACACATGGGGAAAATCCTCCCTATAGAATGGAAACTAAATACACCAAAAATATAATTATTATATTACTATACGCCGTGAAAAGTTGGGTGCAATAACTTTTAAGATGGAACTGTGTATTTAATATTCTTTCCTTATTTTGGGTGAAAATAATACATCGAACTTCATCCTCATAAATTGATTTTAATCTATATATATATATAATGTAGCTTTGATAAAAGTGAAATAACCCTGGGCAACTTCGATAAAAATGAAATAGAAGAAAACATTGTCCAGATGGCATTATTTTATCATTTTCCTGAGGAGGCCCATTTTTTATCCAAATTTCCTCTCTCTCTCTCTCTCTCTCTCTCTCTCTCTCTCTAACTCTAACCAATAACCTCTCTCACTCTCTCTCACTCCCCTACTCCTCAACCTACACCTAACCCCCACTAGTCTCTCTCTCCCCCAAACGCCTAAAACAAAACCTCCCCATTGATTTTATGTCTCTCACACACAGACATGCCTATTCTCCCCACACCACTAACTCACCCTCCTCTCCCTCTATATATCTCTCCACTCCTATCCCTAACCCTTAATAACCCCTTCTTTCACTCTCTTTCTCCCCTTCTACACTTACCCCCAATATCCTAATGCATCCCTCTGTCTTTTCCTCTAACCCTTAATACCCTTCTCTCTCTCTACTTCTAACCCCTTACCAACCCCCCTCTCATTCTTGCAACCCTCTAACCCCGAACCCTCTCTTTCTCCCCAAACCCCCAAACCCGCACCCCTCTATCACTCCCCCAAAACCATGTCCCCCAGACCTCTCTCACTCCCCCAAGACCCTAACACCCCCCATCTCTATCTCTCTGATTCTCTCATGACACCTAAAAGCCCCCCCTCTCTCTAAACCCCCCATACTCTCCCTACCAATAACCACTTCCTCCTCCCCCCTCTCTCTCTCCCCTACTCCCCCAAACCCTAACCCACCACTCTCTATCAATAAATCCTAATACCCCTCCCTCTATCACTTACCAACCACCCATATCTCTCTCCCTCTCTTTCTCTATTCCCCCAACCTATACCCCCAATTATCTCTAACTTATCTAATTCTCCCTTAACCCCTACCCACCATCTCGATCTCTATGTCTTTATCTTCCCCAACCCTGTCCTCCTCCTCCTCTCTCTCTCTCTCTCTCTCTCTCTCTCCTCCAACTATGACTAACCCCTAAACCTCTCTCTCACCACCAACCCCCTAACACCTCTCTCTCTCTCTCACCCTTATACTCCTCTACCTACCCCTAAACCCACCCCCTCTCTCTCCCTAAACCCCATGACACTCCCCCCATCCCCCCCTTTATCTCACACACACCTACTCCTCCACCTCCTACTAACCCCCCCCGCCCTCTCTCTCTCCCTCTCTCTCTCTACCACTCCCTAACCCTTACTAACCCCCTCTCTCACTCTCTCTCCCCCCTACTCCTCCTCTTACCTCTAATCCCCTCTCCTCCTCTCTCTATTTCTCTCCCATATTCCCCCTCACCCTCACTAACCCCCTCTCTTGTTCTCTCTTTCTTTCCCCTAATCCTCCACCTACACCTAAAATCCACCTCTCTCTCTCTCTCCCCCAACCCCCTAAAAACATCCCCACCTCTCTCTCTCACACACTCACAACCCCTAACCCACCTCTTAATCTCCCTATACATAATCACATCTTCTTCCTCCTCTCTTTCTATCTCTCTCTCTCTAATTTCCCTAATCCTCCCTAAAAATCTACCTCTCCCCCACCCCAATATATATCTCTTTCTCTCCATAAACCACCCTCATCCCCTCTACAACTCCCCCAACCATGATATTTATCTCTTTCTCTCCCCCAACCTCATCCTTCCCCTGCACATAGTCACCCACACCCTCCGTCCCTCTACCCCCGATCTCTCTCTCTCTCTCTCTCACACACACACACACACTCACTCTCTCACTCAACCCTCTACTCCTCCAACTACATGTAACCCCCACACCTCTCTCTCACTCCAACCCCCTAACACCCTCCGACATCATTGTCTCTCTCTCTCTCTCTCTCTCTCTCTCTCTCTCTCTCTCTCTCTCTCGTATTCGTCCCCATACAAATAACCTCCCTTGTCTCCCTCTCTCTCTATCCTCCTACATATCCATAACACTTTCTAACCCCTTATCTCACTCTCTCACCCCCTACTCCTATCCCTTCCTTTAACCTATAATATCCCTTTTTCAAATTTTATTAAAATGCCCAATTTTCCACTTTTTTCCCAATTTCGACCTTTGACTAGTTTTACTGTTTTGACCTCCAAATCAACCCAAATGCTCCCAAATCTTCTGTAGGAGTGTATGAATGGTATTTAGACTTGAATATAAGGTTCAGGGATGTTTTATGGCCCTCCAAATACTGCTGCAAACTTGATTTGTATTCTGATCAATATATGTAATTTTGACTAGTAATTTGTGCATCAAATCCCCCTCGGGTAACACTGCAAATGGCCTTCCAAATGCCTCCAAACTCCCACAAATTTATTAACAGAGGCATATAATGTTTTAAGTATGTTATTAAGGTCTCATATGCACCATTAATTGATTTTTAATACTATTCTAACTCTCTCACATTCAACAGCAAAAACCCCCAATTCGACCCTTGGGGAAATGGCACTATTTCACCTCCCAATACAACTAAACTGAGTAAAAATGCTTCAAATGCTCAAGTACAGTACATGAAACTTGTAGAAGACATCCATGGCATTATATTTATCACAAATATATCACAGAATCATCCATCCATTCGAAATAATCAACATTATAGTGTCATACATCAATGCATTGGGGAAATGGACATTGTTTGCTCATTAATCAATTGTTTTGCATACAACCTGTGGGTATTTCGACCTGAGACTTTCTGAATATGAATAAAAGAGGATATTAAGCTATTAAAATCATAAATATGTAATGAGAATCTCTCTCAAGAAGCACAAGTGCTCACCAAAAATGCCCTCCCTCAAGGAGCACGAATATGCCTTCAAAACTGGAAACGGTGGAGAGAAAGTGCTGCACTAAACCAAACCATGAAACTTCCTGTAGCTGCTACCTGCAAATACAAACTCCATTAAAGCACCATGAAAGACCTGAGTGGCCTCTCCAAACACCAACTTGGATGGGAATCTTTCACCCTTGAAATTGGCTAAGGCAAGAAACTAGTCATCCACTAGCTCTCTCTTCACAAATGCAATTTTTCTCAAATCATCAAAAGCCATTCTCATACTTGATTTCTACATTTTATAACCAACATTATCCTTCAAGGGGTCTAAATCCTCTCAATAGATTCAATAATTTTCCATTTAGAAAATATTCCTCATTTGCCACTTGTCTCCTAGTTCCAACCTTCCATCTCCCAAATTCGAATTTGAGTCTCTTTAGATTCCTCCAACTCCATGAGCGCCTTCTTGAGCCTATTTTTGGGGTTGACATGTCATAATGGTCAGGTGTAAGAAGTCAGGTCTGAATTTTGTCATAAAATGTCATAGATGCTTCATTATAGTTGTCATAAAACTAGGGAATCTAGCCCATGTGTCCACTAGTCTCCAATTTGACTCTTCCTCTCCCATGGAGGTTACTATTCCTTCCCATTTCGACTTAATATACTCAATTCCATGTGTTATGACTTACCAACTCACCCAAGAGTGTTCACCTTCCCATGAATTCGAATTGGCAAGAGAGAGCTGCCATGTGTCATTGAAAAATCAAGCTAGTGTGGGTCCCACCACCTCCATATGTCTCCAAAACCACTTGCCACCTAGAATTTCTCTTGAATTTATTTATTCATCATATTTATTAAATGCGTGAACCCTTCTAATGTCTAAATATCATTTATTAGTTTCCTTATTACCATCCCACATGTGCCCATCCAACCTAGGAAACTAGTAGGATTGATGGGATTGTCTTACTATGCATTTATTTGAATGGGGACATTACATAACCCCCCTCATCATTTATGTCTCTCTCCTCCCTCTTCCCCCTAGCCCTTACTAACCTCATATCTCAATATTTATCTTCTCTACTCCTCCACCTACACCGTACTCCCACCCCTCACTCTCTCCCTCAACTCCCTAACACCATCGCCTCTCTCTCTCTCACTACCCTTAATTCCCCCCCTCTCTCCCTAACCCCCCTCCTACTCTCCCTACCAATAACCACCTCGTTTTCCCCTCTCTTTCTCTATCCTAATCCCCCTAACCCTACCCCTATCTCTATCTCTCCTACTTCCCCTGGCCCTACCCTTATCACACTTTTTCTCTCCTAACCCACCTCCCCATACCACTTACTACCCCCATCATCATATATTGCTCTCTCCCCCCTCTTCCACCTAACCCTTACTAACCCCATCTCTCACTCCTTCTCTCCCCTACTCCTCCACCTACACCATACCCCCATCGTACCCCCACCCCTCACAGTCTCCCCAACCCCCTAACACCCTCGTCTCTCTCTCTCTCTCTCTCTCTCTCTCTCTCTACCGCTAATGCCCCCTCTCTCTCCCTAACACCCATCCTACTCTCCCTACCCATAACCACCCTCTTTTCCCCTCTCTTTCTCTCTCCTACTCCCCCTAACCCTAACCCTCTCTCTCTATCTCTCCTACTCCCCTTAGCTCAACCCTTCTCACACTTTGTCTCTCCTAACCCACCTCCCCCTACCACTTACTACCCCCCATCTCTCACTCCATCCCAACCCTATACACCCACTCCCCTCTAGCTACGCTAATCCTCCCTAAACCCGTACTCCACAACCCTGATCTTTATTTGTTTCTCTACCCCAACTCCCTTCCTCCCACTTACCCCTAAGGTAAATTTAATTTTTACCAAAATGCATGTGCGTTTTAGCTCTACAAAATGTGCACCTTTTTTATCTCTACAAAATGCACACATGTTTTGTAGAGATAAAAAATGCACACATTTTGGTTTTCATGGCACCCTAATAGGTGGGAAAGGAAACTTTGAATTTAAAAGAAACACACTCACATTTCTTAGCACTAAAACCGAGCATCGTCACCTGCCCGGGTGTCATCACTCCTCCTATGTGTCTTCCTTGGACCTAGCTTTGGTTTAATCAAACCCGTGGCAGGGAATACCATAAACCATATCTAATTAGGCATCTCACCATTTTTCTCAATATGGTTGTGTTTTCCCCTTGTTACAGTATGCTACACAAAATCATTTTTTTTGTAAATTCCAAATATGTAATTTTTTAAAAGCAATATCATTTTTTTGTATTTTTCTTGTGTCATTACTCAACTAAAAAAACACACAATTAGTGTTTTTTCCATAACTTTATTGTTTCTGAAGCGTTTAAAAAAAAAAATTGTATGTTGCACTGCTAGACATTGACCTCTATATGGTATAAAATAGCCGGGTCATGATCATTGGATTAAGACCTTCAAAAGATGCACCAACACTTGCTGGACCATTTTCAAGGTTTAATCACTTATATAATTAAATAAATATATATAAATTATTAAATTTAATTTGGAAATATAGTGCCTTACTAGTACTATTTGTTCTCTATATGTATACCATTTTTTGTAGAATTACTCCATCATTTAGGCACTCAAAGGATGCACCCAAAAACACATATAACTTATCATTTACCAAAAAGAAGTACATGTTATAAAATATCAAACTTGACATAGTTATGAACATTTGAACTAGATAAAATTTATATATTTGGAAACATGATTCAATTTTCTACATTTCTTCTTTTTTACTCAAATCAATATTCATTGTGTAAGTATCTCAAAATATCCATGCAGATGCATTGGGTTTGGGTAATCGGTGAAATATTTCAGCGTAGAAATATAATTTCTACTTTGTTACACCAATTGAGAAAGGTCTATGGCGAAATCATCAGTAACGGAACAAGACCATTAGTAATAAAGCATGCTTTAGGGAAACCTCGATTCCGAACCCCAATGTAAAACATCAATGAAGTAGTATCCGTGAGATATGAGATGTGTGTGGATCTATGCGGCAATATGAGAGGCTGGATCATTGGGATTTTCATTAGTGGAGATAAGTTAAAACATTTAGGAACTTGCCAATACACAGACTATGATAGTATCAATCCTTTTTGTTAGCAATGAGAATGGGATATCTTAAGCATAACCCCACTTTGAGAAGTCCATGGTGATTGTCATTGTTATTTGATTGGGATCAATATGTAGTTCTTCTTAATAGGGTGTTCCAATGTGAAAGGCCAATTGTTGGGGTCTTCTCATCAGGGTTAGGAAATGGATGCTTTCGCCACTTCCCTGATATAAATAGTCCGACTGCATCGGGGTTAGTTGATCAATGTCCAAAAATAAACATTTTCAATAATGCACTAATTTATGGACTTTGTTGGTCAGAGTTTTCTCATCCATGCCTGAAATAAAGTTTCTTGGGGATAAGCTTGATTCTAAGATCCCATTGTGTTCATTGGGGATGCACTGTTTTTTTAAAATATTTGAGGATTTTAATTTGCACTTAGTTGGGAAATATTTAAGTGTGGGGCCCTATGTGGGTTTTTCTTCATAGGAAAAAACTCACGTGGAGAGTTATTGTGGGAACAAAAAATGGCGACATGTTGGGTGAACCGGTTATCTCTGTTTTTGGCCTAAGGGAGGTAGAAGAAAACATGAAGGTATCAACCGATAGTCTTGAGGAGATAGAAATTTTTCATCCTACACAATGTGCCCCACAAATTAAAATTCTTTGTTTACTAAACAATAATCACTACATATTTCTAAGAGGTAATCTTCCAATTATTCTCTTTAGTCTAATATATGGATATTATTTTACCTTAGCTTTCTCTCATCTCCATTATCTTGAGCTACAATACTTTTGGGAACAACCTACACTAAGATGATGCTAATGTGTGTCAGTCATTTCTTTGTGCCATAAAGGTTGCTCTTCTACCATCAGGTGTCCATAGTCTCGACATTGTGCCTCCTTTCCCACCTGTTTTACCTGAATTCTATCGTCTCAAAATATTTCTTACAAACATAGGCATGGCTCTATTGGCACTAGGTGCTCAGAGGAATGAGATGGAAATAAGAATATTCCTTTGTTACTATATAAGAGTAAATGAACATATGTTAATTTTTTTATTAGTTTCCATTGGAGGAGAATATTCAAAAGCCTCTTAATGGTGTCGGATGACACATTTGAGTGATGTTATATTGGCAAGCATGGTCATAGCTGATTGTCCCTCAATGCATATTCTAGAAAAAAATAGTGGATTTTGATTTAAATTGTGTGGGGTGGGTGGATCTACTAGAGAATGGCTTAAAGACACCCTAAAGTCTTACATGTCTAAGGCCCATTTTATGCAGAAACTTGGAAGTTCTTATGATTTTTTCTCCATTTATGAGGATTAGTTTAATTTGACCAAGGATGATCATTGTTTCCTTTAAACATCATGCTAAATCCTCATTGATATTTTAGATATTTTCCCATTTCTAGATGAGCCATAAGTTTCCCCAGTTTGTACGAACCACGATTTGCAGGTTGGATGCTTTCGATATATATATATATATATACATATATATATATATATATATTTTCTTTTCTTGAAGAGGTTAGGAAAAGTATTTTTTGATAATTTTCCCATTGATAGGTCAATCCTCTACATCCCCTTGAATATTTTTAGACGAAATGTGTTCTATCCTAGATTCTCGTCAATTTGGATTGGACCTAACCAAAGTGATTGGAATTTAGAGTGTTTCCCTTTATCCTTGTGTGCTTTATCCCATTTTAAGACTATGTATCCTATCTGGAAATATCTATAACTTGCATAACGTTTATCAAAACATATTCTAAGTATTTTTTTATGTTTCTTGCATTTGTATTTGTCTTTTTCCCTTTCCTCTTCCAATTTAATTAAGTTATTAATTCTTCGATGCTTCAGAGGGAATTAGGTTTCTTGTATAAACTATGCTAATTCAAGGGATGGAAAGGAAATGTTAGGTGATAAAATAGATTCCTTCCCATAGACCATGAAGAAGGTGTAATTCCCTAGGATAGCCTTAGGGTTCACCCAATCCGCCCATAAGGAATTTGAGAGGGATTTATGACAATTTCTCTTGTGATCACTAATGGTTTTCTTGAGGATACATTATTTTTTTTTGCTTATAGCTTCAACTACCTGGTTCCCTTAAGGATAATAATTAGCATTGTATTTAATATTGATTCCTTTAGCATAATAATTAGCATCGTATTTAATATAGCTTCATCATTTGCACCATTTGCGTCAGTGGTAAGTTTGCATAATCATTGTCCTTTAACTATATTTGCAGGTTTGATCTCTAAATCATACTCCTAAATGGTAGTCATCCAATTATCTCTTTTCTCACTAAGATCCTTTTGAACCAACAAGTTCCTTACTGTGGTATATGGGACTATAACCTTGGTTCGTAATTTAAGGAAATATGATCAGAAATGTTTGACCACTTTAAAAACAACATAAGCATGTTTATCCATTTAATGATTCTTCAACTTAACTAGTTGAAAACTTGAAATCATTAAAGCAATAGGTCCTTCATTTTTGTTTTTGATCTTTTTGGGTAAGCATAGAAACATAGAAATTATTGGACGTGAAGGTGTATAGTGTGAAATATTTCATGAAATCTATCCTAGCCAAAGCAAGTGCTTTGGCGATTGCTTTATTAATTTGTGAAAATGATTATTGTCCCTTGGAAGCAAATTTGAAGTTTGCATCCCGTTCCCAAAACACCACATCATGGAAAATGTACATAGTGGGTGTATAAATCACCCTAGCCACCCACAACACCCTCAAGCTCATCTCAAAAATCAATCTTCCTCCTCTTTGAGCTAGAGGAAGTTTTAGCCTTCTACCATCTGGGTATAGGCTGTCTCTCTACGCTCTGAAAGGGAAAAAACAACATATCATTTTTTTCCAACAATTATATTAGTTAGTACACTTAAAAAATACAAGTAGAATTCAAATATTTGATACTCACTTAAGATGAGAGAACATATCGTGATGGGTTTCCCCATCTCCTTGACCCAATCCGCTTAGCAATGCCTCCCTACAACAATTACAAAAATCAATTGATAAATAAAAATAAAAATCAATTATTTTATGAATTCCATTCATGCTTTATAATACTTTAATGAACTTATACATTTCACCATGAAGATATGAGGCATTATGGGAGATCTCCCTTCCTATCTAGGAAGTGGAGAACTAGGCTAGACAACTTGCTTTGAGGAGATGATTGGGGAGGGTGGGGGATGAAGTAGGTGCAATGGATGGAGCCTATGTAGGTGTAGGGTATGGGGATGTAGTGGTGGGTGAAAATGGGGGATGTATACGGTGGTGGATTGGTGAATCTTGGACAAGTGGGGGAACTAAAAGAGGTGATGGGTGTCATGGGTGGTGATATAGCTCAATTGGATCTATAAGGGATGGAATCATCCTAGGGGGTGGAACGAGTATGCCAATCATGGGGGTAGGGTTCCCAGTCACAGGACTTGGCATGAACTATGGAAAAAATGGACTAGGTGGAAGATAGGGAGGGATTGGTGGGTATGTTGATGGGATGGTGTAATATGGCACTTTCATAAACATATGTAATATTTTTCATTAGTATAGAAACATTTAAAGTAACCATACAAAGAATATGAATTTCACATCAAATATATAATTAATTTCACACATGTTACCTAGTTGAGGAGTGATCTACTTAGCCCACGTGGAGACCTATCCTCTATCTCTTCAAAAAGAAATTGTGAAAACACAACAACATTAGAATTGATTTATCATAAATAACTTTAACATTCACAACTAAATAAATTCTTAAATACTACAATCATACACACATTTAAATACCTATATGCGATATGTTACGATATCCCTTGTTGTTTTCATGGTAAAATCAAGGTTAGGAGGACTAATGCCATCCTAGCTAATGTATTTGTTTCATCTCAGAAAAACTGTACATGCCAAAAAACATCAATTACAAACAAACACTTTAAGCCATTTTTTTTCTAATAATTGTCAAATGTATAGTTAAAAATATACTCAATGGTTTACCACCATTTACAAATCATACTAACCTCAAATAAAAATCTATCTCATGCAAGATCCTCCATCGGTCCTTGGAAAGTATGCCCACAGTGAATGCATCGATGGGGTAATGCTCGGTTGTCGGAAGAATCCTTTGCCTCATTAGTTGTCATGGAAGGTCCATGATCAGTCAGGCCTTAAGGACCTTCACTTCAGGGTCATCCATACTACTTTAATGGGTCATTTATGGATGATGCCACAAATGAAATGTGTTGCAATACACTATGTGTAAGATGTGATAAGGCAGTGGTAGTGTCAACTAGTCAATCTAGTAACTGAGGTGTCTATGGAATGGGTTTAGGTGTACGCCTAGGAGAAGGTGGTGCTCTTATTAGGTTATTTCTGGTGGTTAGTCAATCCTAGGTAGATCCATGACTAACCCCCTAGAAATCACTAATGTCGAAATAGTTCACATGGATCAAAGGTTTGGCCGGTACTAGTATCGATTAAAAAATTAACAATAGTTTGTTTTGAAATGTTCAAATATTTGATTTGTTCTTTATTGAGATCAATGGAATAGAATTGTCTCATCCTGGACCTATATTCAGTTATGCTCAACAATTGACTGTTGACATTGTCAATATAGGCAAGGATGTTATTAAGGGATGTGGCTAAGGATAGTCTTGATGGTTCTCTTATGGTTCTAAGCTCTTGAACCAATCTTTGTAATTTATTTAAATGTTGGTGTAATGTCCCCTCCTACCATACCATCATGATAGAGAGGATCATTGTGTTAAACCAGGCATACAGCCCCATAAACTTATTTCATAGGCATTCACATAATATAATGGAGATATGAAGATGCATAAAGATTTTAAAAACACAGCGGAAGTAAATAATGTGCAGAATTAACACACATCCAGCATTTTCATGATAGCCACTAAGTGTAGACATTTCAGAAATAGCAAATGAGAATACTTATCTTTAAACCAAGTAGTCCCTGAGCAACCAGCTATGCTTCTGCAACATTCCACCCAACCATAGGCCAGTGTGCTCCTCAATCTCTCAGCACCACTGCCACCCCCGAGCTGGGCATGATCTCCACAAGGAAAAGGAAAAAAAAACAGGCTCTCACATAGCCAAAGATACACCAGAATTAGCCAAGCCAGCCAGCAGTTGGGTTTCTCTGGCTGCTAAGAGATGGGCAGAGTTGAATTACTAGGCTAGTGGCTCAACCATGGAGCTATGGATACTCATTGGGCTCATCAAGCCAAATCTGTCCTCTTCCACTCTTGAATCTCTTGCTCACAGGTTCAAACTAAACAGGGAGGGTCATAACAACCAGAAATGCAGGTGCTAGGCGTTTTTGCAGCAGGGTGCCCAACGATGGGAATTCCACTAGTTCAGAGAAACGTGGGAAAGACCAAAATGAAATTTGGAAAAAGGGAAAACAACCCCAGGAGCATAATCGTTTCCAGAAAAACATCCATGGGAAATTCATGGGCAGAAACGGCCTCTATAACCCCAGAAAATCGTGGTTCTCTTCTCCCAGCCACTGCACTAACCAAAAACGAATTTGTAGGCATGGAAAAATGCAGGAAATGGTGAAAAACGTGAAGGATAAAACCCCAACAAGCTCAGACTGCATGAGAGGATGAATGCCTATGGGTGAAGAAAAATGGCTTTGGGCACAATTTCGTGGGGGTTTTCTTGCCCAGCAAACCAAAACTCGATTTCCTAGGTTGTTGTCTTTCCCATACACGAAAATTGACAGCCATACCTCTTCCATCCCAAGGCATTAATTGTCTCAACCAATTCTTGGAAGAATTAAATGATTGGGTGCATGAGACCAAATGGGTAGTTGAGAGTTCATGGGTTTCCTCAATGAAATGGCTTAACACCATGGCTCAAGGGTTTGGTTATTTTCCCTCCCTATTCCTTGTAAAGATCGTGCCCCCATCTCTTTGTTGCATTGCATAGCTGGTTGTGGGTTTTTCATTAAAATTGCATATTTACATGATGTCCAAATTTTCATTGTGCACGGCTAGCACAACAACCATATGCATCTATTCTAATTGCCGATACATAGAATGATAAATCAATGGCGGGGCCTTGGCCTTGATCTCCTCACCATGACTAAATAACAATATTTACATCATTTACAATATTAATGCAATAGGGTCAAGATGGGGACATTACAGTTGGTTAATATAGGTTTATGTGCTTGGGTTCTCCTCAATATTAATGTTTACTTGTTGATTTGGTTCGAGGTTTTCTATGCTTGGTGGATTTGTTTTCGGTTTTTCTTCCATTGTGATTGAGGAGAGACAATCTACATGTAAAAATAATGATATTTTTTTAATAAAATTTTTGATTCATTTATAATTGAGTTTTTCTTTTAACTAAATCACCAAACAATCAAAGAAAGATGATGAAATGTGAATAAAAATACCTGGAGGGATGGATTGGACAGTTGATTGGTGGTGAAGGCACACGGGTGTTGTGTGTTTTGACCGTGGAAGTCGTCGATGATGTCGAAAGGGGAGAGAATAGTGATGAAATGGGACTCAACCTACTTTTTTAATAAGCTGAAAAGTGTGGATGCAGTACTAATGTGTGCGTGTTATTAACAATTGTGCATTATTAACACATGTGCGCTTTAGGAATGTGAATGCATTGATAAGACGTGCATGCTTTAGGAACGTGCTCGCATTCCTGTATTCACCTAGCTTCATGCATGGAGGTTTGCCAATGTTTGAATCAGGAATGAGTGCATGTTTTTAATAGCATGAACATATTGTTAAATTTTAGCTCTTGCATGCTTCCATTTCAATGAAAGTGGGTACCATCTTTATGAAGGGACCCCTAATTTCCTTAATATATATCAGCCTTCCACCTTCACAATCCATAAGGAATGTGGTTTGCATGATGCCAAAGGAAGGCAGAACAAATACACCAGTTCAAGGAAAGACAAAATTGTGGCTATCTTTCTATCTTGAACCTTTGACAACTCCTTGAATCAAACACGCACAAAACAAATTAGCTCATTTAATATATGGCAGCCCCACTAACATTTTTTATGGGGATTCTCCTTTTTACATCCTTACAAAGTGTATACACTTCACAATTTGTTGGATGAGATCTTCAGAGTTAGGCTCTTCAAATAATAATGGCGGCTCTCTTTACTTCAATGCTTTTTCCACTTCTTGAAACATGACTCCCTTTAACAAAAATACAATGCAAGGCAACTCTCTTTGAAATATTTATGTGACTTTCTTCTATAGCCTTCCACCTAAATGTGTAAGCCAAGAATGTAAAATCACTTGGGAACCTCGGATTGCTTGAAACAGAACTTGTCTCACAACCTTAAATGAAACACTCTACCTCATGGTTCCCTCTCACAGGCACTGATCATGCCACCTCTTAACACGATCGAGTTTCTTTTCTTGCTACCTCACACAAACTTCTTCCTCTCGTGCTCTACACACTCGAGCTCTCGAAACCTTGCTCTAAGTACCAGTTGTTGTGTGGTATGAGCATACAAAAGGAATTTGCATTGGGAAATGAGAAAACAAGAATTCAGTCACATCACACACAACACAGAATTTACATGGTAAAACCTTGACAAGATGTCAAGGAAACATCCGTGGGACAAGATAGTAATCTTATTTCTCAATGATGAACATGACAATGTGCTACAACAAGCTTACAACATTAGGAGATAATGTTACATCAATTCCTCAAAGGGATACATTAATATAGTATATACAACCATAACTAAGACGGTTACAATAACATCAATAGTTAACAAACCACCACCATTATTTACCATAAAGTTTCCCTGCAGTTATTGTTGTCACAATTCTATTAGGACTAAATTTAGATGTTACGTGAAGATAAATGACATCTAGTTGCTATAGTTTTAGCAATCACAAAGTGAGAAATTTAATTTCATATCTAGTATATTGTACCTTAAAGCATAATATAGTTATAGTAGGAAAATAACATAAGATCTTAAGTGAAGAGGCAAAGTGATATGACACTCCAACTAGTTAAGTCACACTCTAAGTGATACAAGCATTTGATGGTCATATCCAATTAGTAAAGTCAATTTGTCAATTTTGTGTTGGTGTCATTTGAGAAAACTTCTTCAATGGGAAAGTAGAATTAAAATTTTAATAATATGATAATACTTTTTTTTCATAGTATATAGATTAAATCCACATTTTTAATCTTGAAATATGAACTAAAATACTTTTGATTCATGAAGAGTTTAAAATCCTAATGTTAAAAGAAATAATTTAGTTATCGAAAATGGAATATAAGAGAGGGAAAATTAACATTATAATGGCACACTATAACGTAGTTACACCTCAAAACCAACAAATGAACATTGTAAACTTCAGAAAATAAATAGTTGCTGAGTGGAATTCAATTGCTTCGATGGACACACGGAACCGGCCCCCCGGCCCCCTACCTTGGTCTTTCTGTCGGATAGCCGTTGTATGGGATTGAACAGTTTGTTCAGATTTCGTAAGACATTGAAGAGCAAGTTGCAAAAGTTGAGATGTTGCGTCCCCAGCTCGAAAAATGCATCGTCCCATGGCAATAATCATAAGACACATGGGCTTCTGACATAGAGGTCATATAATTTATTAAACAGTAAAATCTATACAATCGATTGCCTACACGTGTTCCATTAGGTTATTTGCAAATACTATACACCGGGTAGAGTTTGCACCCGCCGGCAAATCCAACTGTTCCACCTTAATTGCATAGACGCGGAATTAGATGCAAACTCCTCTCTATTCCTCGGTCACTGGTCAGCAGTAGCAGGATTTTCGTTTAGTTTGTCGTCCAACTGTTTAATCACGTGAACAACGGAAAACAAAACAAGGGAGGAGAAGACATGGATATTGAAGTCTGGCCAGTCGACAAGTTCGAGTGCAGTCATTATTTTTTATGAAACACCAAAATTGATAGAACCGATTGCCGACACGTATTCCGTTAGGGTTCTTCAGGAACTCGAGGGATAAATGTTCTCGTCAAATTGTCTAATCAATGAATATATGTCGACTACATCTTGTATTTCTAGTGATCCATTTGACTAACACCTCTGAATCTCCCAAAAATTTAGTATTTCTAGTGATCTAGTATTTCTAGTGATCTAGTGATGTAAATAATACGACCATCACCTATTCGGGGATTCATATATTATTAATATGATAACTCCTCTCTCTCTCTATATATATCTCTCATGTGCTTCAGAACATCTGATCATAACTAACTCATGTATCTAAGAAGTTCTGAATGGATGAGATTTTACATAAAGAGACAGAAACACCTGAATTCGAACTCCGTCCAATTTCTGACCGACGAGTCTACGTCTATATATTCAAATATATATATTTCAACGATATACTAATAATATCATAACTCCTGTGTTTGAGAAGTTATGGATGTGCTGAGATTTTACAAAAAAAGGACATCGGATTTCCAACTCTGTCCAATTTCTGAGCGATGACTCTCCGTGTATGCCTGCTGGTTGCCTGTTTTATTTTATTTAGCCAGGCATCCTTCCAATTCACTTTTACATTTTCACGCATAAGTGGGTTTGTAATATTAGCGAATGGGGTAAAGAACAATACCCATTCTTTTATCAAACTTTCTTCATAAACCTTGTTGCAAAGTGAAGTAAACATCTTCTTAAACCTCGAGGTAATATTAGCCAATGGGATATATGACCAATACCCATTCTTTTATCAAACTTTCTTAGTAAGCATAGAGGCCGTGTTTTACGAAATTTCCTCCATCAACCTTGTTGCAAAGTGAATTAAACATCTACTTAAACCTCGAGGTAATATTAGCCAATGGGATAATGACTATTATCTCATCTTTGATCAAATTTCCTAATTAAACTTAGAAGCGATCTTTTATCAAACATCCTTCTTAAACCTGGAGGTAATATTACCTTCTATCAAGCATCCTTCTTTATAAACCTCGAGGTAATGTTACTTCCAATGGGGTAAAGACCATTCTCTCATCTTGTATCAAATTTCCTTCTATTCTTAAACGCAGAGACCTTGTTTGCAATGTGATTAGTTGGGTTCAAGGATCTAAGAATCTGGTAAAATTGCATAAGGATGAGATCTGTTCACTCCCACCTCAGCTTAGTGGCAATCATCACACCCTAATGTTGGCTTTTTTCTCAATCCCATTCTATTACTAGCACAGTCACAAGTGAAGTGGTCAGTGAATACCGATAGGCATAGCCAACCACTTAGTTTTGTGGAGATAGTTGGTTGTTAAACGAAGGCTAAACATTAAACTAATCAATATAAACATTAAACTAATTAATATAAACATAAAAACAAATACTCTTTAATAAACATACCCCTTTTCTTAACCATCCTTTAATTGAAACTTATTTAAATTTTAATCAAAATGCATTTGAGCATAACAAGATATGAGCACCATGAAATGAATCCTCACCATACACTTGTTACACTGCGTTAATCTTGTTGAACCACTCAAGGAAGTCCAAAATATGAGATAATATCTAACTAATAAACACCTATCGGTATAATTATTTATATATAAATAACTTATAATAAAAGTACTAACATGCACTTTGTAATTAATTGCTTTTTATATTAGATGAGTTTATATATTAAATCAAATTATATTTTTATAATTAATTGTTTTATATTAAGTGAGTTATATATTAAATCAAATTATGTTAGTGTAGATTTTAAACTAATAACAAAGAGAATCTATTTTTATTCTAAAAACCACATTATATAGAATCAAATTACATTGTGCCTATACAAAGGCATTTCTTAAAATGCTTAAAATATTCAAAAAATCCTAAATAATTTTATGATACTTATATAATTAGCACAATCACTTAAATTGTGGCACATGAACATCGATAGGTCACAAGTTAAGTGCTATGCCAAAGTTATCTTATGCTTGTTCTCCGTGCTTGTAATCATCTTCTTTAGTTAAATGGGTTGTCTGTCACTAGTGTTATCCATGCATGAAGTATGATTTATCCATGCATCAACTACTAGTTATTTTTTATATTTATTTTTTATAATTGTTTATTTCGAATTTTGAACGACAACCGTAAAATCAATCTCAACAGTAAACTTATTTTGTCCTCCTTCAATCTAGGAAAGGCATAAATGGTATTCCACCCCAAATTCTAAGATATAAACACCTATGAATGTAATCATATATATATCTATAGGTGTAATCATATCTAGGCATAACAATTAAGGATTAATTATAATTCAAGACAACGTACTTAACTATCTCAAAATACATAGAGCCCGGGTCTATATTGTAGATTTAGTACATATGAAATCCAAATTAAACAATCGAAGCAAGCATAAATGAAAGGATTGACTGGAAATATTTAATGGAAGTCCCATGGTCCTCTTAAATCATCTAGTGACTAGGATCCAAATGAACACTTGCTTTGACAATTTATTAGCTTCTATGTTACATTTTCATAAATTTTATGAAACGAAATAACATCAAAACCTGAAAAAATTGCGTAGATCTCTTCCTTAATAGGCTACAATAAAAATAAAACATCACATTACCTACCTTCCATCCAATTAGTCACCGCATGTAAATCAATGAAAAGCTAAATCTTTGCTTCCTTTTTCCGCAACTAACATAATGGATAGTTTCAGATCCATGAGCATAGATAATTTTTGGAACCATCAACCAAACCAACTTTAAATTTCAACAAAAAATACCATAACTGCACCTTAACCCCCTCCTCCATGATTCTAAGGCTCGCTTTGGGTAGCTCCATATTAATAGATCCAAGCCCTGATCTACCAATTTCCTCTTCCACAGTTTCCTTGACAAAATTTTCATCTTTTGATCGAGGAAAATTGTTCATAATGTTCATGATTTCGAATACACATTGAATACGCATATTGTACCTATTATCAAATGTACAACCATTCCTCGAAGAGCCACATCCATTCCTTGAAGAGCCATATCCTATAGGATAAAATCAAAGGAACTGACTTTAATATCTTCACATTGACATTCACCTCACAAATCCTAAGTTATTCTTCTATTGAATTTCCATTCCTTGATTTATTTAAACCAGATAAATGATCAATCTCCATTCAGATCTAAATAACATAAGGCCATACCCAAATAAGAACAATTATGGATTTCACTTCCCTCATCAACTAGGTTTTGATTTGTTTAATAACATTTATTAGTGTTATTTTTAGATATTTTGGAATGGAGTTCAATTTCCAAAAATACTAAATTCACCTTCTTAGTTATAACCACTCCGAATTGCTTAATTTTGTCAAATTTCACATGAAGAAGACATATTTTTGGCCTTGTCGAAATTAGTTTTGATTGCGTGTCTCGAGAAATCAAAGCTTGAGTTGCAGATCAAAGCCTTTCAATTAAAATAGTATTGGAAGGAGAATTTTATTGTTGTAAATATTAATTACGAGCTAATTGCATATCTATTCTGCGTCGGATTTGCCAGTCACTCAGTCAGTCATTTTGTCAGTGTGCAATGTCAGAAAGTTAGTTAGTCAGTATCCAACCAAATCAACACACGTCTCCTTGTATTTAATCAGCCATGTATTGTTTCGCAAGTCAAGCTATTAGGTAGATTTGAGTCAGGAATTAAATTACAATATTTATTATTACTCGGTAGCTTCAAAGAGAAGCAAATATCAAGTTTCTATATATATGTAGATGTGCATTAGTGAGAGAACAGTAGAGTAGAAGAGAAGAATAGCAAGGAGCGAGAGTCATATTTTAGAGAGGTAGAGTAGAAGGTTGGAGCACAAGCTCTGTATGTGAAAATTGCAAGGAGCTCAATCTTTGTATATAATGCAGAAGTTTTTTGATATAAAAGAAGTCCAAGCGAACAAGTTATGTGGTTGAAGAGGAAGTGCTAAGTGGAGAAATAGCTAAGAGCCCAAGCTCTGTGTATGTGAAGAAGTCACATGATATATGCATCTGTAATTTGTATGCTCCGGTAATATATATTTAAGTGTTTCCATGTGTTATTTAAGAAGTTGATTTATGTGCGCACTTTCCTCATATTTCTCCATGTGAATGATATTCACATTTACTTTTATAAAAGATAAAGAACCAGTTCAAGTTAGGTTTGTCGCATAGCTCCATCCATGTATTTTACTGAGCAATGAATGTTAAGTATTAATGCGCAAATAATTTCAAGAGTTTACTATGCATATATTTTGTGTTACAATATTTATTGCACAGCTTACATCAAAGGCAAGTTGTGCAATTCCCAAGTGCGTGCAGAAGCAAATATAGAGACGATGCAGTAACTTCAAGCTATGTGGTGTTCCTTTGATCTGGCATCAGAACTACGCAGTTTTCCTTGATCTGGTATCAAAGCAGGTTAAGAAGAAGGGAAACTTGTATAAGTGCTAGTTAAGGAGCAGGAGAAGAAGCTCAATAATAATAAAAAAGGAAGCTGAGGTTGCTAGAGAAGTTGTTGAGCTCAAGTTCACAGTATTTTTGAGAGGTAGAGTGGAGCTAAATTTCACAGAGAAATAGAAGAACACCGATGTTGAAGAGAGTATCTTCCATTTCTATGGAGAAAAGAGCAGTCATAAGTTTGAGCCGAGGTCGAGTCATCAAGAATAGGGAGTCAGCAGAATTTGCATGTTCCCTCAAGTAGTATCCTTTTTTATGAAATCTTATTTTAAGAAAATATCCTTTGTGTAAAGAAGAAATCGGTCATCAAAAAATACTCAAGCAAACTAGAAGAATGAAGAATAGGGAAGAAGCCAAGAAATATGTAGAAATTTTTTGTGAAGTCTGAGTTGAAGCTGAAGAATCAATCATTTCTTTGAGAAGTGTTATTTTGGGATCTCCTCCTCTTTTTACTGGTAAAGATTATGAATTTTAGTTTTCCAAGATGCATACATTTCTTCATTATAATGGTCTACAAAATTGCACATAAAATAGATGTGTTGAGCCTAATGATGATGCATTAGCTCTCTCCCTCATCCAACAAGCTTTGGATGTTAATATTTCCTATGTAGTTTCCGAAGAAAACACGACTAGAGAAGCCTGGGAAAGTCTGAAGAAATAATTTGATGTAAGGGGGAGATATATTGATGAGTCATAGCCTATTAACATTTCAACAAGCAAACCTACAAAAGCAGTAGAAGATAATCAAGTTGCCACTGAACCCCACTATGTTGATACAGTAGTGGATGATGATAATGTGTTTGAAGTTGAAGATGAGCAGCTGCTCATGATACATCTGTTAGAAGTAGATGAAGTGACATGTTGTAGAATCAATGTTGTAGTAACAATTGAATTTGAAAAAGAACCTACAGTAGCAGATGAAGAAAATAGTGCATATTTTCCAGATAAATTGATCGAGTCTTTGGCTTGTAAGCCATAAATTGAAATTGAAATTGATGAGGTTGTTGTACCTCACATTGAAGCAAGAAAAACAAAACTTGAAGATGATGACACAAAATATTCTGAAGCAGATAGATCCGAAGAAATTAAAGGGTGTGAAGACTCTGTCGATAAAACAAAGTATGGTAGAATGATGATGGTGAATTACA